>NW_010729149.1:101289-154138 GCF_000365185.1 Nelumbo nucifera | reverse complement strand
AGCTATGAAATGGCAAGCCACATAAGGGCCCCAAAGGCTCCCGAGACCAGAAACTAAGCGTCCCATGGCTAAGAGCTCAGAAATCGAAAGATCTTGGACAACGGTAACCTAAGTCAGCACAAGACTAGGGACGCCGAGGTGTAGCCCGGGTTTGGGAACCAAAAGATCTCGGATAACGGTAACCTCGGTAAACGCAAGACTGGGGACACCGAGGCATAGCCCGACCGACTTTGCCTCGACCAACAACACCTCGGTCAGCACAAGGCTGGGGACACCAAGGCATAGCTCGGCCGGCTATGCCTCGGCTAACGACACCTCGGCTGACACAAGATTGGGGACGCCAAGGCAAAGCCCAGTCGGCTATGCCTCGGCCAACACAAAATTGGGGATGCCAAGGCATACCCTGGCTAGCAGCACCTCGACCAACGATAACCTCGGCCAACGCAAGATGGGAGATGCCGAGGCTTAGCCCGGTCGGCCTTGCCTCAGCCAACCATGCCTCGGTCGGCTATACCTCGGCTAATGGACTATAATCGTAAAGTACAAAGAGGACGCCCGAAGCACAGCCCGGCTCGACCCACACAGTAGCCCGACCGGCCACACCTTGGCAAGCACAAGTAACAAGATGTTGAGGCATGGCTCGGCTCGGCACGCATAATAGCCCGGTCGGGCATGTTTCGGCTGGAAAAAGGAAAATGCACAAGTATAGCAACAACAACAGGTATAGTCAACATAAAGAAGAATTTATATTCAACGTAAGATGGTCCATTACATTATTTAAGGCTCGGCATGTCGAGCCAATACAAAAAAAAAAAAAACAAACAAACACAAGAAATAATGAGCATAGGAGGCCACCGATCAGTCCTCGGCGGCAGAATCAGCAGCACCAACAGCAGCTTCGGCCTCATCCTCATCTCTCGGTGGACCCTTGTGGAGAATTGGGGTCAAAAGCGTCCCAACCTTGCGACTAAACGGCCAACTCCGGGTGACGACGAATAATCCTTCGTCGGAAAAGGTTAAACCCAACCGCAAAGTAGGCCTCGGCGTACTCGTCCATGTGCAGCTGCATCTCCTCCGATGCCTTGTACTCATTGATGGCTTCCTTGGCGGCCTCTTGTCTCAGCATGTCCTGCTCAGCCTTGAGCTCGGCGATCTCCCGCTTCAGCTCCTGGACAAGACCAGCCTGCTCAGCCAGTTGCGCCTTTATCTCGGCCACCTCCCTCTCCAGCGCGGCCAACCGCTCCCCAGCAGCCTGGAGCTCGGCCAACTAAGCCTTCTACCGCAGATATTCAGAGTGTTCCCGCTCGTATGATGATCGAACGTCCCAGAGACGATCAACCAGCGCGACTGTCGTGCAATCATTCTGTAGACAAATATGATAAGTACACCAAAAAAGGAGAGCAAAACACAAGGAGTAAAGAGAAGAGGATTTACCTGGGCAGCAGACCGAAGCAGAGCACACTCTAAGGCTCTGCTACCAACCCCAACCGATTCTTGAGCTATGGATATGGTCAAGATTCCTTGTAGTAATTGCTTAGGGACCCGGGTGTCTCCAGGTTACCGTCCATGCGAACCGACCACCTCGGCACGTGTAGACCCGAGCTACTTCCTGCCTCAATCACCGGGGTACCAGTAGGACGACGGACCCCTTCGGGGTCAACCACGACAATGTCATCATCCTCAACCTCTCATTGTCAAACCCTTCTTCGCCGATGAGCCGCCCTGTCTTCGGATCGTGGTCGCTCTTCTGCCTCGGGACGAGCCTCCGATTGCACACTGACTCATTCCTGCCTTTGTTGGACCGCCTTCATCCGACGAACAATTTCCTCCTCACTGGCCATGCTTACACCTGCAACATAAGAGGCCCATGATAAGTACAAAGCAAACAAAATAAAGTTAGTTCGGAAAACAAAAGTAAAAGGAAACAGACCGGCCACCCTTTCCATCAGCCCGGTGAGCATCAGCATCTCCGAGCATATGTACGCGATAACATCAATTTCGTGGATCATGCTCAAGGCCGACCTCTCCTCCCAAGTAAGCAACGACCATTGAGGGTGCGACAGAGACGTCCTCGATAGGAAAAGGGAGACCCCCAGGGTTTTGCACAAAGAAGAATGACTCCTTCTAGTGCTTCATAGAAGAAGGGACTCCGACCAATGACCGAATGTTCCACCGGGTGGAGAAGTAATAGTACCCCTACTATTGGTGTTTCAGTTGGAGCATAAAGCTCACCATCCCTAGGGTCAGTTCAATATCGCGAACCGCACAATAGGACATGAGGCCGAGAAAAAACCTAAAGGAGTTCGGCATCAGCTGCATCGAAAACACCTTGTATCAGTTTAGCACCTCGGCAAACCCCTCGCTCAATGGAAACCTCAACCCAGCCTCCAAGCTATGTTCATAAACACATAGCTCACCGGGCTGAGCATCAGTGGCCATCTCCCTAGGCAGCGGACACCTTATATAGTACTCCGCAGGAATGGCATATGTAGCTCGGGTTCGAGCCATATCCTCGGGTGTCAAGACGTCAGGCGTGGTACTGAACCAGTGACCCGCTCGAAGAGGAAGCTCTGTCTCCATCCCAAAGGGACCAGCCTCGGCTTCCTCAATTTCGGCAGCCACGAAGTCTCTCAGCTCAGGCTCGTAAGTCGAGCCGCGAGAAGAGCTGGAACCAGAACTACTGGAGGACCCGGATGAGGAAGAGGACCGACGAGATGAAGATGACATACCGGGCAATTTGCGAAGCTAAACAATGAAAGCTACCGAGCTATATGCCAAGCTACCCGCCAAGCTATCTGTCGAGCTGTCTACCGAGCTATTTTCCGAATTATGTGACCGACAAATCTGTCGAGCAGTGGATGCCAAACTCTTGCAAGCAATACTGGGGATAGGGAAGGGGGAACCCCTTTTCCCTTTTATAGCTATCAGGGGCGCAGACCGAGGAGAGATCAATGGTGCAGATGAAGCACCACTAACAACACCTCGGAAGGCCAACCGACGTGACCAATAACGTATGACGGGAAACCTCAGAAACCGAAGCAACACCCTCGGTAGGCAGTGGTTGCGCCCATTAATTGTGCCGGTTCAGCTACTGTATCGGTCCAACCATGGACATGGAGACCCGCCATACCGGTCCAGCCCTCGACGCAACTCCTCGACTAGGTCACTCAAATCCTCAGACTAAGTAGCTCACGGCCACAAGGCCACGCAAGAGTCTGGCCGAGCATTCCCACTCCTCGACAGCAAAACTGGGGGAGTGGTTCGGGAACTAAAATTTTGGTTCTTATTTAAGTTCTGCAGCTGACGAACGGAGGACTCCTCGGCAATGACAACACGACACGGACGATACGCATGCTCGAAAGCTCCTCAACCGGGCAACGAACCTAGAAAACTTCATTCCTTGGTTTCAGAACTAGGGGAGTGGTGTTCGAGTCATGGCTGAGCTGGCCTTGCGAGACACGTGGCCGCCCAACTAACCGCCCTACCACATCATCCTAACTCGGCCGAGTTGGCATAGCCCGACCACGTCGGCCTAGCTCAACCAAGCTATGCTATCTTATCCTTCCATCCACGTTAGCTACACGTCATACGGATGAACACAACTACAGGTAAAAAGGAATAAGGAAGATGACCCCGTTGGGGAATGGGACTCTATCCTGAATACTTCGACAGCTAACTTCATCCCGACAACCTCGGAATCTTAGTCCGACCAGGACAGGGATCTTCTGCTATAAAAAGGTACTCCATGCTCGAGGTAAGGGATCCAACTTCTGAGACCTATACCGCTACTTAGCTCGAACCGACATCCTTATAGCTCGGCTCGACTATCCTATCACCTCCTACTGAATTGAGCGTCGAAGTTCTTACCCGGGGATAACTCCTCGGGCCTCTGACTTCTGTTTCCTTGATCACAGGTCTCGCAGTGCGGCCTTGTCCTTGTAACTCGGCCCCACCTTGCCAGCAAGGACTATCTGATTGCCCTCTTCAGTTTGTGCACCACCACGGATTGAGTAACATCATATAGTGTCTACGTCGCACACCGTTTTCTCAGAAAACGATGCCAAACATCGCTATAAACTATTTTTCTCCGACCATATTTTAACGTTTCGTGATTTCATTGCTTGGATCCAAAAGGATAACTACGAGTCATTACAAAAACATGTGGATTTTCCTGTTTTTTTTCTTTCTTTTTTGTGAATTTTAAAATCCGGGAAGTGGGGGAATGAGGAAGGATTTTGAATTAGCTAGTTAATTCAGTGAGAGAAGGGCGGATTTTGATTCCACTTTTTATTTTGTACCGTTAAATAATCCAAACTGAGTGGATGGTGAGTAAGTTCGCAAGCAGATTCTTTATTGGAATCTCCCAATAAAAGAGACTCAATGGCAATGCTTTCGCATATGGGATTGTCATTTCACGATCAGGACTGTGGATTTTCAAATCCCATCTTAATATATCTCAAATTCATGTTTTTTTTCCTTCCTTGGTTTCTAACATTTCAAGTAAAAACATTATCTAGATATGATTCCAAAAAGATAAGAAGAACAGAATATATATGCTCGTGTGCTTGAGCTGTTTATGATAAGTTGAGCATAAATCTGTTGAATATATAAAAAAATAAAGGTCTTCTAAATCTTTCAATTAACCTCAGTTCGGAAAGAATATAAATGCAAATATGTAAAACGTAAATACATATAAGATAATATAAAATATAAGGTTTTACACTCTATATATTTGAATTTGTACTCTAAAGAAAACTCATCATGCTAATGAAGAATGTAATGAACGTAGTTTAGGAACTTTTGAGGCCATTTGGCCACATGCTGTCAATACAAAAAGAAGTGAGAGGCCTCAGGGTATAGTTTCAGGGACGAGAATTTTGACAGTTAAATCAGCTTATGTGGTATGTATTTGGTACAGCTTCTGTTTACTAAATAGACGTTTGTATTTCATTTGTCTTCAAAATCGAGAAAAAGTATTTGATAAATTGTGTATTGACAATTAGGCGCCACATCAATGGAGCAGTGAATAAACATTCAACCTTTGGGCAAAACATTAAACATGATGGAAAAAATGCTGATTTGGTGATAACATAGCAGCGCTTTGATAAACGCATATCACGAAACGCTCATAGAACAAAACGCATACATGATCAAAGAACGCAGGTACTGAGGTGAGATTTAAAGAGCCTAAGAGGATTATTTGTGCCCCTTGACCCTTATTTATAGGTGAGGTCCCATTAATGATCATGTTATAGACTCTTTGTAACGGTTTCACTAGGGGTGGAGGGGAGTCATGGCCCCCCTATGCTTTCAAAATTCCCATAAAACCATTTAAATTTCATTTATATTTTAACCCCCTTACCTATGTTTCCTAGCTTTTGCCCCCCCCCCCCCATATCCATGTTTTCTAGGTTTTGTCCCCCTAAAAAAAAATTCTAGCTCCACCCCTGGATTTCACATATTAGGGTGCAATGAAGGTTAAGACCATTAAGATGGTCCGATGAGTTGTTTTCCAGGTAGATACTCCGACGCTCAAGTTAGTCAAATGGAAGGATAAGTGGTCAGGCCAAGCAGGTAAGAATAATACCGGTCCAAGCAGAAAAGGTAAAGCAAAGGTAACAAAGTCCAAAAGTCCCTTACCCTCGACGGAAGTTACCTATTTATAGCTGAAGAACCGTGTTCTACTCGGTTGAGATTTCCGGGTTTGTCAGGGTGAGGTTACCCATCAAGGTCTTCAGGGATGACTCATCTTCCCTAGTGGGATTAACTTCCTCGTCCGTATAAGACACTATTTGGTCGCATTTATCTATCCCACGTGGTACTGATGTGGCTGAGGAAATAAACTAGTCGCAGAGGCTACCAAGTGGCACTCTTAGCCAACTCAACCAAAACCCAAACACATCTCCCCCCAATCCCCAAATTCTTCAATTGTTTAACTTCAAAGTTTCCCATACAGCATTTGAGTTCTTGTTGCCATTTTAGGTTATCGTTTTCAAACAATTGAATTTAGAAGGTGACTGGTGAGAATATTTTTTGCCATAGAATGTGAGTGGAAAACCAAAATCGATTACATTCCACCGAAACCAGATTTTCGGCAACCAGAAAATCGCATATGAGTGAGAGATGAGAGACGGCTAGGGTTGTTACGTTCATTGTCAACTCTTGTTCCATACACTAGTTTGACAAAAGATTTTTCTGCACGAAGACGGTAGTAAATTAAGAAGCTTAAATGCTTTTTCTTTATTTTGGGTAACAGCTTAAATGCTTATTTGACCTTACAACCAAACAAATGTAGAAAATTTTCCGATCATTTGGGGTGAAAATGTCCAGGTTCGACATGTTGTTTCAATAGTTTGGGGTTGTGTCAAGTCAGTCACCAAATTTCAAAACTTATTTCTGCAGTACGCTGAATTTTTAAATTGTCTAATAGGTCTGTGTCGTTAGTTGACCATTAGTCAACATTACACATGACATCATGTGTTCGTTAAACAATTTCAAAATGGCAAAATTATCCTTTATTTTACCATTTATCTATTTCGTCTGTGTTAAAAGAAGAAAAGGGGAAAAAGGGCTATGAAACCAAATACTGATCAAACGTTGAAGCTCCCATTCCCCATACATGTAAAAGAAGAATGCAGGAAAATATTAACGAATGCAACAATTCTCCACCATAGTCACAGCATCTAAAGTGCTATCATTTCAAGCTGTTTAGCTCTTGAATTGGTTTATGTGGAAGTGACAGATAAAGAAAATTAGATGACACATGATAGGTATTTTTGTCATTTTACTTATTCGTTAATGTTTGTTAATGGATGAGGACCTATTAGACACAATTTGAAAGTTCAAGATACTACAGAGACATGTTTTAAAGTTCGTGGATTGACTTGAAACAACCCTTAAAGTATAGGTTTGATCATTCCCCCCCCCCAAAAAAAAAAAAAAGAAAAAAGATATGATAAAAAAAATCTTGAGAAAGTAAAGGATTTTACAATTATTGTTTCCCAAAAAGGAAAAAAACAAGTAAAACCAAAGAAAAGAAAATAATGAAGCAGAAAGCACTTTTCAGATAATAAGACTTGATGGATCAATTTTTTGGGTGATGGCCAATTTTTCGTGCTAAGTACCTCGTCATTTGGTCTGCTTCCAAGTGGCCGATGACTCAGGCCGAAGTGAAGAACTTTGGCTGCCGAGCTGAATCGAGCTGGGCAGGCTAGGAAGCGAGCTGACTATAGTATCGATCTGCCTATGAGGTGCCAAGCTGACCAGGTGGCGAGCTGCCTGTGAGGTGCCGGCTGACCAGGTGCCGAGCTGCCTATGAAGTGCCGGACTGACTAGGTGTCGAGCTGCCTGTGAGGTGTCGGGCTGATCAGGTGCCGAGTTGCTTGTGAGGTGCTGAGCTAACCAAGTGCCAAGTTGGATTGATGAGTTTCGTTGCTCTTTAGAGACCTACAAGGAACCAAATGTCAAAGGACCCAAGGTGGCTAACTCGGCAAGGTTGATCTGATGCTTAAGTCAGTACTCTCATAGTAGATTGCGAACTAAAAATCACAAAGTATGAGAGCTAGAATTTGCTTACTTGCTTACTTGCTCCCCTATGTCATTGGGGTTGGTGCCTTTATATAGGCATTGTTTGGAGTGGGCTTCACGCACCATATCCGAGATTTCTGAGAAGTCGTTTAAGTGGTCCGAGATTCCCTGAGGTAACCACCATGCACGTTGACGACCCTCCGGATCGTTCGGCACATGGGCCAACTTCCAAGGATTGTGGGAGTGTTTGGATGGATATGCATGCTGAATTTGTTGTCGAGCACGTCTCGCAGGCTGCCGGGTCGCCCAGGGCCAGGCCGCCAAGTCGCGCCTGTGCCAGGCTGCCAGCTCGTGCCTATGCCAGGCTGTCAGTTCGTGCTAGGGCCAGATCGTGCTAGGGCCAGGTCGGGCTTGTGCCAGGCTGCCAGTTCGTGCCAGGGCCAGGTCGTGCTAGGGCCAGGCCGCCAGGTCGCGCTTGTGCCAGGCCGCCAGGTGGGATACCATCAATTTGGCCAAAGCAAATTGTTGCCAAAGTGATTTCGGGTGTCACCTATTTGTTCTGAGGTGCCATGTGTCACAATATTATTGGAGGGCCGAATCCGCCCTCATCAAGACTCAATGTCATAAACCATGAAATAACATAGATGAAATCTAAGGGTGCAAATCGAATGAATTAGGTCGAATTTATGGTCAAACCCAATTTTCCCATCCCAAACGCAACCCGCACTGTAATTTGATGCACTTGGATTGGGTTTAAAACCATACATGTATGCAATATTTATATATATAGGCATATATATGCATAATTGGGTCGAGCACAAATCGAGTTCAGGCTACCTAAGTGTTGGGCCCGTCAAGTTGGAGCCCTAATGAGATCATCCCAAGTTGCAGCCCTAATGAGATCATGAGAATTCCTATTGATTGATCACCAAAGTAAAAAAAGGGGGCCCACCGGCCCATTAAGACTGATCTTCTCTCGACATTGGACAGGTTCACTTGGAAGTGAATGGACCTATGGGGCCCAAATGAAGTGGCCCACCAGAATATGAAACTTCTTGGATTAGCTAGCTCTTGCCTGCTAAGAAAAATCCTACAGATACAATGAAGAGAATAGTTTATTCCCATGGTCCAAATTAATCCAAGTCAACTATTTTACCATCCTAAATGGTTTGACCGGGTCGCAACAGATGTGGGCCACGGCTATCAATCAATCCGATGGTGGATCGGGACCCACAAGCTTGCTAATAAGACCTTTTTCCAAAACACGTGTTTTCTCTCTAATGGCTCCTTATCTTATTACTATTGCTTCCTGCCTAAACATGTGGTTTCTAAACATGCTGACATCATCTTCCACGTCCGTGATGACGAAATCTACCTGCATTAATCGTCGTTGGATGTAAAATCGACGGCGCTGGACACCCGGAGCTCGGTATATAATATACATGTGAATTAGGAAATCGTGTAGGCGCAGGAAGAAAAAAAAATGGGGCCATGGAAGCTAGATAGTGGCGTTTGGATGTTTGTTTTGTGTCGTCTATCGAGGCCACGGTGTCAGGGACCCACGAGCTTCGAGTATATCCAACCATACACATCATTTGATCAGAAATGATGGGAGTTGGGACCCACACCTTTTTTAGAGAGGTTCAGTGTGGTCGCACGTGAGCTATTAATCTAATGGTCTGCAGACTGCGAGCAATGTGGATCCCATGTCCCATGGTGCTTGAACGTGCCGACACAGAGTATCAGTGGTCCGCACCGCATCTTTCGTTATGTTGAAGTCAACAGTTTGAACAGCGCAGATTTATTTTTATGGGAGGTATGGGTCCCCTCAGATGGATGCCTTATTTTATTAAAGCACCTCATTAATTTGAAAAACCCATCCACATTCCAGAGTTGAAGGTTTGGCGATTCAATCTCAACTCTCCATCAAAGAGTCACATTCCTACCTATAGATTATAGGCTACTGATGATTTTGACCATTTGATCATCATCTTTACTGGCTTTTGCCTAGAGATCATAGTCTAGGGACAATTTTGACCAGTTAATCACCTTATCTCATTATCTCTTCCTCACAATGTCACATGTAGACTGGTCCCCACCTAGACCTTCTCTAACATTTTTTTTTTTAATTTCATATTATATCAGGGGAACTAGAACTAGAGATGGGGTAGGGCAGGGTGTACGTAGGGTCCACTTGGACATAACAGGAGGTTATGGTTTTGCAGATTTGCTCTTTGCACTTCTTAATTCGAGGGGTGCCAAGTGACCATTAGGATTAGGGTATTCGTATTTTGCAGATTTACTCTCCACAGAGCGTGCATCACACCAACCTTACAGTAAGTACATCGCAAGGCATTGGGAAACATCTTCCTGAATGATAATATTAAGTATGGGAAATGTTTTCGATGTAGGGCTGATAGCGCTTTGAAATTGATTGGTGTTAGGTGCATCTCGTGATGAACAAATCTGGTTTTTTCTTTTTTTTGAAAAAATATAAAATAAAATCATTTTTGGTGGAAATGCAGGTGAATAGGTGTTTAAATTATTTTGACTTGTTATTATAATATGTTTATAATAATATAAATATTTGAGATGGACTGAATTCTAAATTTCACTTATTATTATATATTTATAAATTACAACGACAGTTATCAATTTTTTAAATTTTAATATACCACATCACCTCGGTGAAGATCACCAAAGCAATTGAAATTGATGATTCAAAAATGAGACGAGACGGGCTCTCCAGATTCCAGAATGTGCCTAACAGGTGCCCCACAAACCATCCTTCCCGTGCATTGGGATCATCTCCCCATGACACGCATGATGCATGGGAGATATTCCTAATACTTAAAGGGAATGGGCTGTGGGGCGTGCTCTATGGAGATTGGGGAGTCCATCCGAATTATTTAAAAAATTTTCCTTTTTCAAATTTTGAAGTTGGAAAAACAACACACCAAACATGACTTTTTACCATTTCTTTTTTTTTTTCTTGCCCTCACAAGATCGTCCCTCACATTCCTGCCATGTATTAACAACACTTTTCGATGATGACATCATCATTTTTTATATTATTTTAAATATTTTTAATGCATGACATACATGTGCTACGAGAGGTTGTGAGGGGCTGATTTGATTTTTTTTTTTTTTTCTTTTTGTAATGTGACAAATTCGTGAAACGGAACACTTAGTGGTGCTAAAAACCCACTTTTACGATTAACAACTTTTACAGTATCTAAGTTAGTAAACTGAACCCGTAGAAAAAGGGAAAGAGGAATAGCTTTTATAATTAAGGTGGTAGATGTAAGCAACCAGATGAAGATGCCTTCACAGCAAGTGTAGGTGAGTGCTTTCCTTTTTTTTTTATTAATTTGCTGGAACCGGCCCAAGAGTGCTTTAGCCTTTACCCCAAGGCTCAAGCTTTTGTAAAAGCCAAGTAAAAACTAAAAAGCAGCTGTTGATGCCCCAGGTCCCACGCATCCCCTAAAGAAGATGTTGCGCGGGACCCTCGTGCTGGTCTTCAGTCTTCACGGATCCTTGTGGTTGCGCCAGATCCCACTACCTTTCGGTGTGGTGTTGTGTGGTGTGAGTCTGACCTCTGCCTACACCATACCATACGGATTGGTCCCACTTGCTGCATCACTGTTATTTGAATGAATAATTAAGATGGTGGTGTTTGGTGGTAGAGTTATTTTTTCTAAAGCATTTTTGACATGTACGTAGCCATTTTGCTCTCTCCCTCGTATTTCCTTTTGTTTGGTTGAATACTTTACAACTGTTTTAAGTACTATTGAATGTCTCAGATTTTGTGAGAACCGTTTTTATATAAAAACACTATTTTAATGTTGCTTGCCATAAAACAACATTTTCAACTTTTGGCCTGTAATCATACCTAATTTATAATAAATAACAATATCAAATATGCACAAAATCCAAAATTAATTTATTGAATTGTAAGGCATAAATGTTATCCTTGTTCAAGAAAATTGTAATGATATCAAACATCACCAAATGTCCTAATAACTCCGTTAGTGTGAGTTTATCGTCATGCATTACAGACTGCTCCATACAATGGGATAAAGCTTAACGAGATGGACACCATGACATATTTCAGTTTTTTACCTAAGGTTCCGTTTGGAAAAGGTGCAAATGCAGTTTATTATTTATTGGCACTTTGGTTCAGTTTTGTTGGTTATTAGTCGATCAGTGTTTTAAAAACCGACCTGCAGGCTGAACCATTTTTGTCTCCAAGTCATGGGTCACTGGTTTGACCAGTCGGGTCGAACGGTTCAGACCATTCTATATGTATATATTTATATACATTATATATGTGTATATATGTATACATATGTGTATGAATATATATATTTTAGCAATAAATAATGTATAAATATGTTTTAGATATGTTATATGTATTATTTTATAGTTTTTAATTCAGTTTTTTATTTTTTATTTATAAAATATTAAAAATTATAATTTGATGTCAAAAAAGAGATTTTTTTCACAAAAAATAACAAGGAAAAGCGCCTATGGCTCCTTGAGACACATAGATCTCAAAAAATTATCCAAAATAAAAAAAAAAATGTCATCCCAATTAGACATTGGTGTACAAAGTTATGGCCTCCGGAAGTTTTACATGCATTAAGTGTGCAACTCGCGACCCAATCACCCATCGAATGGATCAACGATTCAACCAGTCGAATTGAAAGATTCTTGACCAAATCAATGATTTTTTACCATTTAACGGGTCTTGACTAAACCAGACCCGAAATCCTAACTAGATAACGATTAGAACAGTTCAATCGGTCGAATCAACAGCAGGTTGAAAACATTGCATTTTTGTATTTGCACTCTTCCCGAACAGTTCCCTACGAACCCTGGTATTAGGCGTACCATATCGTAAGTTACCTGCGACACGTTGACCGAGTAGAGAGTGGAAAAATAATAGAAACAAAAATTACTTTTATTTTTGTTGCTACGACTACAAGTCTATAAGCCATGCTAAAATGCGCACGCGTGGCGTGGATGAGATAAAAGAGCGCTTTATTTTAAGTTAGGAGTGGGTAGCCGTAGTAAGCTGTAAAGGCTGCACACATATACGGATTAAGCAGGAGTAGACGGGGCCCTCTAATACGTGACTGTCAAACCTGAGTGGGTCCGGTCCGGTGCGGAATCAGGGCCACCACCAACACCAAGCACACCAACTTGTGGTGGGCCCTTCCCCAACAGAACTGAACTGTAAACTAGGGTTAAGAGTTAAGAGATAGGAGACGTCGGGGATTATTAGTGAGGTCGACGTGGACCACCACATGCAACTTGTAGGGGTCAACAAACCCGCTGTGGATGAGTCGTACCCACCAATGCTGTGACCTCTGAGGTGGTGGGTGGGGCCCCCACAAACTGAAGGCTGAAGGCTGAAGCTCAGAAGCTGTCGCTCTCGTGAACGGCCGGCCCCCCTAGGTTGCCGTGGGGTCCGCTCATCCTCGTAGGCCAGGCCACCATCTGGGTCGAGGGATGACCGCGACCCACTTTTTGAAGTGGTCCGTCCATCTCCCCCACCTCTCTACTCTACACGATTAGATATGTTAAAACATCTCTCATCTCAGATCTGCCACGAGGCGGGGTCCACATGTGTCCTACGACATAGTACATACGGTTTAGTTGCAGCAACGAATCTGACCAACCATTGTCCGGTGGTTAACTCGAGTTGTGTTTTCAGGTTTTTCCTTTTACTGTGAAGAAACGTATCATGATTCATTTTTTTGAAGGAGAATTTATTAATAATTAAAGAGGGGGGATGAAGCCTTACCCTTGAAATAAAAGTTATTTATTCCAGTAAATGCATTTATCCGGATAAATTTTTCTTGGAAAATATTTATTTGGATAAGTGTATTTACCTATGTTCTTTTATTTTTTATATAAATAAGATAATGACCATTTTAGCCATAATAATCCATTATTATAAGGGTTATGTTTGTCTCTTTCAAGTGTTGGCAACTTTCCCCCAAGGTGGGAAAGTTATTTATTCACCTAGGAGATGGATATCATTACCTGGGTAAATGATAGGTAAATGATACTCAGGAAAATAAACTTTCCTTGATCCCCACATAAATCTGAAAAAAGAGCATAAGATTTTTGGTCAATGGGAATCAAAATCCCATTGATCAACTTCCCCCCTCTCAAAATCCAAAAAACGAATGCCCCTTAAGAATAATGGGGTGGTAGCCTTTGTTTATTCTATAGGATTTATGGACATTTTCTAAGTGAGGTGCCCAAGTTTTATTGCATTTAGAAATATTTTCTTCTTCTTCCTTTCCATTGTCACCAAATCTTAATTTGAGTTATTTGTCTCTATGGGTATAGCAGTATTACTCAGTTGCTCACCTAAAGGATCAATGTTTGGTTTCGTTTACGTTTATGTACTAAACGTTTATTGTCGGTGCCATATAGGCACCACTTCGGCATTTTCTCTCTCTTGCTCTTCTGCATGCATCGAAAATGAAAGAAATGAACTTTGGTTTTTGTGCATGCCAGCCATTTGTGAAAGTTATTTTTTAAAGGTTCCACAAACGGCCAGGTGTTTTTTCACTATTATGCTGATGTAAAGCCTAGTGGCACATAATTATCATAAACGGTTGTAAATTATTGCATTTCTCGATTTTACTAGCAAATAAAGTACAAATGTTTATTCAATAAACATAAACTGAACCAAATACATACATTATTAGGAACACCCTCAACAATATAGCGACAAGTTCTACTAAAAAGGAAGTGCACATTGTCATGAATTCCAATCTCTTGATCGTCATGACTCCACTCATTTGCCTTTGACCAAGAAAAATACCATTTCCTATCATTGCATTCTTCGTTTGTTTGTTCTATTTCCATCATCTCTTATGATTCTGTGTCAGAAAGCTTTTGATTACCTTCCTCTACCTGATCTTTCTGTTTCTTCTCTCTCTTTAATGACATTTTGTCGAATACCTGTTGTGGATCTGGATTCCACCTCACGTTGTTCCTAGACTTGCACAAATGTGCTGTAGATTACAGCATTGTTCATGAAGTCATTTTTCCGAACACTTGACATGTCCCCAAGAATAATAGGCAGATTATTAGGAATAGAATCTTGATTCCCCATAGGTTGTTCAACAATATCCACAACTGTAGAATCCCCAGCTTGAGAACACTCTGAGTTACTGTCAACACTTTTTTGTTGAAGAATTGTACGTATCATGATTCATGAACTATCGGTTTTTCACAATATACATTAAAGGAGAGCTGATTCAGTGATGTGTGTGCATGCAATGTGGAAGGAACAATGAAAGATGGATTAGAGGACCACATGCTGATGCTGAGTGAGGGTAAGAATCTGTTATTGAGAACTGTGGGAATATCTCTCTTATCATTCATGGGAAGATGTTCCTAATGTGCTGCTGTAGTGGCTTGTTGGAACAGTATTGGGAGCACTTTTATTGATAGTAGATCTGAACTCACGGAGTGATTGCTGGTTTGACAATTATTTTTGTTTGAAAAAATAAAAGGCAAAACCTATGTTGCAACAAGTGCACTGTGCCTTATAAGACATGAATTAATGATAAAATGATACACCACAACCCACATCTTTAATGTTTTTAAAGCCTTAGTGATAAGTTTAAACTAATGAAAAATAGATATATCATATGATATTTTAACATGATTAATTGAAATCTTGATTTAACTTGCAACAAATACCGATGAATGCACCTTAATGGGACTTCAAATAAAAACCTTATGTGCCCTACGTGCATTACTGTTGATCCAGTAGAAGGAATTCTAATTTGCTAGCTTCCAACATCCTCTAAACTTGCACATCTCGAAGGGTGCAATTTGGGTTGGGAATTTATTAAATTTTCAATGGCCCAAACCCTAAGCCCAACCTGATGTACTTGAAATTCTGCTAATCGGGCAACTCGACTTACAGACTGTGATTGTCCTCTTCATGATATTATCCCATCAATGACAATATACAAGAACAAACATGTTTGAGATATGCTACAATGAATCATGTTGGAAGTAATATTAGGACTCTTAAAGAAGGGTTATTTGAATGAGTTCAGATGTGCTACCCACAAGATGTTACTCACGCATCTCAAGTAGGGATGGCAATTTTCCCCATCCCCATCAATGTCCCTAGCCTCATCAACAAGGATGGAGAGTGAAGTCCCCAACCCAATTAAAAAATGCTTTTAATTAAAAATTTTCAGGGTTTCAAGTCCTGGCCCCATAGCTAGGGAACCCGCCTCCGTTGGGGATTGGGAATAGAGCGTAATTTTTATTCCCAATGGAGATCAGGGTTGGAGATGTGAGTTTGTTTCAAAATTGGGGTTGTGGATGAAGAATATAACCCCGCTCCTTTGCCATTCCTAATCTATCAATATATCAAACAAGACACATTGGTTGAAATAATAAAAAAAGGAATATCATATGGTTGTGCTTGGTTTGAAAGGAAAGGTAGGGAAATGTATATAAGGTTTGTAAAACCTTTCCCTTCCTTTACCTTATTTCTTTCAAACCAACCAAACACAACCTTATGATATTTTGAACCATGATCAAGTACAACCTCATCAATGATAACACAAGTATGAAAGAATCTGGATTTGCTTCTCATAGAGCACTTAACACCCACCTCACAGCACATCCCATCATGTATTGTGAACATCTCTCCATTAATAACAACACATAAAATATAGGAGATATTTTCAATGTATTGTGAGGAGCATATGTATGGGTAGCAACTTCAGATCCACCTCTTGTTTGGAGCACATCTCATTTTTTTGAAGGGGGGATATTCTAAACTTCTAATAATCACTCAAAAGTAACAAATACACGCATTAAAGGAAAAAAAATAATATTTTTTGCAACTACAATACTTTGTTCTCAGACTCAGATTGGATCAGACCATTGAAACCTTCAATGGTAATGTTGTTTTAAACGACCTGGATCTCCTGCCCATGAGAACTCTACTCATGCCTAACTACAATACACTACCCCCTGTGAATTGGGAACATCTCCCCTTGCATAATACTATGCAGAGGATGAGATGTTCTCCATGTGTGACTGTAATTAACATGAACAGAATTCTCGTGGGCAGGAGATCTGGACTCGTTTTAAACTAATTGAGATGTAAAGTACCATTGAAAAGGTAATTTATGATCATTTATTTTTATTTTTTACATGTTTTTTACACATACCATTGAAAAATTAAATAAACCATTAACAAAATGAAGAACAAACAGTCTCCAACCAACTTGTGGAGAGTACGACCAGTACCTAACCCTACCAAAAGATTTTTGTACTTTGAGTTAGTTAATAGTATGGGCAGCTAACATACTAGATCTTTTTTTATACATACAAAAATAGCTGTAGAAAAAGATTTGGACAAATCCTGAAGTTCTGGTTTATCCAACATCTCACCATAAGATTAGGACCCGCCACATATGAGATCTGCGGTGTCCAATCATGTTGGTAGGGTGTTGGAACCTATTTTGTTGGCAGGAGATCCAAATTCCACAACCACCTTCTCCCAACCCTGCTCAGTAGCCACGAATAGCTCCCAATTCTGCCTCTAAGGGACTTAGACACTCGGCCTAAATCGAGCCAAGGTAACTAGCTAGCTCGGCCTTGACTCATTTACAGTCCACATGTAATAGAGTTTGGGTAGAAGAAAATGGGTTCAAATTCAATTGTAACAAGAACTATGATGAGGTTCTTCCAATAGGGCGGGCCTAACTAGAGCCTGACCAATCCAACCTGAGTAGGGGCCGAGTTAGGAATTTTTTATGAAGGGGCCAAAACCTAAAGTGGAGGGAGAATAAACATAAATGGGCTAATGGGGGAGGAGAAAAATATACATGAAGGGATAATATATAAGTGGGGATTTCTGGGCCATATGGGGGGCCATGGCTTCTTTGGGTCTAAGGGTGTCAATGAACCGGTTTTGTACTGGACCCCGTCCAGTCTAAAATCAATTTGGACGGACTGGATGGACCAAAAAGACATAGTGGATTGGATCAGTACGATCCAAAATATTTATTAGATTGGACTGGACCTGGTCCGTCTGTAATAAATTTATATTGGATTTGGTTGGATTAAGCCAATATCGGATCCATTGAGATAAGATAATAATATAGGTGTCAATGGACTGGGTTTGAGTTGAAATCAATCTACATTAAAACGAATTTGAACAAATTGGACGGTCCGGACATTGAATTGGACCAGTCCAAAATGGTCCAAATTATTCATTGGATTGGATTGGACCTGGTCCATTTGCAATGGACTCACATTAGACTGGATTGGATTGGACCAAATCCAATCCAATTGACACCCCTACCTGCCCCCCTCTCCCAGTTCCGCCCCTGAACCTGAGTTTTCGCATGGGTAAGGCTTGGATTTTTGGGCTTTATTCCGACTCCATGGTTGAGAGCTACATAGGAGGAGCTTGGCACTTCACATGTCTGTTGCGATGACATACAGTTGATGGCTTTTTATTGGGTTGTAAGTAAATTCATTTCTACAACGAGAGCCAAAAATAAATTCAAGTTCTTTGCACAAAAAACCTTATAATACAACAGTAATATTGGTAAATTAAAGAGAACCAGCAGAGAAGAAGAGAAGATGAAGTGTAATATATATTATTGTCAATTTCCGCAGTGTTTAATTGTTTATAGATAGATTATAGAGAAACATAAGTAGTTACAGTGAAAATGCAAGCCTTACTTCCACAAAGATCACTATCCCAGAAGAGCTCTTTCTGTCAGCTTTGCTGCATGTCACGTTGCCATGGAAATTGAATCCAGATTTCCTCACAGAATCCTCTTTACACCCACTTCACAACACTTTCAGCCATGCATTGGGAACACCTCACAGAACTTGCAGCTCAGTCTCTCTACTCTCTAGTTCCCAACCCAACTACCGCAAAACTTATGTAAATTGGATACATAATCCTTTCCAGCCAAGGACCCAGTAGTAGCTAAGATGGTCACTCGATGTCACTCCGAATATAGACGTATAGGATTAAACCTACAATCACTGCAGGCTCTATCTGGTAAGGCTGGTGGACCTCAAGTGCACCCTGCTCTGGTCTTACCCCTCCAAAAATAAAATAAAGGTTACATAATATTTTTGGGTCTCTCACAATTCACACCTTAAAAACCTAACTCAATAGAATCCAAACAGTTTCTGGTAGGTTACTTGAGTCCAAATTTGGAAAGATCTGAGCACATTCATTAGTTTTCCACATCAAATACTTGGATATTGACCACATGACCTCTTCTGTTTCAACCACATGAATAATCAAGATGCACCTCTAGACTCTATTGGCTTTAAGGTGATATGCTAGCTTGTTGGAGGAACCTTACAAACTTAATAGCATCTAACCCTTATTATATTGTAGAGCTAAAAACTTTCAGAGATTATATATATCCAAGTTTCCATTCCTATAGCCAATATACTTCACCACTCAAGCTGAATACTTGAAAAAAAAAAAAAAGCTTCATGAGTCGGTCCTCATTTTAAGCTCTCAAATTGGGCACTATAAACAAAGCTCAGTAGTCTTTATTTACCATTTTAAGCTAAACCTGATATCTCACTTTCTGTTGCCTCCTCCAATGGTACTACTTGTACAAGTTGGATGAACAAAAGCCTCTATATCACAACATCATCATAAACTTTACTATTTAAACAGGAATAAGAATGATGAGTTTGTTTTTTATCTTGGTAAATCACTTTACTATGACATAAGAAAATCTGGTAAATCTTAGATGCACCATAGTTTTTCCTATTGTAACCCATCAATTGCATCTCAAAAGGAAATAAATCCACTGACCATACCACAGAGAGCCTGCAATTATGCGGATTTGATCCCACGCCTCCATATTTTGAGGATACCGAGTGACCAACTCAGCTACTGGGTCATCAGCTTCCACCTATAGCCTTCAGAAAGAAGGATCTTTACCCAATTTAGCAAAAACAAGGTGAAGCTCAAATGTGCCTTCTGTTGATATCTTAGTGCTAATAGTGATATTAACCTCTAATTATTAAATGGATAGAACTGTTAGCAGTTTAAAAAAAGTGCAAAAATAACTGGGGAATAATATATTAAATGGATATTTTAACAAATTATTGCACAAAGAGAAGTATGGAATCAGTTAGTAATATCACAAGCTATCATGGGAAAATGTATCATACCTAACACCTTGTTCCCAGACTAGGATGAGTCAAATACGATTCAGGCACACAGGCAGGTCTGTATTCTGCTATACATATTTCTTTTTTCTTTTAATGTAAATGCTCCATGAATTTAAATAAAATGCATTCTGCCTAATTCTGCAGAATTTAATGACACCCTAAACAAAAAAGAAAATCTTCACTCTGTAAAACACAGAATTGGAGACTTGATGCCCGGTAATTTCTAAATTCCACTCTTCTATAGGATAAACTCAACCTGAAAACTTGCAGAAAAGACCCCCTAAATTAATTCCAGTTCTGTTGCAATCAAAACAAGGCCTTAGAACAGACTCCAAACTAACTAAAACTTGTAAATATTTTAAAATTAGACACTTTCACATAATTAAATTTCTAAGAGTAAAACCACTTCAGAACCCAAATCCTACCAAAATAATATCTTAAAAATATACTCTAATTCAATTACTCATATAAACATCCCACAAATAGAAAATGCATCACATACTGATTTGTTGTATGTATAATGAACATAACTTTCTGGATTCGTATTCCATCATGTGGTTCTTGACAATATTAGATAGGTAATAAATTCACCTTTCTGATGACACCAAAAACCATGCCAAAGAAGCAAAATTTGAAACCCAAATTTAGGCAAAACGAGAGTTAAGTATAATAGCCTTATATTTTACTTCAGATTCAGGTTAAAGTGCTTATCTGCATTGTATCCCACATCAGATGTTAGGCTGAAAGGAAAATTTTGACCCAGCAGAATTCTTGCTCCATTGGGAATTGGGATCAATTAGGTGTGGTGTGGATGGTGCTTTGAAAGATCATCTGGGTGAGATTACATTGGTATATTCTGATACCATGGTATATGGCAACTGCTTAAGGGCAAAGGTTGTGTTCTCTTTATGTAGTCTGCAGTTATGTACTCACATGGTTTACTCGAGTGGAGGTTGGGGAAGACTTTAGCTTGTGGGTCTGACATAACAAAGAAAATCCTAGCAACCCCTACATAACCCACAGCTACCCCCTCTACCACTATTGAGAAGTATATGGTCTCTTTAGCCATAGCCCCTTGAGAAAAATTCGATGCATGCCAAGACAATTTTTTCCTACAACATAACAAAATTTTCCTCAGGTCCCCATAAGCATACATAATATAGAAATGGTTAATCCAAACCTTTATCATTTAAGGAATAAATTGGAAATTTCTTAGCTTATTTTCTGAAGGATCACTTCGATTAAATTGCGATATAAATAGACTGAACACAATACTAATATATTGTACATGCTTTCATGTATTAATCCAATTATAAGTTCATGTTTGCGGGAAAGGACAGAAAGGAACAAACCATAATGATTTTGCATTTTGTAATTACAGATGGCTTTATGTTTACCAACAAAAAGAGAAACAAAAATTACTATATGATAGTAGAGTTTAGTATGCCCCAAGTTGTAGTGAAGAGGATTGAGAAGATTATGAGGGACTTTTTATGAGAACTTGGGGTGGAAAAAAATGACCATTTAGTAAGGTGGGAAATGGTGAGTAGTAAAAAGGAATGTGGTGGCCTGGGTCTAAGAAGATTGAAGGAAAAGAATCCATCTCTACTAGGTAGATGACTGGAGATTCCTGAGTGAAACAAATAAATTGTGGCATAAGGTGGCATTGTGGTAGCAAGCATTCATGGGCACTTTGAAAATGGTTGGAATTCTGGAATTTCTAACAAAGCATCTTGTGCTTCGCCGTGGAAAGCTATCTATAAGGTCCTCCCACTTTTCCTCAGTTACATCAAGTTTGATCTCAACTCAGCTAATAAAATTAAGTTTTAGGAAGACTTGTGGGTGGGTGAAATTCCTCTAAAGGATTTATTTCCTTTCTCGTAGGCCCTTTCTTCCTTTAGGCCACGTTTGGTTTGAAGGAAAAGGTAGGGAAAGGAAGGGAAAGATAGGGAACCCTATACAAGGTTTGTAAAGGGTTCCCTATCTATCTTTCCCTTCATTTTCCTTCAAACCAAACATAACCTTAGAGGAAGACCAGTTTCTGAGTTCTTAATCCCCTCTCCCTTGCTTTCTAGGTGTGGGTGGAATTTGGGTCTTCATAGGAACGTGAGAGATACAAAATTGGGCCCATATCAAACCTTCTACATAACCATGAAAGGGCCTTCCTTGATACCAACAAAAGGGACAATCATTTGTGGACTAGTCATCCTTCCGAGGTCTTTAGTTGTGCTTTTTTCTTCAAGTCTTTGTCTTCTTTTACCCAATCCTTGTTGACATTTCCAGTTAAAGAAGTTTGGAGTGGGCCTATTCCCCCTAAAATTGGTACTTTTTGTTGGAAGGTTTACCATGGTGCTATTAACACCCATGATTTACTTCAAAGAAAGAAACCAGGCTGATACCTCTCCCCAAATTGGTATATTTTGTATGAACCAAATGGTGAAACTACCTATCATCTTCTAATCTCTTGCCCCTTTACTGGTATTTGGGCTTGGTTTTTCTCACTCTTTAGTTGCATATGGAATACTCCAAGTAGTTTGGACAGGTTGTTTGACTCTTCTACATTTATGTGGCAAAAGAGAAGGGGGAGGATACTTTGGAGATTTACGAAGGCAGTGATTTTTGGGATGCAAAAAGCAATGGAGCTAGAGGTAAGAAAACTGGTAATTGAAGATGATTCCAAGTTAATTATCAACTGGATGAAACAAGAGAAGGGCCTTTGGCATTTCAGGAATGAGATAAAAAGTATAGAAAGGCTTTCAAGAGCGATGATGGCAACTTTTTCATGGACTCCAAGGTTGACTAATGGCTTTGCAGATCAATTAGCTAAGCAAGGAGTAAGCAGGAAGCAGTGTTTTTGAGCTCAGTTGTAATGTAAAGAAATTAAAGTTCTCTGTTATACTGTCTCCAGCTCTTTGGATTCCCTCCGAAGGGACAGTAGTTGAAGTTCAATGTTGATGTTGCTTTTTGTGATCCCCAGCATTCTGCTTTTGGAGTTGTAGCTAGAGATTCCAGGGGTTTGTGTGTTGCTGTGTCTCATGGTCCAGCTAAAGCTATAGCTGTGTTGGAAGCTATAAAATTGGCAGAGTTTAAACATTGAATCATTTGCTATGGAAAGTGATTGTGAGAAATTATTTCAGTCTCTTGCCTTAAAAGCCTCGGGCTACACAAAGTAGATTTACTTCCGTTAAAAGATATTACTCTCTTATGCAGGAACCTGTTTCTGTCTTCTCTTTGGGTTAGAAGAGAAGCTAACAGAGATGCTCACTTTACTGCCCAAAGTGGTTTGAAGATCTCGGCTGTGTTGTTTGTTACTGATCCTTGGTGGCTTCATCCTGTGCTCGAAGCAGATCGTTCTCCTGGTGCTTTGGGAGATGCTACCTAGTTGTTTTTTTTTGGCTTTTTCAGTAGTGGGTAGTTTGTTTGTAGTAAGTAGGGTTTTTTTTCAGTAATGAATCTTCTTTCCACCAAAAACACAAAAAAAATAGCTTATTTGAGGGGTAGCCGAGGCTACCCAGGAATTGTATATGTTTTTGATCCAATGAAATATCTGTGGCTGATTGGAAAAAAAATTTGAACAATTTCATTAATGCACATTTTTAGGGTAAACATAACCATGCTTAATGCTTTATTCATTAGGAACACATTGATTGAGCTAGTAAGTACTAAGTAGTAAGAACACCCGCTTATCGAGCCATATGCTCTGGCCATCATAGAAAAGCACTAACTAGTAACTACAACATTTGGATATGCAATTAGGCGGGCTTTGGCTCCTTCATCCCCCTTCTAATAACCATTGGCCACTGAATCATTACAACATGTGCCACCACTCTCATCAGTAGTGTTGTCATCCCCGACTTTCTTGGCATAAAATCTCCGGTACAACTTGTCCACCTCTATGAGATAATAGGTGCCTGGAGATAGAAGACTCCTGTCTTTTGCCGTCACAAAGTCCTTGCCCCCGTAACGATGCTCCATTAGCTTCAAGGTTTCCACAAATTTCTCAGGAGAAAACTGCACGGAAAAGGAAAAAAATAATAAGAAACAGGAAATGCCTAGCAGAACTGTTTTTCATAGACAACAAACATACATAGAAACTATGCAGTACTGACATGTATTGTGTCAGCTCATGCTCCTCAAAAGCAAGAGACCATCTCATATTTTCCTTTCCTCGTTTATGTTAACTTTGCATCCAGCGATTAAATTCTTACCAAAATGAGGGAAAGTCTCAGCTTGCAACACTAATTCCAACAACTCAACCCAATTCACGCAATAATACTTCCAAACCAGAATTTATTGGCAGCAGATCTTAAGAACCATATCGCCTTTGCATCAAAGATAGGCAACTTGGTAAAAGATTTCGGGGAATGAAGACTGAAATGCACAAGCTTCCTCATTTCAATAGGAGATCTCGAGCTAACAAACCATGAAACGCAATACAGAACTTGAAACACAAACCAAATAGATCCCCATTTCCACAAGAGATGAGGTCAAAAAAAAAAAGAGGGTACCTATCTAAGTCTAGTAGTGAGTTGGGGTTCAAATCTGAAAAACGGTCATTAGAACTGTCTGTTCAACCAACTAGCACAAATTCAAGTTCAAGCTTCACCATTACCATTCTTTGGTAATGGTACAGAGACAAAGAAAAAAAAACTTGTATGCTATCTCAGGCTGAAATTCATCTTGTTGTACTTCTAAGCTTTTTCCTAATTTTAAGTTTTAATAACATATTTTAAGAAAAGAAAGAAAACAGTTTTGGTTTACTTTTTTATTGACAATAAATACTATGAAGGAAAGAATTACTCAGATTAGGGAACTAGAAGACGTGTCCCCTATTCAGAGATTTTGCTTAACAATCAACATTATAGTAACAGAGGGAGACAGCGTCAGAGGTCCTTCCCCAGACCCCAGATTTACGGGAGCCTCATGCACTGGGCTGCCCTTTTAATTATCTGTCACAAGCTGAGGCGCACAAAACTCCAGACTAGATAATAACCTTGAGGCTAAAAATCATCTCCAACAAATGATGAACAAAAGAATACCTCATGTCTTGACTTTAATTTTGCAGGGATATTCATTACTGCTGCAATGTTTGACAAGCTAAATGGATGTTCACCACTATGAAGACGGAATGAGAACATTGTGGAAGTTAGACCACTCCCATATGAGAACATTACTACCCGATTACCATCCTGCAAGAAATAAAACAAAATTTGAAGTTACAAAAAAAAAAAAAAAAAAAAAACATTGAATTTGAAGAAGCCATGTCATTGCCTGAAAATTTTTAATTTTACCAGTGTGCTGTGCTTGTTATGAACAAGGGATGCAAATGCTGCATAAAGGGATGCTGTGTACATGTTGCCAACTTGTTTTGGCAATAAAGTAGTCGGTTGCACCTTTGCATCATATAGGTTCTTTGCAACTTGTTGGGATGCCTGTAGATGAACAAATATACAGAAATTATAATTGAGTAATATTATCAAATATCAACTCAGAGCAACCATATCACTGTAAATTACAAATTGCAATAACATCCAATATCAAGACACCAGAGCAACCTTTTCAAGATCCCGGCTTTGATAGCTCTCGTCACAAGATAAAGATGAAAATGGTGCCAGTTTTTCTTTTGCAACCTCCTCAACAGAACTGACGAATAAAATAAGATGCAACATATAATAAGACATTTAATAAAGATACAAAAAAGACAGTCACAAATAATAAAATCTAAAACCAGAGAAACAAAAGGTTGCTCAAGAAAAAGTGGAAGATAAAAACCTGGCATTCCTCAAGAAGTCATTGAAGTATAATCTAGCAAAGCTTTTTTGAACAAGCTGCAGTACCAGTTTAAGAAATAAATTAAATAAAACTATTAAGCATTTAAGAATTTTAACCGCTAAGTCCACAGTAGATAGTTTTTTTTTTATTCCAAATGCATAAAATGCAGTACCTTGTTGTAGGGAGAATGAAACACAAAGTAGTCTGCATCAGACATTGAAAATGGCTTCCCTTCCAACTTCTCATATCTATAGAAAGATGGACAAGAAGTCCAATAGAAATAATAATCACCAAAAGCCAAAGCAAAAAAAAGGAAGTACTATCATTATTGGTCAACTTACCTGTTAGAGAAATGTTTATAGCAAGCATCAAGTGCCATAAGATAGCAAGTTTGTGAAAGCTTCCCATCAACAACCTACATACACAAATTGCATATTAAAACAACCAGCTATAATTGGTAATGACCACTTATAACTAATTTGGTGTTACATTAGTGAGCAACATGTATTAATTACCAAGTGCCTTGAGATAGAAAATTTTACATTTGAACATTCCACCTTGTTTATTAGGTGTTACATAAGAGAACCTTGTTTATTTGACAACACAACCACTGCCTTGTTTTTGAAATGTATTTCTTTGGCTTCATTAGCAATGTGTATGAAATCAGCATAGTATACAATGATCTACATTCACATAAGAGCCACCTTTATGCAAGTATGCAAATAAAGGTCTAAAATGACACTAGACTCAACCTGGTAGCCCATTAGATATCATCGTTGTTTATTTTGTTTTCTATAGATTGAATAGATTGCACAACTCCATATAAAAGCAGAACAATCAGAAAAGCATGTGGGTATAAAAGTAGCTTCAAATCATTTAATATAATAAGTCCATGGAATACATGTTTGTAATCAAATTAGTAATATGGGACATTGCTTGGCACAATGGTAAGTGTGAGAATGTACATTCAAGCCTGGAATGCGGAATGTTAGGTCCATATCCAGTCCATCCCTCCCAAGACCCTAGATTTCCATCATTGGGTAATGGCCCTTTTAAAATAAGTAGTAATATTTGAAATAGGTTGGTAGGTTCAGATGAAGACAAACTAACAGTACAATAAAAAAAAATGAACCTTATTTCCTAGAATCTCAAACTGTAGAACGGGGCCCACAAATTAAAGGAATGAAAAAGACCAGAAGCAGTTGCTTTGCAAGAAGAAAATCTATTAGCACAGAAACATACAAAAGTGATCTAACCAGGGTTACAAGCACTGACAATGGCCATGGATATCTATAAAATAAAAGAAAGATTAGAAGAGCTACCGGATATTCACTTGCAAGGTTGGGCTTATAGAAATCATAGACATGAGACATATGGCTCCCTCTATATTTGCTTTCAAATGCAATTGGAGCATTTGGCCCTATTAGCATGGCAATGGCAGCAGCACCTCCAGTAGGCCGGGCTGGTCCTTCTGCATAGACCTGTAAGAAGGAAGATCCTAGTAAGCAAACCGAACATCCTAACGTTAAACAAAATAGCAAGTTTCATATGTTCTAATCTGTGTTTATCCATGCATGCATCTGAGAAACGAACAGCATGTAACAAGAACTGCAAGAAAAAAGCATAGGGAACACTTTTTTTATCAGCAACATGACAGATTTTATTGATGAGATAAATAATGCACAGTAACAATACATTACCCAAAACAAAGCTTTTATGGAGCTAGTCTCTTGCCTAAGCACAGGAAACACGTTAACATATAGACAGAGGAAATCATGCCGTGGGTGTCTGACAACATATACAGGGGATACTTTTAAGGGTGTTGAGTTGCATTAAGATTTTTCTGGCCTCAAATTTGCAAGAAATTCATAAACTTCAATGAATTTTTTGCATATTTGATAACAGCTGAAGTTGCTAAACTGAAAGACTTATCTCTTTGTCTTTTAGTTGTTAAACTAAGTAAATAGTAAAATTTCCAAGGATATAGTGGTCTACTCAACTTCATTTTCAGCCATTAAGGAGCTCACAACCTCCTTAAAGTCTGATTCACTAAAAGACAAAGCAATAAGTTTTTCAGTTCAGCATTTTTAGCTGTTATCAGTATTCAAATGCCCCTTACCTATCATGAAACTTATTTTTATTAATAAAGATATTCTTTAGATTCATGAATGACCGACCATACCTGTCACTAAAAAAAGATGATAAAACACAATAACATATTAAAAAAATGAGTGCAATATGGTTTTCTACTGGTCGATTGAAAGGTAAATCAATGAAATGCCAAGAGATAAGGTTCCAGATTCAACACAAGTATCATTTTAGTTTTACTTTTTCACATGAGCACATTAAAGTGTATCAAGTAGGGATGCAATTTGGGCAGTCTCAACCAGAAACAGTCCCGACCCAAGCTTTTCCATGGATTGTACTTGGATTTTGTGGGCCCTGGACTGGGTCTAGGCCTTAAAATTTGTACTCCTCAATTTAGGTTGGGCTTGGTTTGAGGCCTGAAAACTTGTATGCATTTCTCTTTTATTTCTGAAGTGAACTATATAGGGCTGCAACTTCAGTGAACCTAATCCAAGCCTGACCCTACACAAGTACCCCACTCAAAGTTCTGCAAAGGTTGGGCCTAGCTTGAGACCTTGGGTAGCCCAAATCCATACCAGGCCCAAACCAATCCAATCAAAACCTGCCCAACCTTCTCTAATGTATTTGTATGTGCATTGAATAATTTAAGAAATGCATGTGTATACAATAACTCGCAATATTTATGTACACAATAAAGTACACTCCAAAGCCTGTTGGATTTAGCTCGTGTTGAGCTTGAGCTGGCCAGCCCGGGCCTTGATTTTGCATAGGCCAGGCCAGGCCTAGCTTGAGGTTCAGACCTTGTGTTGGGACCATGGTTCTAAATATCGATACAGGCCAATATGCCGGTAGGGTGTATCAGATTGTATCGGTGCTTTTTTATGTTATATATTTTTTTTCAAAACTGTTTCAGAGGGGTCAGTTTAAGTCCCGGCTACCCTCTGAACCATGGCCTGACCCGATACACCCCCTGTAGGGGCGTATCAGGAAGGCCCCGGTATGATACGTATCGGCCGAACATAACAATATTTTGAACCTTGATTGGGACAAGTTGCACCTCTAAGACTAGTAGACTACAAACCCAAAGAAAAAGTGGAAGTGCAAAACATAGGCAAGAAGATCTTTAAATCCAACCAACCTGAGTAGGTCAGTCCCAACCTAGACCAAGTTATGTTGGATTTAACTTGTTCCGGGCTTGAGCTGGCTAACTTGGGCTTGGGTTTGGGCCCAGGCCCACTGTCCATGTCTTATGGCTGAGCCTGGATTGGCACTAAACCCTACCCAATCCACACACGTTGCACATCAAAGTATCAGGCAACTAAATGATACCTTTCCGGATTAAGTGTCAACTAGCAAGCAACTTAACTTGCCATATGATTGACCATTTATCTCAAAATTCAGTTAGCACATAGTAACCACTCACTACAAGTCAATAGTTTAAGTATTTTGGCTCATGCATGGAAGTTAAATATAAGAAAGATATGCATAAGCCAATTGACTAAATATATTGGAAAAATACTTACTGAGTAGAGAACAAAAGAAGTATCATATTAGTTAAACTGACAAGTTTGAAGTCATACTTGTTAGAATAAAAATCTTGATAGTGACTGCCAATATAAGGGAAACAAAAAACGTCTACAGAGAAGAATCATACCGCACTGTCTGTGCAGACAACAAGTCCATAGCGACCATCCCAAGAACTACTCTCTACCCAATTCACACAGTTGAACAAAGCTGCAGTCCCCCCATAGCATGCATTTGTTGAATCAACTCCTTCAATATCAGTATTACCATATTTCTGTTTTTTACACAGATAATGTGAGAAGGAGAAAGTTGAGAAATTGCAGGAAAAAGTATTTGTATTCAATGGAATTGATAGAATACCTCAAAGATTTGCATCAAGAAGGTCTTAATGGACTTGCTTTTGTCTATCACAGTCTCACTGCCAACTTCTAAACGACCAATTTGTGTTGGATCAATCCCATATTTTTCAAAGAGGGAAGTTACAGCTGTCAAACTGAAAAAGCATAGAATTTGAGAAAAAAATACCTAAGAAAAACTTGACAAGCTTTGCAATTACAAGGCTCTATACAACAGTAACATTGGTAGAATAAATGCCAAGACCATCTGTCCTAATCAGAACCTTTGGAATAGACAATACCAAAGCTCTAAACAATCATTAAAATTCATATTGTTAATTTAGAACAAACCTGCAGCAAGAAAAATAGCTAAGGTAGAAAACGTCACTCTTATAAAAACAATAGCCGGACAATGTACATGCATTCATGTCCTTTAATTACCACATAAATGCTTTCAGATGTTCAGCAATCAAGGCTCCTTTTATGCATCCTTCAGTCCAGTATTCCCAAGGATAAGTACATATAAAATGTTATTCATATAAGAGAAGGGAGTTTGTGCCAATTTAGATTGCAGTTGGTAACACTTCAAAGAAGTGCTTCCACTTTTTTTTGTTCCCAAATGGCAGACAAGAGAAACCTCACTGAAACATACCAACACCTTAGCCACATGAGTTCAGAAATTAATGATGTAGCTCTCTTGCTAGTTGCTACTTCTATTAAAGCACTTTAGAATAAAACTTCATATTTAAAAATACAAGGACCATTAGGGGTATAGAATTAAAAGTTGGAAGTGATCTTGATTCATATCAATCATCAAGCTTCTCGTGAAAGGTAATAGTATATGACAAACCAAGGGAACTGTACCAAACATTTGGAAATGATCTTGTACTCATGTCAATCAATACTTGAAAAATGTAGAGATGTTGATTAAGATTAAATGTCGCATGCCCTGCTAAGCTCATAAGCTTATCCTTCTAATAAACAATAACAATGATAAATCCAGAAGTCCAACTAGTCAACTGAAGATAAAAGGAACAACTTCTACTACAACTGGGATATAAGTAATAGTATGGAATCAAAAAAAGAGTGAAGACCTCATTGAAATGACATCTTCTGATTCTGTACAAAATGCCATGCAATCTTGACCAAGTCCAATGGTGTATTTTCCTTTACTTGCACCATCATGAGCCTCCAAAGCTTCCTATTAGAAGGATAAATTGAAGGGCAATATTAATTGAATTATTTAGTTTCAAATAAGACCATATGTAGCAAAGAACATTAACAAGAACATGACAAACTAGACATTATTTATTATAAGAACATGAGGGACTTGCAAAAAGGAATAGGGGAGAGCAAACGGAACTAAACAAGAAAATATGTATTAAGCAGTTTTTTTGTGCCAAAGAAATACCCCTAATCTTTTTCAACAAAAAGTTAGACAGAGATAATAGAAAATGAAAATATTTTTCTACATTGAAGCTTCTAAACAAACAGAACAAGTAAATAAACCTAAGAAATTTAAATAGAAAGTCAGGTGAATGACCCTGTACATTCAGAACAAAAGAATCCAATCAAACAGAACTTAGTTATTAATGATTTGCTTCTAGCCGAAGCCTCATGACATCTATCCGATGTACTCAGATGTCTCTTTCTTGTATGCAACAGTCTTAATAGAGGAATAAACAGAAAAAAACGCCAACGGTAGGTGAATTCTCACAAGTTGGTTATAAGCCCCCATCTAAATACTTTCGCTTCAGTGAAGGATATTCTTAAAAAATAAATTAATTAATTAATTAATTAATTAAAATTGAACATCACACAGTGCACGTAAATAATCTAAGAAGTTCAATTAAAAAAATCCGAGCTACAATGAAGTGGTGAAAAGGACCCTGTAAATTTAGAATAAAATATTTTAAATAACCATAACTTAAGTCATAAATGGTTTTTTGCCTAGTCAAATCCTCATGACATCTATCCTATGTACTCGTTACATGTTTTATGCAACATTCATAATAGAAGAAGAAACAGGATGAATTCTCATATGCTGGTTATAAACCCCCACCAAAATGCTTCGGCATAAGTGAAGGATAATCTTGAGAGGAAAAAATGGACATATCAGAGTGCATTTCCAAACTGAATTTAAACCGATCTGCCTGGCATCAAGGATTCTCGGACATCTGATCGGGAGCAGATTTAAATTCCTAAATTCTCTGTTTCTAGATGCCAAGAACAGATAAGAAACAGTTAAAGACATGCAAACAGTACAAAACATTCCATCACATTTTAGACTTGTGAAGATCAAAGCTGAAAGAGCTTTTTCATCTGAATGTCCAAAGTTACCATGCAACCATAACCCCAAGTTAAAGCTAACTGGACGAAGCATCATAGCTTCAAGTCAACAAATTTAAACATCACTCTCTTTCAACTCAGCACTGCATTTCACCAACCCTGAACCCCGATAAAAATGCGTTCATTAAATTGCAGAGGAAAATACTTCCAAATCAAAACATCAGTTTATCCCTTAAGAGTACATTTAGAGAAGGAAGGATAAATCAAAGCAAACCAGATATTTCACATCAACTTAAACCTAAAAATTAGAAGAAGAAGAAGTAACAGTAGTAGTAGTAGTGGTGGTGGTAGTAGTAGTAGTAGTAGAAGAAGAAGAAGAAGTTCATGGCATGCAGAAGAAGTCAGTCAGAAAAGGGGAAACAAGAAAAAGGATGAGATCTTCACCTGCTGAACGCACGTAGGAGGGAAGTAGATTTCCATGGCCAGAATCCCGACATTTTTCTGCTGCAAAGCCATGTTGCTCTGTTCTACTTTGACTACAATGAATTCTCTCAGGGGAGCCCTAAATCTAAGCTCCGGTTTTCCTCTCTCTCTCTCTCTCTCTATCCTTCACACTCTTCGTTCTCTGGAGGAGCGAAAGAGAGAATCCTGAAATCTCGCAGGGGGTGGACGGGCCGTGGAGGGGTCACATGTTCTCGTCTGAATATATAGGAGAGAGAGAGAGAGAGAGAGAGAGCGAGAGAAGTTGCTCAACAGTATAATCTATAATGAGCTGAAGGGCTGGCGAGAATTAGTGAACCCGTGAATTTCCCATTTTGTCCACGTCTCTTTTACTTAATTATTCTACTTGCCATCATTTACAAGACAAAATCCAGCCATTACATCAGTATATCTTAGGTGGACTTTTGCACATGACAGCCAACTCATCGCTCCTTATTTTTTGTTAACGGTATTATGTATCTGGTGCTAGACGATTAACTGCCCAACTTTCACCTGACTCTTCCATCGCCGTCCGATTGTAATATCCTAGGACGACGATGAACAAGTGCTTAAATAGTTCAGATCTCGATGCACGGTTAAAAACAGTGAGATGCATAGATGACCATCGATCATTGATCCTATATTCCTACCTACACTATCAAGTATCAACTACCTACCAAATTTGGTTCCCTCGTCAAACTTGCACACTTCGCGGACCCCAACGTACGATGGCTCTATTTTGCTGTCTTTCAACGATCTAATTTAGACTTAGGTGGCGTTCGCTAAATCTGAAGTTAAAGAAAAAAAAAAAAATAAACAAAAATGATGAAAGTAAAACAATATTATAAAAAATAGTACAAGAATAATAAAAAAATTAATAAATAATATTAAAATAATGATAAAATAGTAAAATAAATATATAAAAAGATCATTTAATAATATAAAATATAAAATATAATAGAGAGATTGGTAATTAATAAAATAATGTAAAAAATATAAAATAATAAAAAAATATAAATACTATAGTAAAAAGTAGTGTTTCCGAACCATCATTGACCTAGATGGTCAGACCATTTGTTCTGTCCAAACAACCGGTTCTATTTCACTCTCAACTCGATCCTTGACCAAAAACCGTTGATTTTGGTCAATGACCTGTTGACCCAAGTAGTTGAACCATCGACCCGTTTGACGTTTGAATCAGATGGTTGAATCATCAACCTAGAAAATGATGATCTGAATAGTTCCGATTCTAAATTGTTTTTAAAACCTTGGTAAAATGTATCATAAATATAATAAACAATAAATAATAAATAATGAATAATAATATAAAATAAATAGTATAAAAAAATAAGTTGTCGTGGGGTAGTAAAACCAAACTCACAAAAAGAATGTAAAGAAGAGAGGGGATAGAAAGAAAAAAGGGTTAAGAATAATTTAATAAATGTGCATAACACAAAATACCAAAAAGAATATATTCCCGTTATGTGGCTGAATGTTACGTGTGTATAGTTTTTATTTCAAGGAGTTCCAGGCTCTAATAACAAGTTTTTTAGAATCATAGTCGAACATTAATCTAAAACTTCATTTTTCCTACTTTTCTTAAATGTACCCTTAACTCTTCAAAACCTCCCAAGACTTCCTTGTCAGCTTGGTGGTATTCTAACTTTGGAGAAACAAACACATGAATCAAAAGACATTAGAAAAAGTTTAATTTATATAATGTATTAGTATGGTTGGTTTAAATGTTATATATTTAAGTAAAGATTCATTGGGTCAAGTCTGGTAAAAGTTATTTTCAATCACTTTATTTATAATATACAATGCGATAGTCATTTTTAGTTCATTGTATTAAATATATAATGTTTTCATCAATTTTAATTCATCCGGTCAGTTTGGTTTTAGTCAAAATGATCAAACTAAAATTGCTCCAACCTGGTCAGGTTTGGAAATTGCTGAACTGAAATCCACTATAAATACTAGAAAATTGGCCAACTCAAGTATTATATAAAATATAACTAATTATTAATTATTTAAAAGATTAAAATATTAAACAATTGTCTACTTTTATGTCTATTGTTTAGCTTTCACTTAACAAAGTCCGTGCCTCGCACGACCCCCACTAATTTGCTCTAAATCCGATGGAAAAGATTAATCCAAATCCAAATATTAATGAATTAAATTTGGATATGGGTAATATCCAAAAAATGGATATAGGTATATCCAAATCGATTTGATCCATTTGCCACAATAAGTGGAGTTTGAATCAGTCTGAATCACTTACCAATGAAATATGTTCCAACACCCTACCAACATGATTTAACACCATAAATCTTATACATGACAGGCCCCACTTATATGGTACCTCGCAGTCTCATGGTGAAATATGTGTGTCAAAAACATGTTTTATTGGCAAGAGATCAGAACTCAGGCAGTGGTGTTTGGTATCTAAGTGAGGCACCCAAGCTCAATCATTTTTTTGGGTAGAAAGTGGATGTAGTGGGCTTCCCTTTTACATCCAATCAGAACCCTCCCCCCATTTTTTTCTTGAACTTTTATTCAATTTGTAATGGGTTTCCCTTTACATGCGTGTAATAAATATCCTTCATAAGAGACTACACAAATAATAGAACACTTGTCACGAACTAAATGGAAGTGCAAAAAAAAAGGCATGCAAATCCGGACTAATTAATGACCCCTTGTGAGTCTAAATCTTCTAACAGCAAAAACCTCTAAGAATATAGAATCCAGCTGACCAATTATACATCAGAAAATATCTTCCATACATATATGTTAAATTCATGGGGAGATGTTCCCAATATATAGCTAAAGGCCATTGTGAATAGGGTTGTTAATAGGTCAGGCTTGGGTTGAGATAGGGTAGAATCAAAACTAACCCAACAAGAAATATCAAAGAACCAAAACCGAATTATACCCTATAGGGTTAATAATTTTAGACCCAGAATTGAATTGATCGGTTATTGGGACTAGACTTGTTCACGGACTGGGCTTCGAACCTAACTTTACACTGTTTTGGGCTTGGGCTTCGAGCTGAAGCCACTCAAATTTTGGCAAAAGCGAAGCTTGAGCCCGACCCATGAACAAGTCTACTTGGGACAATCAGGTATGACCCAATGGAACCGATTATAATAAACTTGTTGAAAACAGTATACATTTAATATATAATTTATTTAACATATTAACATATATTTTATTTAATATATTATACATTTAATATGTATATATGGCTCGGGTCAGGTCTACGTTAGTTTGAGAGTGAGTAGAACCAATTTCAAACCAATAATAATTTGGACAATAGATTAGGAACCAAAACCAACCCATCAGTACAAGTAGGGGTATAAACCAGTATCCAAATTCGAATTTGATTAGAAAATCTGATATCAGACGAATATTGAAAATTAATGTTTGAACTTGAATTCAATTAAATATTTGATTTTATTCAAATTCAACCAATTACTTATTTTTGTAATTAATAAATATATAAAATAAATATTTTATTTACATAAAGTATTTATATAACTTAATTATTATATAAAATATTTAAATGTTTTATATATTGTATATAATAATTAAATAATCGGCTAATTTCGAATATTTATCAAATTGAATCAGGTCATATCCGAATTTGACTAGTTAGATATTCAAATTATCAAAATTCAATTGATTAGGTTGAATCTCAAATTCAAAATTGGAATTTCAAATACCGTTGACACCCCTAAATACAAATCCTAAAACCAAAACCAACCCAATCGATTTGGGTCCATCAAGTCAGACCCAACCCATTGACAACCCTAATTGCAAAGCTTTTGTGAGGTTTTTTTAATGTTTGCTTTCTATATATCTTTCATATACATTATCTATCTATACTATTATAAAATATATACATGCCTTGGTTTGTGCATGTTATCTTTATTATTTACTTGTACACGTGCCCTTACATTAATATCATATAAAGCCGATATTTGACTTAATATTGCATATATATGCATAACATGTGATCTTTACACTAGTAGAGAATAAAGGAAAGATAAATGGGAGAGTAGATATGATTTTTTTTTTTGGGCCTTGACTAAGAGATTGTCTCCACCAAAAATTATAAGCATCTGATTTCTTTTTGTTTTTAATAAAAGCATCTTACGTAATACCATATATTATAGCAGCAATATGGTTATGTGTCTCTTTGTATGATTTTTCATATCATTTTCAAAATTATTGTAAAATTCAATCTATTGAACGTCTTTTCTCGTTTCCTTTTTTTTATATTTTTTTCCTTTATCTTTTTTACCCTACCAATTGACCAACTGCGCTACAGTTCATCTATCTGGTAACAAGTTAAATACAACTTAATTTTCTAGTTCAAATAATAATTGAAAAAAAAAAGCCAAGAAACCGTGACATGTGTCGTAATTAGTGCAGGTCACATTCATTTAGGTTGTCAATGTTAAACCAAATCCAAATGCTGTTTTGCTTTGTTAGAAAACAAGTATAAAGTTGAGGAAAAGTCATTAAACAATATTTCTGGATAATGGCAAGATCATATAGGGCTTATTGCTGTTTTGTATTGCAAACCTTATACTTAATTTGAGCTCTAATATTTTCATTTTTGTTAATGAAAAAAATATTTAATACTGGATGTTGGATTCCAAAGAAAATACTTAGGTATAGTTGCTAGTGGTTCTCAAACAAAATACCTATGTAGTTACTTTTGATCAAAATGTTTATATTTAAAATTTGTTTTCATATGAATCACTAGCTAAAACCCTTACAATTTCTTTTTTGAAATTGATTTATTTTCCAAATTTATGCTTTATATCAATCATTCAAAGGTAAATCTTCAACTTTAAATTATCTGTTTTTTTTTTGTTTATAAAATTTGTATTATTGTTTTTGTAGAAACCAGCCTTAATAGTAATTGCTTGGCTATTTTGAACATTTTGTGCCTCTTTTTAGAAAATTCTAATAGAGGGGGTCTACTAGCAACTGTATCAAAAAGTTTAGGGGAGGAGATTGCAATTATCAAACTTTAGGGGAAGTTTCAACAATTTATCCTTATTTTTTACAATGTTTACAATTTCCAAAAAATAAAAGTAAAATAAAAATTAAAAAAAATGGAACTATGCAACCTCCTTATCCCAAAAAATCTCTGCATTTATCTAAACAATAGGAAACTACACTTGTTCTAAGGAGTTCAAAAAAAAAGAGGAAATGCACTTCCATATTGGATGAAAATCCACTTTTATCCAAATCAAAATCTGCTAACCACAACACATTGCTAGTCACGTTCATCTAGTTGCATGTTGGGAATGTTGGTGATGCAAAGTACAACCCATGTTCCTGATGTGCAGCTGGAAGAACATAGACAGCAATGTATTGTGGTCAACAGATCAGAGCTCTTTTTGTCTTTTGTAATACCAAAAGGTTTGGATCTCCTATGCTTGTTTCCTAAACTTTATCTTACACTTCGATTCAATCCAGACAGGTATCTACACATGTAATGTGCTGTTACACACTAAATGGAAGTGCATGACAGAATAGTTATTCTGAAAAGTTGAAGATTTTTACAATTTTGTATGAAAATACTCACTTTATTTAATATTTAGCAAAATCTGTAGTGCATCAAGTGCATGTATGCACCATGGAACGAAGAATGTGACCCCATGATAACAATTAACAGCTTTAATGATGTTAAAGTTTTGATGGTAAATAAAATTTGTGAAATATAAAGTTAAAATAAACACAAGTGAGTAGACTATCTAACATCTTTAATACAATTAGTTGAAATCTTGATTTAATGTGCAATAAATGTTAGTAAATATATTATACATCTTTAAAATTGGAGTTAATATTTATACAAATCTATACTACTTTAAAAAGCACGAATAGTCTCACTAATATTTTTGGAATTTTTTGAGGATAAAATTTGTCTTTCTATATTTAAATTTATTAATAAAAAAATGAGGGCAAAAGGTTAATCAATTTTTAATATTAAATGAGTTGAAAGAAGACAATTATAAGATATTCAATTTCCTCTCATTAAATCCAACACTTAAGGTATTAATTTGCATTCACCTTCATTGAATCATATATTTAAGGCATCTTTATTTCTTCTCATCATTAAATTCTATTAATTAAATCTATACATAATAAATTAATAATTCCAGCATTCAATTTCTTCTCATCATTAAATTCATAAAAATAAATATTGGGTACATCTCTAATATTATACATTCAATATCAATGATGGAAATGTAATATAAAATTTAGTGTAAACATAGAAATCAAATTATTTTCCTTTTTGGGTTGTGGGTTAGTGGTTTGGGTCAAATGGATTAACCGATGATATGATAGTTAAATAATAAATCTTTAAAAAATAAAAAATTACAAGTAATCAAAAGAATATATAAGAAATTATATATTAATTATGTCAAATAAAAATTAGGTATAATAAGTAAAAATTATTTATATAATGTAGATAATATATAATTTAAAATAAATCCAAAAGTAAAGCTATTTTCTTATCTAGATGGTGGGTCAATGATCCAACTTTTCAAAGAAACTCATGATGTCATAATTGAATAATAAATATTTAAAAAAGATGAAACACAAAATTCTATTGCGCTCGGAAACATTTATAATGTTATATATTCATCATAACAAATAAAATTTATTTTTATTTATGGCAAAAATTAATAGAATACAAAATTCAATAATAATAATAATAATAATAATTGTTATTATAATTTAAAATTTCCACATGCAATGCACATGTGTGTTTATTATAAGCAGTTGAGTTTATTTTTAACCATATTGTTGTTTTTATTAATTTTCAATTTTTATCTTAATTATGATATATCTAAAATTCAAATAATTAATATGACAAAAATTTCTCACGTGCAAATGCATGTGCTTAATTACTAGTTTACGAAAAAATGTTAAAAATGAATGGAAACTCATGAATAAGATGATGAGGCAGAACATACTCACATCTTAGATTTCCATCATTTTCTCAAGGAAAAATCTATGACACCAAAAACACATGCATGGTACCTAGCTAAAGAATTTTGACCAATGAAATAACCCCCGTGAATTGTCATCAATACTGATGAGGGCGGATTTGGCCCTCCAATGACATTGTGACACATGGCACCTCAGAACAACTAGGTGACACCCGGAACCACTCAGGCAACAACTTGCCAAGTTGATGGTGTCCAACCTGGCGGTCTGGCCCAGGCGTCGACCTGGCATATGCGTCAATCTGGCGATCTGCGAGATGTGCTCGCCGACAAATTCGGCATGCATACCCCACGATCCTTGGAGGTTGGCCCTCGTTCCAGAAGATGGTCAACGTGCATTGCAGTTACCTCCGAGGATCTCGGACCAGTTAGACACGACCTCCTAGAGATCTCGGGGGCGGTACGTGAGCAAGGCCTATATAAAGGCACCAACCCCAATGACAGGGGGGGCAAGTAAGCAAGTAAGAAAATTCTAGCTCTCATAATGTGTGATTTTTAGCTCGCAGTCTACTATGAGAGTACTGACTTAAGCATCGGAGCGACCTCGCTAGGTTAGCCACCCCAGGTCCTCTGACATTTGGTTCCTTGCAGGTCTCTGAAGAGCAACGAAGCTCATCAATTCAGCTCGCCAGTTGGGCAGCTTGGCACCTCACGGGCAACCCTGCACCTAGTCAGCCCAGCACCTCATAGGTAGCTCGGCACCTCACGGGCAGCCCTACACCTGGTCAGCCCGGCACCTCACAGGCAGCTCGCCACTTGGTTAGCCCAGCACCTCACAAGCAGCTCGGCACCTAGGCAGCTCCACTTCGGCCTCTGAGTCATCGGCCACTTGGAAGCAGACCAAATGACGAGGTACTTAGCCAAAAAATTGATTCTTCAATTGGCGTCATCTATAGGAAACACTACAAAAAGCTTTCTCATCCCCTAAAAGGCTATGTCCTTTTCTTCCAGAAAGCTAAGTCCTCACTTTTTAGAAACTAAAGCTTTCGCTTTATAGTTTCCATTTTTTATGAACTCAAAGACTATGCAGGAAGTTGACAGCTAACAGACTAAGCAGCTCTACCAACTTTATTTCAACTCGGATAAAGCCTCATCAGTCCTCTTCGCGAGGTCCCCTTTACAAAGATGAGCTCTTCGTGGCTTTCGCGGGAGTTGGTGGCCAACAGACTGCATGGACGCCCTTGCTGGTCAAGCCTTCCAAGGCTCCCGTGCAAGCTGGCGACCTAAAGTCAGTAGTGCTACCCCCATAGGTCGAGCTCCTAGTAGCTTCTTGTAGGAGTGGGTGATCGGCGTCACAAGGCTGATGCAGTGCAGCCATAACACTAAAGTACCAAACTAGCAAAGACCTTGATACCACATAAGACTCAGTCGCCTCTTCGGCATGGGCAAGATCAAGGAGAGTGGACTACGAGTCGCTCCCAGAGCCCAAGGGCTAAAATACCACATAAGACCCAGTCGCCTCTTCGCCATGGGCAAGATCAAGGACAGTGAACTACAAGTCGCTCCTAGAGCCTAAGGGCCAAAATACCGAACTAGCAAAGACCTCCTCACCACATAAGACCCAGTTGCCTCTTCGGCATGGGCAAAATCAAGGAGCGGACTGCGAGTCACTCTCAAAGCCTAAGGAATTGAATCAACGCTTACGAGGTCATCGAATTATTTTAGAGAAATATACTCCCTTCGCCGAGTTACTTTCATCTCAGGAGTGGGGGGCAAATGATGAGGGCGGATTTGGCCCTCCAATGACATTGTGACACATGGCACCTCAGAACAATTAGGTGACACCCAGAACCACTCAAGCAACAACTTGCCAAGTTGATGGTGTCCAACCTGGCGGCCTGGCCCAGGCACCGACCTGGCGACCTGCGAGATGTGCTCGCCGACAAATTCGGCATGCATACCCCACGATCCTTGGAGGTTGGCCCTCGTTCCAGAAGATAGTCAACATGCATGGCAGTTACCTCCGAGGATCTCGGACCAGTTAGACACGACCTCCCGGAGATCTCGGGGGCGATACGTGAGCAAGGCCTATATAAAGGCACCAACCCCAATGACAGGGGGGGCAAGTAAGCAAGTAAGAAAATTCTAGCTCTCATACAATGTGATTTTTAGCTCACAGTCTACTATGAGAGTACTGACTTAAGCATCGGAGCGACCTCACCGGGTTAGCCACCCTGGGTCCTCTGACATTTGGTTCCTTGCAAGTCTCTAAAGAGCAACGAAACTCATCAATCCAGCTCGCCAACTGGGCAGCTCGGCACCTCACGGGCAGCCCGGTGCCTCACAGGCAGCTCGCCACTTAGTCAACCCAGCACCTCACAAGCAGCTCGGCACCTAGGCAGCTCCACTTCGGCCTCTGAGTCATCGACCACTTGAAAACAGACCAAATGATAAGGTACTTAACCAAAAAATCGATACATCAACAAAAAATTGATTTTTCAAATACCACTTGATGGATCACCTATTTTACGATTCTAATATATTGATCTTGTATCATATCTTTCCGGATATCATAATCAAACCCTTTTATCAATCTTCTCCTTTTCTCTTATTCATTTTATTAATAATTACTTGTTCTATCATATTCCTTAAATTCCTGTTGTTATTTTCTGTGTTTTTATATTCTTTTAATTTTCATGTGCAATTCCAAACCCTAGAAATTTTAAAGGACAAGACAGGAGAAAGATGAAAGAACCACAAGGTAAGAGGAGTTCAATTTCACTCCTTCCATGACACACCACTGAATAACGTACACCCAATCAAAGTTAAACTATCAACTTGGAAAAAAATTAAGACAAAGATAGGATGCAGGTTACGAGTCATTCACGGAAGAAGTGAAAATAAACCTGGGAAAGAGACAGTAAAATTACAGTAGAAGTGAAAGGAGTCCACATGGGTGGGAGGAAGATATTAAGGAGAAAGAATGCAGAATCATGGGGCATTCACAGTCCATCTCAGCATCTGGATTGCATTTTTTTTCGTTTCCAAGCGTGTTTGGTGGGTCTAGGAAAATGACAATACTTCTGATTTCTCAGAAGAATTTTTCAACAAAATCATTCACTTTTCTTTCATTTTCATTGCAACCAAAGGCAGCCAATAATATAAACTTACTTTAGAAGCAGAAGTGTAAGCTTACCTACCACAATATTTTCTTTCTTTTTCTTCAGAAATGGGCCAATTATTATTCAGTAATGCTGATGTCATCACCACGAAATCACCTTGATATAGAAGCAATTCTGCTGAGGAACTTAAGTTGACTTTAATTGAAGTAGACAAAATCAGTTACAACTTTTCACACTCACCCAAGCTAGTACGGAGAAAATAAACGGTAGTCTTTTATTAGTAGAGAATGTGTGGAACGATGACTTTGACACAGAACAAGGCGGCTTACTTGGTGGGTAAAACACGTCGAGTTCTGTTCAAAGTCAAAAAAATCCTTAGTCCTGTCTGTGGATTTTATGTTTTTTATGAGTAGCTCCTGTGAGAAGCCTTAATTGACTTGGGTTTTCTATTAATTTGATGTTTTTTTTTCAACTGCCAAAGTCTCAAGGTGTGATGGCTGAGAACTCCCCTAGCAACCTTATATTCTCTTTGATTCAACATTCATCGGCTATTTCCTACTTGCTGCATATGGCATTGGCTTGTGGAGAATGTGATCTAGAAGTTAGAACTTGGATATTTCAGCTTTCAAAAGAGGAGAATGCCTTGTTGGAATTTTGTCAAAATTTGAATGGGCTGACCCGGAAACTCGAGCCGATGCAGTGTAAAATCATCAAATTGGGTACCCGATTTGCACCCGTATAAATAATACTTAATTATAACCCATAAAAATTTAAAAGGGTTTTTTGCTACCAAAATTGATTTTTAATTATTTTTTAATTACAGAATTTAATGAAAGCTTTAGGAAAAAACTGAATGCAATAATTGACACTAGTGACTTGGTATGGTGACAATAAAAAAAAAAAATCGCTGTTTTATTAAAATGTTATGCATTAATTCATACTAAAAAATCTCATCAGAACAATCTTATTAAGAGAACCTATTTCATTAATTTGGGTATTATTAAAATAACCTTAATTTGAAGATTAAAGAAGCTAAAATTTCTCTTTTTTCTTTCCTTTTCCAAATTTGTCTTTGATCATAAGAGGAAGAATATGGGTAAAGACAAATATATAGTAAAGAAATATTGCTTCTTCTTACAAGCAACGCATGGGAAATAAGACTAATAGTTTTTTTTTTAACTTTTTTGATAGCTCAAATAAGACTTTAATAGTTTGAAAATGATATTTTGCAATTGTCATTGTTATAGTAATTTTTTTCTTGGGCCAATCTTGATATACACGTGTCACAACTCGATAGGTGGAAAATAAGAAAAAATCCATACTACAGCAGAACATAATATCAGAGGATATTAAGAGGCATATAATTTAATCTCAACTACCCTTTCACATCCTTTTCACGTGAAAATTAAATTAAATAGGTCTGCTGCATTGAAGTGAAGTTGTTGACAAAACAGAGATTAATTATCATATATGAACTTGCTTGGCTCGTGGCCCATTTGAAGATAGTTTACGTTTGTCGAGGGCAAGGCCCAATACTAATCTACTACTGACCCGACCCGACCAAGCCGCTTCGCTTTGCCTGCTCAAGCTCAACAAGACAACAACAATCTTCCTTGCGAGGAAGGAAATGAAGAGAAAGCGGGGGAAACAATACGGAGCTGCAAAACGAACTGCAATACCCGAATTGGACTGAATCCGGTCCAGATAAGAGCGATTCGGATCCCTATCTTACCTCGTTGGATGGCGCATCTAGCCCGTTAGCCGTAACTGTTGCTGTGAATTTGATATTGACACGTTAATCTCTCTTTTTGTTCTTGTTTGTAGGGGGTTGTTGGTTCACTTCAAGAGATGTCCTACCTACCAACCATCCAAGGAAGTGGGCCACCGTCTGATGGATTAGATGTGTGGGGTCGACTGACAACTTAGAATTAAGGTGACGGGAGTCCCAATTGATATTCCTCTGCCCTGTCGTGGAAGTAGTTCTAATAGATATGGGATTGATTCCCACTCCATCCTCAAATTTGTCCATTTTATATACCGAAAAATATGGTACCGCAAGAACTTTGATCAATCAAACCATCCCGGAATTTTGATGAATATCTCCTGATTTGTCATTTTTTATATGATACAGGTTGATGGGTTGTAAGTTTTTTCGGTATTTTTATAAATGGGGCACAATCCTATTCACTATTCAAATAGTATGTGTTTTGATTTATTTGATAATCAATATTCTTTTATTGTCACTAGGGATTTTTTTTTTCGTGGTTGTACTCAGTGTTTTGTTTGGTTTACGATCACAACCAGCATTCCAAAGGACATTTTCATTTTGTTGCTGGTTCTAAAACTAATAAATCATGGTTTTCTCCATTTTTTTAGCACTATAGAAGATATATAATTTTTTGAATGAAAGCACATAGTTCAAAAGGAATGGTGATGTGGCCAAGAGATTTTATGTGTCTCGGGTCATATTCATATATCATATAAACTGCAACATATATATTTTATACACCTGACTAATATATAATTAAATATACTTTTTAACATATTTTATTATATTTTTAATGTATTAATAATGTTATTAACATATGATAAATAAATGGTTGTACGACCAAAGTTGATAGAAAAATTGTCTGTATACATGTGAATGAACACCTCTGATGGATGAATCAAGAATAGGTCAGATTCGGATTTAATAGTTGTATCCATTTTGATAATTAATAAATATGTAGTGTGTTGCATGTGGCAATTTTAATAATTATAATATCCTTATCAGAACCCATTAAAAAGATAAGTAATCAAAGATCGGTGTGTTGGTATATTTAAATGTTGTATTTCAGTTTCATTGTTAATAAAAACATTTTTATTTATTAACATATTTATTTTTGTCTAATATGAAAAATATATAATGCTAGAAATGTGTACAGAATTTATAGACACATTTTTGTGTTTTCTATATTTTTTTTATTTGTATCTATTTTTTTGAGTTTTTATTATTGATTATGTCATCATGTGTTGACCTATTTGACTTGAAAGAAAAAGTGATCTCATTTTTGGGTAGTCTTAAATTTTATATTCCATTTTCACAATTAATTCTAAAAAAATCTTGATTATCACATTTATCTTTGTTTGAAATGATAAATTTATAGTGATGGTGCGCGATCCGGTCACTCCTAGCTGGCGGTTGCGTGGCTCCTGGGTGGTACCTAAGATGGAGAAGATAAGGAATTCCCGGGGGACTTGCCAGGCAAGAACACTCCGATGCTTAAGTTAGAGCTCTGTGAAAAATGCAAGGAGAGTAAAGAGGGGGCTAAGAGTGTAGATAGCGCGGGTATCAAGATATTACCTCTGCCCTTTGGGATTGGGGCTACTTATAACAGAACTCTGTCAAAATGAGGCTCACCTACCTCCGTCAGGGCAGGTATAATCGCCACTATCGTCTTGCCGCAGCCGTTACAGCCAGGGCTGAGGTGGCACGTGCGGGGCCGTCGTTGTAGGGTACGTACTTGTCAGATGTAAGACATCTTCTAGAGGTGGCGGGCACAACATCGTCTGACAAAAGATGTGGTCACAGTCTCTAGGTTTGTCAGGTACAGTTGTCAGGCAGAAGATCTTCCTGCGATATGCCAAACTGCTCTTCCGCGAGCTACCATGTACCGAGCTACCCTACAAGTGGCGAGCTGCTTGTAGCGATCTACACCGAGCTGTCTGTAAGTGGCAAGCTGCCTGTGGCAAGTTCTGCCGAGCTGCCTGTGGCGAGCTACACCAGCGGCACTGACTCGAAGTGTCTCTACCTCGGGGTGTCTAGAGGCGGTTCGGGGTGTTCCTTTTTGGAAGTGGCCTAGAGCCCACTAGGAGGAGCTCGAGCATTAGGAAAAGTCAAGGGGCCCCGAGCTCGGAGGTAGCTCGGAGCGCCTCAGCCTTAGGGAGAAGGTGCAAGCCAGACGACTCTCAGTGAGTAGCCTAACCCGCCGAGTTGCCAGATTAAACTCGGTGAGCCCTTCCTGCCGAGCTGGGGCTACGCTTGTTGTGTTGTCACGCTGAGTCACCGCTTAAGCAAGGTCACACCCACGTGTCCCCGTGCTACGAGGTCGGGTCAAATCACCCTCCATCATATAGTATCTTAAATATGTCAATTATTCTATAGATTTATGTATTTCGTAATTTTTTGTATTTCTATATATTTTTTATCCTTTTATTATTTCATTATGACATCGTTGGTTGATCAATTTTGCCTAAACAATTGGACCATTATGGTGCAAGTCAAGTAGGTTGGGCTGAGTTTAAGCTGAACTCATACCCAACCCTATGCATTGGGCCTATGGCTCAAGACCAAAGTCAAGCCTAATTTGTCCAGTCTAGGTCCAACTTGTACTAAAATTTGATGCATTTGGGTTGAGCTCTGACTTGGGTTTGTCAATCAGCCCCAAAATAAAAGTTGAATTAAATATATTTGTGGAATTGTGTATGTATGTATGTATGTATGTATGTATGTATGTATGTATGTATGTATGTATGTATGTATGTATGTATGTATGTATGTATGTATGTATGTATGNATGTATGTATGTATGTATGTATGTATGTATGTATGTATGTATGTATGTATGTATGTATGTATGTATGTATGTATGTATGTATGTATGTATGTTATTAAGCCTTGTTTGGGCTAATTAAGGGCTTGGCAGCCCAACCCAAAAAATAGAAAAGCCCAAGCTTTTGAGCCTATGTCTAGGCCCAGCTTGAGGACTAAAATTCCAATCCAGCTTGTCTAAAATTGTGAGCTGGGTTGGTCCAAGCTCGAGTTAAGCCCACCCAATTTGCATCCGTATGGATCATTAACTGCCCGATTAGATGCAAACCAATTTTCTTTTCAAGCTATCTTACTTTTTTTGTTATTTTTTTATTATTAATAAAAATAATTCTTATTTATTATAGTTATATTTTGTTTGGTATTAATGTATGATGAATGACAGTAATATTATAGATGCTATCAAATATTTTTTAATAAAATTTTTTATTTTTAATAAATTTTGTATCTCTATCTTTTTAATTTTTTGTATTATTTAATTATGACATCATAGGTTGACCCATTTGACTTAAAACATTAAACCATTGACCCACCACTTGAGCAAGAAAATTGTTTCATTTATGTACCAATTTAAAATTTTGTATTTAATTTCAATAATTAATAAAAACACTTCTTATTTATCATGCTTATTATTGTTTAATATGATAAATATACAATATTAGAGACGTGACTAAAATTTTCACAAAATTTTGTAATATTTATATTTTATTTTATTTTAAGTTTTATTATTTAACCATGAGACCATTGGTTGATCTATTTAACATAGATGGTTGTATTACTTACATACCACCTAGATGAAATGATAGTTTATTTTTCATATTTATTTTGAACACAAATTTTATATTATTACAAATATTGGATATATAGTTAATTAGAAGAATTTATTGGTGAGGAACAATAACTATGGGTGTTTCGGTCAAGAAAAGTATGAAACCATTTTAGTCAAGAAAAGCCTACAAAGGATATAGACTTAATTAGTATAATTTATTGTGTTCTAAATTAAATTTCCTGCCCACACAATTAAAAACTAATCAAATTCATAAGTGGGGTGTTGTAGTCAAGAGAAGTCTACAAAGTTTATTTATTTTTGTGTGCTTTAAACATATGATTTAATGAGAGAGAATGGAAGTTAATACCTTAAATATATGACTTAATGAATATGAATATAATGAATTTAATAAAGATAATAGTTCAAGTAACATTTTTTCCTCATAATAAAAGGGGTAAAATTCAAACATAAAAGTCTTTTAATAAAAAAAAAATTAGAATCTAGACCTCATTCACACTTTTAATGGTAGTATAGATAGATTGGATGAAAAGTGGGCTTAATCCTATTCAATCCAATAAAATTTTATATAATATGTGGATTATATTTTATATATTTATGTACAAATACATAAAAATAACATATATAATTATATAAAATGTTATGGTTAATAAATTAATTATTTTACATTTATTTAACTTTATTATATTTGTATAATTCAAAGATTTATTAATTTATTTGTAAATTTGTTAGTTTTTTTTTCTTTATAGGATTCAATCTTATCCAAGACCCCTAAATTGAATTAGATTTTGGATTGAAAATGGTTTTTAGGCTTTATTAATTGATTAAAACTAGTAGCTTTCCCTACATATATAGTCAATATTTTCAAAACTGGACCGGATCAGACGGTCAGACCAAAAAAATCATGAACTTGTCACCTGACCAGTTCCGTTTACCCCAAAATCGCTATTTGGCCAAAAAAACCATTGATTTGGTTAGTGAACTGCTAACCCAGGCGGTCGAACCATTGAATTATTTGACCTAGGAACGAGTTTTAGCCATTTTTTGGGTTTTTAAATTTTTAAATTTTTAAATTTTTTTTGTTAGAACGGGCTGTCCATTTGAATAGGATGATTGGACCATTCGGCCCAAGAACCGAACCACAGAATGATTCCCTATCCGGTCCGATTTTAAAAACCTTGTATATAGTAACCGGGAATAGGGACTAGAGCCAACCCATTTCAGTTCATACTTCATACTTCATTTGAGCTATAGGGCTGGGCTCCAGCCATGCCTAGGATAGTATATACTTAGGAAAAAAAGTATAATATAGACCTGAAATCAATGGAAGAAAAAATAATACAAATGGGCCTTACATGAATTCTACATAATATCTATATTTATATTATATAAAATGGATATTTATCTTGATTTTGATACAAGTCATAAAAGTTAAATTTAATTATATAATATTAATTAACATATTTCACTAGTATGTTGAAAGCAAAATATCATACAGTTACACTGAACACATTAAAAACATTTTCCTATGAATTCTACATACAAATGTATGAGATGTTTGCAATGTGCGACTGGATGCCGTGCGCTTGTGCATGTACTCATTTTGCTGTTAGCAAAACCATGGCTCCATGCATCCAAGGAATTTTATTTGACATCCAAGCATAAGGAGGCATGGAATATTGATTTGCTTGCCGTCTTTCAAATAATCAAATTCATATTTTAGACACACAGCTTTAGTCTAGAAATCTATACACCAAGCTGTATAGGGGTAAATCAATTAAATCAGCAAATCATTGAGGGTGTTTGGTAGGGTGCAAATAGATCGGTTCATTTAGATATCTCCTGTTCGGATCTTCGGATCAGATAATATGATTCAATCAGAAAATGGATTTAATTGGGATCACCCTTATCTAATCCGATGTATATTAAATATTTATAAATATATATAATATATATGTTATTTATTTATTTATAAATATATTTTTATAAATTTGTTAAATTATTTATTTATTTTTATAAAAAATATGTATATATGATGAAAATAGTTAAAATTACTTATATTTTTTGTTTTTAATTTATTTAAATTAGTATATTTTATTTTTTTAATAATTTATTATTTTTTAAAGAAAACAAGTCGGATCAAATCAGATCCAAAGATCCAATTTACCAATAAGATTCAAATTCAAATCAAGTCCTATCAAATCCGACCAGATCTTCGAATCGGATTAGATCCGACATGAATAATGTCAGACTGAATTTGAATACGATCCGTTTGCATCCTAGTGTTTGGAATATTTGATGCGTATTTTCTGTCATTGCGTTTACATAAATCGCCGTACAAGTGTTTTAGGCTTTTAGCATAAACAATTAAGCATCCATTCATCATCTTTTACGCATAAATCCCATTGCAATTGCAGTTCCTTAGATTTGTGTGCAGGGTGTGATTTTCACAAAAATAGATTTTAGTGATTTTTTATTGTTCAGTCCTCTCATAAACTTTAATACAGTTTGTACAATTAGAACACTGATAAGTGGAGGTTTAGGTAAATAAAATTTTTTGAGTTGGACTGAACTCTAAATTTCTCTAGATTTTTTAAGGTGACTAATTGAAATCCGAATTTTACATGCAACGTAGTTAAACTCTTTCTATGACCAAAGAGGAATAGCCATATAACAACACTCATATGAGACAATTAGTTAAGGCGAGAAAGAACAGTAAAATGCATTTCTGACTTGTTACATAGCATACATTTTTGAGAAAAAGTAGGACACTTAAAATCAAGGTTCAAAGTATTGTTATTTATTGGCCTATATCGATTGATATGTATCGTTCTGGGACCTTTTCGATACGTCCTTACAGTGGGTGTATCGGGAGTCTGACCAGTTCAGGGGATGGAGGGGTCCATACCGGCTCCCCTGAACCAGTTTTGAAAAAAAAAATTAAAAAAACAAGTATTGAAACGCCCGATACGCCGGTAGAGGCGTATCGGGCGTATTGATATTTTGAACCTTGCTTAAAATATATAATCAGCACGTCGACTATTACCTTTTTAACAAAATCTTTGCATAATCTACCGTTGCATTGCTAAATGTTGATTACATTATAACATAATCCAATTAGAAAGCCCAAATAACATGTATATTTATATAAATAATACGTTTAATTCAAATATCAAATTGAAATGTTAATAAGTATTACTTTGGGTTCATTTGGTTCACAGTTGGAATTAGAATTGGAAATAGAATCACAATCCTTCATAATCAGAACCAGAATGGTCTATTCCCATAATCTGTTTAGTTCAAACAAGAATAAAAATGGAATTCCAATAACCAAACAGTTGAAATTGAACTGGAATAGTCCATTCTGATTCCAATTCCCGACTCTTATTCCTGCAAAATCAAACTGAGCCTTGATACTATTATATAAATTATATTCAAACTTTCTCAGACATAAACAGCTCCATGGGCATCAAATTACATGTTAAAAGTTGAAATAAACAACGGTAATATATGAAACGTTAAAAGAATATATATTATATACATTAATGAATATATTATCAATAATTCGGTTTAATACTCTAGTTTCTAAAATTTAGAAAATCAAACTAAACTGTTAAAGTCAAAACCAGACCAAACTGCCAATTATTGTTTAATTTAGTGTGGTCTCACGGTCTACACCACATAATAAACACCCCTAGGGTCTGGATCGGCTACTAACAAACAAGGTTAGGCACATTATAGTTCTGTAACCAAGGTTTTTAAAACCGAATCAGACAATAAACTGTTTTAGGGTCCGGTTCTTAGGTCAAACGGTCTGATCGTTCAAATTGAACGGACAGTTTGTTTTAACAAAAAAATAAATAAATAATCCAAAAACCATCGAACAGTTCAAACGCCCGGGTCAATGGTTTACTAACCAAATCAATGGTTTTGACCAAAAAAACGGTTTTGGGATAAAACAAAACCAGTCAAATGAACAATTCCCAGTTTTCCGGTGTCCGGTCCAGTTTTGAAAACATTGGTGTCAACTATAATTAGGAGTGTAAACGGATCGAATTCGAATCAGATTAGGTAGTATCCGAATTTGAATCTGACTTCCGATTTTCGATTTCGATTCAATATCCAACGGATATTAAAAATTAACATCCGAATTTGAATCTGATCAAGTATTCGAATATTCGATTCGATTCGATTAATTAATTATTTTAGATAATTAATAAATATATAAAATAAATATTTTATTAATATAAAATATATAAATACATAAATTATTTATATAACTTAATTATTATATATATAAATTATATAAAATATTTTATATTATATATAAGAATTAAATAATCAATCGAATTCAAATATTTATCGAATCGAATCAGATCATATCCGAATTCAAATCTGATTAATTATTCCGTATAAATAAGATATTCAAATTTGACCAATTAAATATTCGAATTATCTAAATTCGATTCCATTATATCGAATATCAAATTCAAAATTGGATTTTCATATACTGTTAACACGCTTAACTATAAACATGGAACAAACGCGTTTTTTGTTATTCGAACAAACGCGTTTGATGTGCCTAGCGTAGTTTTGTTACAAACAGATCCGGACTGATGGGCTTGGTCAGTGCTAAATTGCACTTTGCGATTTGATGGGCCAAAAGTAAGCCCTGACCATATATTATCAAAAAGAAATTAGCCCCACCCATAATCATGCCACCGCTTGAATGCAGTTCAATCTTTTCTTTTGCCATAAGGCCCATTAAGACATTAACCACTAGTTTGATCGGGGCCATCTAATGGTAGACCCATAACGTGGCCCAAGATCTAGCCCGATTTATTTATTACAAAACGCTATTGATAAGGGTAGATTTGGCCCTCCAGTGAAATTGCAACATGTGGCACCTCGTGACAACTAGGCGACACCCAGGCAACAACTTATCAAGTCGGTGTCCCGCCGGGGCACCGACCTAGCCGACTTGATCGGCCTGGTGTGGCCTGGCGCATGGCCTTCACGCGGCCTACGCGACCTGGCCGACCTGGCAACCCATAAGACGCCCACCGATGAACCATAACGGCATACCCCGCGAGCTCAGTAGCTCACCAAGGAGCTCGCCAAGGAGCTCGGTAGCTCACCAA
>NW_010729149.1:55328-80049 GCF_000365185.1 Nelumbo nucifera | reverse complement strand
CTCGCCTCCTAGCGAGCTGTTACTCCCGCCGAGTCGCTTGGTCGGGCTTCGTCGAGCTTGTTACGCCGGGTTGTGGCCAGGCTATCATGCTGAGTTGTTGTTCATGCTAGGTCATGTCCACGTGTCCCCGTGCTACGAGGTTGTGCCAAATCACCCTACATCAATTGCCCCCACTCCCCGTGCTAGGGGTGCTGACTTAGTGCGGGGAGTCCGAGGTCTGCCGGGTGGATTTGGCTTGGGGTCTAAGCCTTCTTGTCCGCCAGCTCATAGGTTGGACCGGTTCCCTGCTTGATTTTGCCAGCGCAGCTCGAGTCGCGTACAGTCTACGCGCGGACGTCACACGATTTATAGACTCCGCGGACGCCAAAAAACGCGCTAAACTGATTTCGTCTCGAAGGTTGTGTAGCCGGTTTTCATGAGGGCCGTCAGATTGCTTTGTTGTCAACCATTGATGCTTGCAGATAGTGGCTATAAATAGTGGGGGTCCTAGTCATTTTCCTTTGCCACAAATCTTCAGCTGTATTCTTGAGCTCGCATCCAAAGCCTCCAGCTCGGGTCAGTTCCTTTCCAGTCCGGTCTTACTTCTCTTTGGTGAGTCATCGTAGCTCTTCCTTAGTTTCAATTATGTCTTCCTTCGATAGCCTTTTGGACGAACCCGAGGTGGGTACCTCGGCTCTAGGTAACCCTCCCGAGGCGCGGGAGGCCTCGGGTCACCAGGCATCCACCTCTCATCGAGTTTGGATGCTGGATAGGTTCGGACCCTCCACCATGACCTTGGAGAGGCTCCGCGAGCTCATTCGACAATATAACTTGCCAAGGGAGTATACCTATAGTTTACCTGCGGGAAACTTCCCATGGGAGCACGGCCCTGACGAGGTCGTGATCTTCCGAGAGCAGCTCATAGCCGGGCTGCGTCTTCCCTTCAATCCACTCTTAGTGGAGGTCTTGAAACACTTCAACGTTACAATAGACCAGCTTCACCCTAACTCAGTCCGTAACGTGGTCGGGACCATCTCTCTTTGTTATGAGTATGTCATGCCCCTTGACTTGGACATACTCTGCTCCATCTTGACCATCAAGAAGAGCGCTTCATGTGTTCTCCCCGAGCACAGGAGGGCTTACTACTTGTCCCCCCGCCCGGGCTTTAAGCTAATGCACAAGCTTCCTAGCAAGATCCCGGCCTGGAAGCAGGACTACTTCGTAGTCCGAAATCCCGCGGGGTGGCCCTTCCCTACTCACTGGAGGGCGGCTATCCAAGACCCTGGCATCATACTCGACAAGAAGACCAGGGAGGCATTCCAATCGTGGGCTGAGGTCGGTTGTGATTTCAGAGATTATATCAAAGAGGGTATGCTCTTCCAGGCCGGCTTGTGCCCGGATAGGTAGTTAGTACCTTAGTTGTTTGGCCTACTCTTCTTTTCCTTCTTTTACTCGAGTACTAATATCGAACTCTTTTGCAGGTCCTATGGAGGCAGATAAACTCAAGGGAGACTGGCTCTTTAAGCATATGAAGGGGAGGAAGAAGCGGGCTGCCAAGAGAGCTTGTATCGAGTCACCGCCTGCCCCCACTCCCGAGCCCCAGCTTCCCCAGGCTCCAATCTCTGAGCCCAAGCTCCCTTGGGCTCCTCCGATCATCGACTTGGAGGAGTCCCTACGAGGCTGTAGTGAGGTCGGCAGCCGAGGCCAAGGTTGCCACCGGGGCTGCTAACGTTGTAGCCGAAGTCTCCGCCGAGCCTATTCACACAGCCGAGACGACTGTCTCCATCTCGGGGAGCCCAAATGGGGGCCGAAGCATCTTGCTCCCCCAATGCGGTCTTCGGAAGAGCAAGGGGGCCACTTACTCCGAGGAGATTTCGGTTTGGGCTGACATGCTCAACCCTTCTCAGCTCGGAGCCCGGGCTGCCACCCACACTATGGTGGTAAGTTTTCTTCTCTTTCTTTCTTTCTTTTTTTTTTCTTTTTTGTATCTATGCTTCTCCGGTACTAACTAGCTCCTTTGTCAGGCGAACTCCGCCGTGCACGCCCTTACTCTTCATACCGAGAGGTACCTAAAGCGGGGTTTGACTGCCGAGGAGTCTTCCCGCGCTGCCCATACCGAACTTAGGATGGCTCATGAGCAGATCCACCGGTTGGAGAGCGGTGCCATGGCCCAGAGGGGCGTCATCACAACACTGACGGAGGAGAAGGACGGGCTAGCTAGTGAGAACAACGAGCTGAGGGGCAAAATGAAGGCCCTTAGAGCGGAGCTGACACACGAGAAGGGCGTGCTGAAGGGCGAGCTGGACGCCCTTAAAGCAGAGGCGGAAGGCCTTAAGGAAAAGGAGAAGGTTCTTTTGCACGAGGTGGAGTACCTCAAGGCGGACATCACAGAGAAGATCGAGATCTTTACCCAGGCGATAGAGGAGACGAAGGTCAAGGTCATCTCTGAGTATATTCAGTCCGATAAGTTTGATGCCGTTATGGGGTCAGCAGGTGGTTGATATGGCATACGTACCCTGAGCTCGACACAAGCGCCATCACCACCTCGCGAATCACAGGTGAGATAGCTCGTCAAGCCGTGGAGGATCTGGACTTAGAGGAGGAGGGTGGTGACGAAGAAGCTGATACCCCTGATCAGCCCGAAGCTCCTGGGGGTGGAGAGCCCCCGAAGTAATTGCCCTTGTATTCCGAGCATGCGAGCTCAGTCCTTGTATTTTGTTTTTTCTTTTTGTTTTGAGCTCATTGTATAAAATTTTACATGTTAATGAAATTGACCCTTTTCTAAGTGATCTTTCTTTTCTACGTATTGCCTTATCCGAGCTTGTCATGGTTGTGTGCGGATTGGTTTGTTGTAGTAGGGCATAGTAGGGTGCATGCCTGAACTGCCTTGCGGCGTACACCGAGGTGATTGACATAGTAAGGCATAGTAAGGCGTGTGCGTGAACTGCCTCATGGCGTACACCGAGGTGATTGACATAGTAAGGCATAGTAAGGCGTGTGCCTGAACTGCCTCATGGTGTACACCGAGGTGGGCTTAGTGCCGTAGGGTCTGCTCGCGCCCTTGACGCGGTGTGCTATGGTGCCGAGCTCCTTGGTCAGCTCGGTGTTTTGGCCCCTTAGAGCTCATTTGCATCATAGGGTGGCTAAATTATCGTGCTGGAGTCCGTTAGTTCGGTCCTTTTGACCCTTGATCCCTGAGAGAGACCCGTGGTCTACTCCGTTACTCATAGGTAATACTGTCTAAGGTTGACGATATTCCACGCCCGAGGTACTTGTTTCCCTTTTAGGGTTTCGAGCTCGTATGTTCCTTCCCCGAGTTTTCGCTTTACTCGGTAGGGTCCTTCCCAGTTCGGACCGAGCTTGCCAACGCCGGGCTCAGGCACCATAACCTTACGGAGAACCAGGTCGCCAACGTGGAGAGTCCGCTTTTTGACCCTGGTGTTATAGTACCGAGCTACCCTTTGCTGGTAGGCCACGGTCCGGATGTATGCGAGGTCCCGTACTTCGTCAAGCAGGTCGAGGTTGGTTCGTAGCTCGTCTTCATTTGCCCTGCCATCATATGCTTCTAATCTTAGTGAAGGAACTTCAATCTCGGCTGGAATGACTGTTTCGGTGCCGTATGTGAGGTTAAAGGGGGTTTCTCCTGTGGCAGTCTTTTCCATGGTACGGTAGGCCCACAACACACTGGGCAGCTCGTCCATCCACAGTCCCTTAGCTCGGTCCAGGCGCGCTTTTAGCCCTCGAAGGATTGCCCTGTTTGTGACTTCCGTTTGTCCATTTGCCTGAGGGTGCGCCACTGAGGTGAAGTTCTACTGAATCCCCATGTCTCGACACCATTTTTGGAATTTGATGTCTTTGAACTGCTTACCATTATCGGAGATCAGTACCCGAGGTAATTCGAAACGACACACTATGTTCTTCCAAAAGAAGTTCTACACATTCCGAGCCGTGATTGTTGCGAGAGGTTCAGCTTCGACTCACTTTGTGAAATAGTCAACTGCCACCACTAGGAACCTCCTTTGTCCTGTTGCTGGTGGGAATGGCCCGAGTAGGTCAATCCCCCATTGCGCAAATGGCCATGGGCTAGTGAGGTATTTTAGGTCGGCAGTAGGCCGGTGGTGGATGTTGGCGTGCTTCTAACACTTGTCGCATTTTTTGACGAGCTCGGTCTTATATGCCTTCATCGTTGGCCAGTAATACCCCTGTCGTAGTGCTTTCTAAGCGAGGGTCCTGCCCCCCAAGTGTCCACCGCATAGGCCCTCATGAGTATTGCAAAGGACGAGCTTGGCTTCAGAGGGTCGTAGGCAGCGCAGGTTGGGGAGCGTGTAGGATTTTCGGTACAGCCGTCCGTCAATCATGACGTATTTGGCTGCCTGACGCTCTACCCTCCTGGCGGCGTTACGATCTGCAGGGAGGGTCCCGTGTAGCAGGAAGCTCGTGAGAGGATCAATCTAGTTCGACTCTGCTTGAACGACGGAGCAACCTCCTTTGCCCCCCTGAGAATGCTAGGCCAAGGCAAATTCTCTATATACATGATTCTCATGGTGTTATCGCCAGTGTTGGCTAGACGGGATAGGGCATCGACCTCGGCATTCTCTGATTTCGGGATTTGCTGGATGAAGTATGACCAGAAGTTGAGTAGAGCCCATCTTGCTTTGGCTAAGTATGCTACCATGGTTGGCTCGCGGGCTTCGTATTCACCCATAACCTGGTTTACCACGTGTTGGGAATCGTTGCAGACAACGACGTTCTTGGCTTTCACTTCCTTTGCCAGATCTAGCCCGCTAGCAGTGCCTCATACTCTGCTTCATTGTTGGATGCCGCGAACTCAAAGCGTAGTGCGTACTCCAGTTTCACACCGCTTGGCCCGTACAGAACGATCCCAGCTCCGTTGCCCTGCCGATTTGATGAGCCATCTATGTGAAGGATCCAGGGTTCTTCATCCCAATTCCCACAGACGACGCCAAATGATGTTGCACAATCTGGGCACTCCTAGCTGGCTGTGACCTGGCTTCCGGCTGGAACGAACGACACCTGAGAGGAATGAGGAAGTGAAGGCTTCCCGGTGGGAACACTCCGACGGCTAAGTTAGAACTGGAGAAGAATCTCAAAGAGAGAGTAGAGAGTAAGAGTGCTGAAAGTGTTTAAGCTTCAATACCTTTGCTTCGCGAGGGTGGTGGTCCTTTTATACCGGAGGTCGGTCACATCAGGTGTAACCGTCACTGCCCTAGCCGTTACTGCCAGGACTGAGGTGGCAGGTGCAGGCCGCCACTGCGGGCTGCTGCTGCTGGGTACGGACTCGTCAGGCGTGCTATGCTTTTCAGGGACAGCAGGCACGACGCCGCCTGGCAAGAGATGTGGGCACTGCCACCAGATCCGACAGGTACGGATGTCAGGCGGATCTTCCCTACAGGCTGCCTAACTACTTTGATCCGATAGGTACAGATTCTGCGGATGCAGTTCCGAGGTACTTCTCCCTCGGGACACTTAGCCAAAAGCTGAGATGCCCCCTCCTCAAGAGAGGAGAGCTCGGGGCTCAAGGGGAGCTCAGGGCTCCCTAGGAGAGGAGAGTTCGGGGCTCAAGGGGAGCTCGGGTCCTTCGCGGGGAGCCCGGGTCCCTTAGGGCTGCGGGAGCTCGGGGCACTTAGGCCTTGTGCTTGGGGCGGGCTGAGCCTCGCCTCCTAGCGAGCTGTTACTCCCGCCGAGTCGCTTGGTCGGGCTTCGTCGAGCTTGTTACGCCGGGTTGTGGCTAGGCTGTCATGGTGAGTTGTTGTTCATGCCAGGTCATGTCCACGTGTCCCCGTGCTACGAGGTCGTGCCAAATCACCCTACATCACTATTCCTATCTATATTCTGGGTTCGTTTCTTGTTCAACAAGTAACTCTATGAATCATCCATTATTTCAATTTTCAACAATTTGGTTGTAGAAAGTAATTGATTTCCAATGCAGAAAAAGAATCAAAAGATAGGCGATGGTTGTTGTACACCGTTGCCATAGTAGCCGGCGTACTGATGCCTCCGTCGGGTTTGGGCATCTTTTGCTGCTTGAACAGGAGAAGTCTCAGATCAAGAGGTAACCTCTTACAGTCGATCTAAGAGTTGAAAAGAAGAAAGTCTGTATTCAGCAGAACAAAATGAAACAAACCAAGAGAAATTATTATTTGAAGTTGAAGATGGGAAGGAGGATCATGAATTAAAGCTATTCAGTCTATCTAGCATCGTAGTCGCGACAGACAACTTTTCATTAGAAAGTAAGCTTGGTCAGGGCGGATTTGGACCTGTTTACAAGGTAAGCTCCTGTAGTCCTCAAACTCAGTCCGGCATCCTGCACTTCTAGTCACGTTTCCGGAATCTGAGGTAGAAGAGATTACCGACGCCTTCTGTCATAGTATGGCAAAACAAAGTACAGGGGGTCTTTGTCACAGACCCCATCTTTGTAATTTACCCAAAGAAAAATCCAGGATTGATGTCATTTTTTGATATTTTGTTATTCACTGTATGCAAAGTTTCTGTAATTAAAAATGGCAACCAGATTTAATTGTTTAATCCGTTTGCATCGTCTTTCTGTTAATACGAACCTGGACTGGAACGCCGAATACAAATCTAAGTGCAAACAACAAAACTTTGATCGCTTCAATTCTACCAACATTACAGACTGTTCACTATTGAACCTCAAATATGAAAGAATGAACGAATTTCTTCGGTTTAAATTTCAATAGTCTGCTGATTAAGAGCCATGTATCTCCATCGCTCCTTTTCCACAAAATCTGCATCCAGGAACCTGGCAATAAAAGCCCAAAGTCTGTAAGTGTCTTCAAAATTGGCTAGGAAGCCAAGTGTGGCCGTAACTACGGTCACCCCCAAATCAACTTTTCTCTTGTTTCCTGTCATTCCTGATGCTTCATGGCTTCTTATCTCTATCACGTTTTCTTTCTCTTCTGTGTACTTGTCTGAGAACCAAATATTCTGTAGGAACCCGTAGCTTATAGAAATATTGCTCCGGTCTGCAAGTTTCTGTACAAGTACTGGGTCAACTTTTTCTCCCTTCCAATCAAACACATTGAATGCCAGCGCAGGTCCATGGTCAAATTCTATCTCTGGTCCATAGATTCTGATCAGACGAAGCCCGTTTCCTGAATGCGGATGATGGAGCTTCATCAATGCATTCACTAGCCAATTGATCAGGTACCTTGCTCTGGTGCTGATGTGTATCAGACCTATGGAATCTGCATGATCCAAGCTCCTACACTCAATCTCTGAGCTCCCATCTTTTTCTCTGCTATTAGTTTCTATATTCAGAGGTTGCAGCTCAGTGGGAGTTCCCAATTCCACTATTTCATTTGATGAGGAATCCTTCAACTCTTTGGTGCTTTCTGTTTCACATAATTCAGAGCTCTTCCCATGCTCGACTCCTTCAGTTTGCCTTCTTTGGCTTGAGTTCAAAGATGTCTTCTCCTCTTTATTACTCAGCTGAGCAGATATAGGGCCCGAGAACGAGCTTGTGCTAGTTAAGCTGTGATCCTGCAATCCAAACTTAAACACCTGTTGGGTCTCTGTTTCAGTTCCAGAGGAATCGTTGGTGAACTGACATGGCTTCTTTGCTGGTGTAAGACCCACGATTCCAATGCTTCTGGCCATGGTTGATTCTTCCAAGATCGAAGCACTGGATCTCTTAACAAAGAGGCACGCAAAACCAGATGGGTTTTCCCCGAAGATCTTGAAGAAGGAGCAGATGAGGAAGTCGGGTCGAAAGAGCGAGAGGCCCAAGGTATCCATGTCTTTTGGTCCTAAAGCACAAGCATCAAGCAAGACATGCCACCCATTTTCCTGCGCAATGTTCATCCATAGATACGAGTACCGATTTCCGGTCATCCTAGACTGAAGCGGGAATACAAACAACCCCCTCTTCTTCTTCCTCTTACTCGCTACCATCTTACTCAACTTTCCAGAGTGGATTCTCAGGCTTGGCCATGAAAATTCAGCTGACATTGCTCGGGCCCCTCGCTTCTGGGAACTGCAAATCATAGTTTCAACGGCCTCACTTTCATAGTCATAGACTGTGAGAAGTCTGCGATTGGATCGGAAGGGATAAGATTCTGCCAGAAGCTTGAAAGCAGAGGTCCTGTTGACTGTAAAGACCATGCAATAATCTGTTTCAGAGATATTGAGGAAACCCATGACTTTTTTCCTTATCCCGGATTCCAGAGCTGATTCCTTGCTTCCATACAGTATCTGAGATTTCAGACTTGTTGACTTGTAGGAGATTTCAAAGAATGGAAATTCTGAATCATGGGGAGGCGGTGGAGAAGAAGAAGATGCCATTGTAGTTGTGGAGCACTGAGCATGTTGCTGGGCGTAGGAGAAGAGTCCAAGGCCGATGTAATCAAGACAGACGCGATTCGAAAGAGAAAGGTGGTAGTATTCTTGGGCTCTGATGCATTCAGCCAGATTGGTCTGGGAATATTGTGGGTAGGCTTTGGTGAAGTTAGAGAAAGATTCTGACAAGGTAGGGAGGGACTCATGGTTGGTGAATTGGGAGTTGGGGAACAGAGAGGAAGCTGTGACGGTGGCGAAGTCGTAATGGGTGGCAGCGACGATGTTGGTGGGTTTGGAGTCGGATTTGGGGGGCTCAGGCAAGCCTAGCAAAGGGGTTAGGCAGCAGCCATGAAAGCAGGCCTCCGAAGCCTCTCTAATGCAAGGCGAATACATGTTCTCTCTCTCTCTCTCTCTCTCTCTCTCTCTCTCTTCTTTTCTCTCTTCCACAGACTACAGATCTCCTTCTCTCTCTTTCTTCTAATCAACCTCTGTTGGCTCAGAAAAAAAATGAGACTTTTCACTGGGCTGAGTTCGGAGTTTTGGAGTTTTTGACTACTGGCAGGTTGGCTGGTGAAGTAGTCTATCAATTTTATGAACAAGTAGTCAAATTCCCAGCCCCTGAACCCAACTCTTCTTTCACAACTCACCATTAGAGAAAGCTTTGTTGAGTTTAGAGTTAAGGAAGATCGTTAATGAGGATGGATGACAATCATGATACTCTATCTGGCTATACAAGTATAAGATAGGACAGGGTAGTCCCAGTGCTTTGGCAATCAATCCAGACCATCCAATTGAGCTAAACAAGTCTCATATCTGATGGCCAAGACTCACTCTACAGGGGCCAGGGCGGAGTAGGGCTCTGGCCACAAATACTGTGAAACTGTGAATGTTCTTCCTGGAAGGACAATTGGAAGCAAACAAAGAGAAGGGGACGAGGAGGGGTCGCTGTAATGGCCGGCGCATTGTCCATGCAGCAAGGCAGAAGCTTCTTTGCAGAGAAAGAGAGAGAGAGAGATTCTCACCTCACGTTGGATGCAACTGTCCTAGTCAATACGTCTCCATCTATCAAATAATTCTGTGTAGGCCGGTCATCTTATAGTCATACTCCCTTGCTTATCATCTATCAAATGCAACTGTCCAAGCCAATACGCTTCTATTAAATTTAAAGGAGATTCATGACTGGGTTCAAATTCAACGGGTCACACCTTGTCTATGATAAAAGCTAGCTTCAACTTTCAAGCTGAGCGTTTGGCAAACTACCTCAAAACATTACGCCATTGAAATTTAAACTGTGGTTGTTCTAGATGCTACCACTTGAAGTCGAGTGCTATGAAATTAAAAAGAAAAGTTGATTTTCCGTGCGGCTTCCAAACAGTCAAAACCCTCTTATGGTTCTCCTTTAATTTGATTTTGAAGTAGGGTTTTCAATGTAAATGGTTAATAAATGCCATTGACCTGGACGGACAGTTGAACCAATGAATCAATATCTGTATTGACTGAGTCCTGGATTAGCTTTTTCCTAAATCCATCTATATTAATGAATGAAGTTTGGAAATATGTTATATGCTTCTTTGATGGATGATTTTTCAGCTTGAACCAAAACTAGTTCTTATAATTAGTTATGGGTTTTTTCTTCGCTGTGTTATTGATCTTGTTCATAATTAGAAAAAAATGATCTGTTATGAAGAAATTGGGATAAATTAAAATGGACTTAGATAAAAGTAATAAGAAATGATTTAAGCATATATAATTTAATGATGGATATTAGACTGAATAGAATGAAATGGTAAAATAGGATTCATGTGACCACCCCATATAGTTGGGTTAGTCAATTGTTATATACAACAACTAACATGTGTTTATTTTTAAATGTAATCCTTATTTGACCTCAAGTTAGGGCTGTCCACGGGTCTGATTTGGGTCAAAACAGAGTAGAACTGAAACCAACCCGATAAAAAATATTAAGAAATTAAAACAAATATATGAACAAATCCTTAGGACTTAGAACCAAAATGGACCTGATAAAAATTAAAAGCCCTACATTTTTGGAATTGCAAAATAATGACCCAACATATGAACAATTCCTCTACAAACTTTTGTTTTTCTTTTCTAAACCATCAATGTTCATACTAGGAAAAAGAAAGAATTGCGTGTTTTACTTTTCAAATCACATGATCAAAATTGACTATACATAGAGTCATGCGTGATATTCAGATCGAGTGGACTCAATTATGATTTTTGGTTTGTTTATTAATTAAATATTAGTACCCTAACCCCATATTTTACGATTAAATTGGGCTTGTTAACTCAACAACTCCAAAATCATTGCATAAGCTCTGGACTTCTTACCAGGATAAGAAGTTGAAGTTGGTAGAGCAGTCTGTGACTGTCACTTTTGATTGACTGAGCTTTACCCTGAATGACCCACCAAGCATTCAATTTTGATTTCAGCTTTTATGATCCTCACATCCACAAAAAAAGGTGGTTTTCATTGTGGACGACCATGCAACAACAAAATTCATCCACATTCTTAGACGCCTCTCAAGATGGTTACTTGATAGGGAAAAGAACTCTTCAAGTTTGAAAAACGGGTTAAAAGCATGGTTTTCAAACTGGACCGGACCGGATGGTCGGACCAAAAAATCGGGAATCAGTCACTTGATTGGTTTTGTTTTCCCTCAAAATCATTGATTTTGGTCAATAAATCGTTGAACTGGCCAGTTAATCGTTTGAACTGTTTGAACAGTTTTGATCATTTTCTAATTTTTTAAATTTTTTTTAAATATTTTATTTTTTGTCAGAACGGGCCGGCCATTCAAGTCGAATGATCGGACCGTTCGAACTGATAACTGGACCCCTGACCGATTCGATCACCGGTTCGTTTTTAAAAACCATGGTTAAAAGAAGGACCACTCTTCCCTACGTGGCCATGGGGGTGCATGGTAATGTGAGAGTCTGAAAATTCAATTGCTGGATTATGACTTCTTAGCAATGTTTTAAAAACCAATTTGGAGTCAGAACAGCTTTGGTCACCGATTTTTGGGTCAATGATTTGATCAAGGTTCAAAGTATCGATATGTATCAGCCAATACGGGCCGATACGTATCGTTCCGAGACCCCACCGATACGCCCCTATAGTGGGTGTACTGGGGGTCTGACCAGTTCAGGGGATGGAAGAGACCTAAACCGCCCCCCTGAACCGGTTTCAGAAAAAAATAAAAAAAAACTAAAAAAAAAAATAGTATCGATTCGCCTAATACACCCATACGCGTATCTATATTTAAACCTTAAATTCGACTGTTTGATCCGAATGAATAATCCTATTATGTTTTAATAAATTTAAAAAGTAATTAAAATAAAGTATACTGTTTAGGTTAGAGGGTCGTTGATGAATTCAACCGTTTTTGAGAAAATAACAATTTGGGATTAAAACAGAATCTGTAGTTTGGCCAGTTTTCAGGTCAAATGATCCAACCATCCATGTCAAATTGTCAATGACAGTTTTTTTAAACCTTGCTTCTTAGTATAGTGAAGGGCGTTTGGTTTGAAGTTTTGTTTGTATTTCATCTGATTTTTGAGTAATTTTTATTTTTTAATTTTAAAATTATTATGGACTGACCATTCAGATCAAATGATCAAACCATTTGGCCAAAAAATCAATGGTCAAAGTGATTCCGTTTTTGAATCGATTGGATCACCATGATGTTATGCTTAAGTCAGTAAAAGGAGAAGGGTTTCCTATTACATCCGAGAATGCAAAATTGTGCTTTTGCATTATGAAACACAAGACAACCACAAAGCAAATACTTGGTAAGAGAATGTGGACCCTGAAGTTACAGAAGAATACAAATTGGTTGATTGTTTAAGCAGAGAAATGGATTGAAATGGGGACCCGGAACCCTTCCTACGGGCAAAAGGCAATAATGATTAAGAGGAGGATGAGATTCTAAAAGGTCCACCTCTTTGTCTTTTCTAGCTTTTTGCATGTGAAAGGCCCTGTTGCAGAAATTGACTAGGGTGAGATGGTACCTGCCATCCAAATGGATCCTATTGTAAATAGAAAAGGCTCATTTAATTAAACATTCCTTAAATTTACTTAAATTACTTTATAAATATTTCCTATATATAATTTATAACCACTTAATTGATGGATTGAACTGTTTTCCTTTGCTAATGATAACCTGACCTCTTGAAACGAGTAGAAAATGTGGAAATGGCATAGGCCTAAAGTTTTTTATTCCAAAAAAAATACAAGGCTAGAAGTTTTAATATCAATTTTTTAGAAAAAAAATAGAAAAAAAGTCTAAGGGTAAAATTAATATTTTGTTTTTGCACCTTAGTCTAGTTTGGAAGGAATACAAATATAAATATGTACTGTACAAATAGATATAAAATAATATAAAATACAAGGTTTTGTATTTGTATTCCTTCTAAATGGAGCCTTAGGCTCAGTTTGGAAAGAGTATAAATACAAATTTGTAGAGTGCAAAACCTTACATTTTGTATTATTTTTTATGTATTTGTATTGTACATATTTGTATTTGTACTCCTTCCAAATTGAGCATTCCAAATTAAGCCTTATGTTTGCAAATGATCTTCTAATTTTTGGGAGATATAGGGGACGCTTGGCAAGTCTTTTGGGGAAGATCTTCTAGTAACTTTGACAGTCAAAAGACGCATTGAACTTTTGCCTTAAGATCTAAGCAGCCTGAAGCCTATTTGGTTAAGGCATGTCTTTCCGCACGAAGGCGAATAGAAAAAACACAAAAGCTCCATTTGGAGCTTCCTGAAAATCACCCATTTTGGGCTTTTCACATCTTTTTGGCACATCGGCTTTTGGCAGCTAGATCTATCGCAAACCAAACGGGAAAAAACCGAATCATGGTTTGCCGGGCTTGTAAATAGCCGATAGACTATGCAGAAAGATGAGCCAAACAAAGCCATAGTCACACTTTGGTCACTCGCATTCTTGATGTCCTACACACATTTTGTATTTGGTCTATACAAGAGATCAATTTTAATAAATCATATATCTTCTTCAGCACCAATACTCATAGAAGCATGGTTTTCAAAACCAGACCAGACTGGATGGTCGGACTAGAAAAACCGGGAACCAATTAGGTGATTGTTTCCGTTTTACTCCAGAACTGTTATTTCTCTAAAAACCGTTGATTTGGTTAGCAAACCGCTGACCTGGGTGGTCAAACAGTTTAACGGTTTGGCCAGTTTTTAATTTTTTTGTTAGAATGGGCCATTTGTTCGTTTCAAATGGTCGAACCGTTCAACCCGGGAACCAGACCCTTAACCGGTTTGTTGTCCGATTCGGTTTTAAAAACCATGCATAGAAGAATACAGGATTGGATTGCAACCAATTTGGCGTCTTACTAATGAAGCGCACACAAAGATATCTGGGTGGTAGGGGTGAGCAAACGGTTTATTCGGTAAAAAACCAAACCGAAGCCAAAAATTTTGGTTTAGTTTTCGGTTATTTTGGTTAATACCGAATTTCAACACTATATATATTTTAATATATATTATAGTGTATATTTTAATATATAATATATATTATATATTAAAAATATATTATACAATGTATATAATAAATTACATATTTTAATACATAATATAATACAATATAATATATTTTACATATTATATATGTATTATATATTAATATATATTATAGATAATAAAGTTTGGTTAATTCGGTTTTTCCGATTAACTGAATTTCTAAAACTGAAACCGAAAAACCGAACCAAAATAACCAAAAACTGAAACCAAAATTTTCGGTTCGATTTTTCAGTTTTAACCGAATAATGTTCACCCCTATTGGGTGGCACTCTCTTTATGGGTAGAACTAAAATTGTTGATAGAATTACTTGGTGGATTGATTCACAATGAAACTTTCAAGTTGGAAGAAGAATACACTTTCACATGCAGGTAGAACCGTACTTATCACTACTAATCAAGGTTTTTAAAAACGAACCGGAAACAGAACCGGTCAAGGGACTGGTTTTTGGTTAAGCAGTTCAACCGTTCAGGTCGAACGGTTCGATCCGTGATGTCATAAATAAATTAAAAATTAAAAATATATTTATAAATAATAAAAAATAGCATAAAATTAAATAAAAACAGAAAAATACAGAAAATAAAACTATCTAAATACAAAAATAATACAGTACAAAACACATAGAAAATATAAAAATAAAATACAGAAAAATTATAAAAAATATAGAAAAAACACAAAAAAATAAAAAAATACAGAAAAATAAAATTATCTAAATACAAAAATAACAAAGTACATAACAAATAGAAAATACAAAAAAAGTACAGAAACATTTTAAAAAATAAATAAATAACACCAAAAAATAAAGAAAAATTAGGATGTGTTTAGTCATACTCATGCATGTGCAGAAAATACAAAAAAAATCCAAAAATCTACATAAAAACACAGACAATTGTAAAAAATAGAAAAAACACAGGAAACTGCAAATAAATACAGAAAAAATAGAAAATTGCAAATAAATAGAGGTAAATACAGAAAAATAAAACAGAAAAGTGAAAATAATTAGAGAAAAATAACAGAAAAGTGCAAATAAATACAGAAATAAAAACAGAAAAATAAAACAAAAACGTGCAAATAAATTCAGAAAAAAATAGAAAATAAAACAAAAAAGTGCAAATAAATACAGAAAAAATAGAAAAATAAAACAGAAAAAGTTAAGCAAAATCTGCATATGAAAATTAAGCAAAACTTTAAGCAGAAAATCTACATTTGAAAATTAAGCAAAACTTTCAGCAATTTTACCATATTGAGTTTGCAGAAAGTTGCTTGTAGAAAATACAAAAACCATATGTTTGCAGAAAATAAAAAATCCAAAAAACAAAAGAGATTTCATCATTCTTTGACTCATCTGATCAACATCATCATTCACATAGCAAATAAGCAAGGAATTGAAAAAAAAATTAATAAAGCAAAATTAATTAAGCCAATGTGAGTATGTGAATCTCTATAATTAATTAAGCAAAGAATTTAGAAAAACTAATTAAGCAAGATTAATTAAACAAAGAATTAAGCAAAAAATTCAAAGAATCAATTAAACTCACAAAAAATTTCAAAGAAGTAAGCATTTTATACCTTCAGGTCCTTCACGGTTTCATTGCCGGTAATGGTGGTGACGGTGGGCTCGGGCTTGGTCACAGGTGATTGCCACTACAAGTGCGCTGCTGCAACTATTGTTGCCGCTAGAAACCCCACCCACCACTGCAAAATCGCCTGCTACTGCAAAATTATCGGTCGTCGTTGCAAGTCGGTCACCGGACCTGTTATTGCTGGAGCCTGGAAGTGCTACAAAATCAAAGCTGGCCACCGTTGATGAAGCTCACCGCCATTGCCGATCGCCGTGAATCACCATCGGTCGCTGTAGGTCATGGCTGCCGCAGGTGTTCGGTTGGGTGTGATGGCTGAGAAGAGGGAAGGGTTAGAACGAAAATGGGAGTTCTAGCCCTAAACATTCATAAGATTTGGGATCAGGGATATGTGGCTCATTTTATTTTTTGTTTTTTATTTTATTTAAATCAATGAAAATAAAAATGATAACCTGCGAACTGCTGCCCAGGTCAACGCTTTTCTAACTTTTTCAATGGGTTTTAATGACTTACTGATTTATAGTATAACCGGACCCAGGGGCTGACTGGTTATCGGTTTTTTCAGTCCAACCATCCAGTTTGGTATGGTTTTGAAAACCATGCTATTAATCTCTAATATCTTCCACAATACATAATAAACTCATTATTAATGTTGAGAGTGGGATTTTAGTAAAATTGTAAAATAGAGCATGCTTTTATTTATTAATGTTGAGAGTGGGATTTGAACCCACGCCCTTTCGGACCAGAACCTTAATCTGGCGCCTTAGACCAACTCGGCCATCTCAACATTCAATGCTGTGAAAGGACAGGTATTAATCATTAAGAATAATACCTGAAATGAATTAGACACTAAAATAATATTATAGGGCAGCACGGCAGCGTTGCGGGCGAGATTTGATGTAAAGCTGTAAGATTTCAAGCCTGCAAAATCAAATGGGTGGTTTTGGTTTAGGACAAATTAACGTTGAATAATCTCAAAAATTAGACAAAACTAATGTTAAGAGTGGCACTTGAACCCACGCCCTTTCGAACCAGAACCTTAATCTGGCGCCTTAGACCAACTCGGCCATCTCAACAACTGATAATGCGTTTTCTCGAAATAATTTGATAGCTAAGCTGGTTTTGCTGCATAAATAACATAAACTATATTTTATGATAACCGACTTGGTTAAAAGCCCAAGAAGTCAGATAACGTTGGCAAGTCACTTCAAAGTGGCTAAAGGGGACAGCTCTTCAACTAGCTGATTGACAAACCGATTTCGATCTCCAGATTTTTCACCAAACATAACTTATGATATGTCTGTATATGGCTATATGCCACATTCATGGAAAGCCAGAAGCCACTGTGCTTCAGCCCTCTTAAATGGGCATTTTTTTCGGTATTACATACTACATTAGTAGGAAATTGAGAGTGAAAAATATGAATTTTATTCAACATTTTCGAGTTGGAACGGGTTGAAGTTGGAGTTTGTTTAGGCTCAATTTAGAAGGAATACAAATACAAATATATAGAGTATAACAACAATATACCAATTTTTAAGTAGGAAATAAGAATACTTGAGAAGCAGAAAAAAAAAAAAAAAAAAAATCAGGCCAGCCCAAACCCAATCCAAAGCCAACCAAACCCAAAATCATAGACTCATGGGGTTGGGGTTCAGCAACTCAGGTGGGATTAAGCTAGACCTCAACCGGATATAACCCAGCCCGATTTGCACCCATGAATCTAGCATGTGACCCAGATCACGTGGTGATTGCAATATTTGGATACAGATATTACAACATACTAAAACCAATCAAATCTGACCATGGCTTATTAAGCATGACCATATTATATATGCAAAGGTATTTGGACACAGCTCACTCATCTTATTATAATGCATTGCATTCTGCCATTCTCTAATACTCCATGAGAGAGAAATATTTATTTATTTATTTATTTTTTGGTGAAAAAAAGGACTTATTTCAATTGCATGAAAGAAATTGGGTCACAACCTGACTAATCTTACATTGTCGTTTCCCAATTCCCAATTTGATTTGTCCCCTTTGTCAATGGGCCCAAGCATCCAATCTCCAGTCTGCAGCCGGCCTCAGTTTATGTATGTCAACAGTGTAAACAGAATACAGCGGCACAGTAAATGGAATACGCAAACCAGCTGGTTATTGGCATCCCCCTACTCAAAAAGACAAACCGACACCTGACACTTCTGAGAGAGAGAGAGAAAGAAAGCCCAAAGAAACATGAGTCCTATTGTATTCATCACAATTCACAGATCAAAAGACCCATTTGACATATCTCAAGCTACTGGGCTTGGCTCTAATCAGGAATACAATTATCACAATGAGCTGAGGATTATAACATGGACATGGGTTTGCTTAATGTTAGTCCTAACACTAATCTGTCAGTCTTCAAGAGTAATGGGTTCATCTGGAAGCTGGGCCAAAAGTGTTACAGTCCAAGGCCCAGTCCATGGGTAGACTCTGCCAAGTGTCAACCCAAGTCTGAAGTCTGTACATTCATAATCCTTTCACAGGCTAATAGCCTTACACACCCCCAACCCTTGAGACACTAATTATTTTGTCAAAACAAAGCATGTTAATTTAATGTATAGACGCTTAAAGAGTTCTTGGTGATTACTGGTTAGGTAAATGCAAAATATAATTAACGTGGGTTTTAATAAATTAATGCCCATAAGTGTTGGAAGAAATTAAACTCCAGGGGCAATTTTAATACAGTACTAAATCCACCAAGATTGTTGAAAAATTTCAACTACCCATTTTAAATCAGAGAAAAATAATCATCCTTAATATATACACTAGTTTACATGTTTTGGTTCTTCTCCTGTAAAATTTGGAAAGATAACTGTAGAAAGGAAATGCATCACAATGGCGATTTTCATAGAGGTTGATAAGCTTGTAAATATAATAATTTGTAGAAACTATGTATGAGCTTGAAATGGCACCAAATTAAGAAAGAAAAGAAGAAAGCAAAGCAGCAGTAAGTAAAGTAAATGATCACAGCTTTTAGTTCATCACAAACCTTTTTAGTTTCCATAGCGTTTGGGCATTAATATAAGCTATAGATAGGAAACAACAACATTTAAGCTGAAACAGTCAGAGGGCAACTCTCCTTTGGCGGGTAAAGCTGGAAGCAGCAAATGCAGATAAAGCATCAGACTCTCCCATCGCCATAGCCTGCCAAAGGAGGGACACCCTACAACTGGTTCGCCTATAACCTGATCGTCTCGCCGCGCCATTTCTTTTCTTTTCTGCTGCTTCTGGATTGTGCTGGGGGCTGCGTTACAAGCTTTATAGTAAGCCCTTTCTGTGTGTTCTCCAAAGGATGGAATAAGCCAAGGCAACAATGGCATATGCTGGAGGGTTATACCATGGATATCCTTGGCAGCTGGCTGCTTTGGCTTATTGGAGGGAGCCCAGAGCTTTCCTTTCTGTTGTCAACTCTTTATCACCTGTGTTTATAAGGTGAAATCGTGAAGAGAGAAAAAAAAAAAAAGAGCATTGAGGTGGTGGAGGAGATGCCCTCTTTTGTCATTGTTATGGGTGGTGGTAGCGAAATCTGGGCCTTTGAGAGGCATATGCCGAGTCATATTATTCTCCCTTCTTCTTTCTTTCACATTGTACTCATTATTATTACTATTTTTCTTCTGTATTTTATTTTTCGTAGAATCGTTCAACCCAAAAGCTTAAACTGTTAAATGAGATTGGAAATTGTTAGTATTATTATGTGTATTTTTCAAGGAATCATTCAAACTAAAATCTTAAGCTATTAGGTAAAGTTGCAAATTGTTAGCTTTTACTAGTCGTCGGGATCTATTGGATGCACGGGCTTTGTTACTTGAAATTGAAGAAGGAGCACGTGACATATTCCCAGTCAAACTAATTGAAGTCTGTCTAAGCCCAAGTCAAGCATTAGTTTTTGGGTGATGTATAGTCGGTCCAAGTGTAGTTTTATTCATATATCAATATCTAATTGAGTTTCTTTTTTTTTTTTTTAAATACTATCTTTATTGTGGTTTTAAAGGAAATTTATATATAGATTTCATCTCTTCTCTCCATCTAGTTCAGCTTCCTATAAATAGTCATTTGCTTTTGGTCCTAAAATAATAAAATTACTTTTAACTATTATTATCTTTTATTTTTTAAATGAATTTTAAAAAAACTTTGATAACTTGTATAGTAAATGGTTTAGCCTCACCCATTTAATGAAATGCATAGTACCATGCACCAAAAGTAGATAGGAGTTTTGTCCCTTATAGGGGTGCAGGTGGGTGGAAATTGAGCTAATTGGGTTTAAGGTCAACTCAGGCCTAAACCCTAAATATTGGACCTAAGGCCCTGAGTGCAAATTGAGCTTGAGGTCAAGCGCAATCTTTCCAACCCAAGCCTAGCCTAAATTGAAAATTGCCATACTCGAGTTGTGTCCAAGCCCAAGTTGAGCTTCGGTTGGTCAATTGAGCTCAAGTGGACCTATTATGTTCAATTCACTAAAAAGTTGCATGTGTATAGTTGGGTTGAGCTTGGGTTAGGCTAAGGTTTAAGCCCGAGCTAGAGCTACCTAGAAGCTAACTTTGAGACCAACACACAAATAGAAAAGCCTTGTCTAAATATTGGACCTAAGACTTAAGCCCTAATTGGGCATGTGCTCAAGCACAACCTTTCTAATCAAACCCTAGCTTGAACTAAAAATTGACATACATACTCGGGTTGGATCCAAGCTTAGGTCGAGTTTGGATTGGTCAATTGGGCTCAACTGGGCTTATTAGGTTCAATGCACTAAAAAGTTGTGTGTGCCTATTTATCATGTATGCACATTAGGTTTAAGTTGGGTAAGGTCACTAAAAAGTTGCTTGTATATAGTTGGGCTAGGCTTGGATTAGTAGGGTTAATTCAAGGTAGAGCTACCTCCTACTAGAGGATAGTGCCAAGCCCAACACTAAAAATAGAAAAGCCTAGGTTGGCTCAGGTCCAGACCGATGACCAAAAATTGAAGCCCAGCCCATGCAAGAATGTGGGCCGGGTAAGTTCAAGCTTAGATTGGGCTTGCTCAAGTTGCACCTGTAGTCCGTTGCATTGTAAATACACAATTGTACATGTTACATATACAGGGCGTGCCTCATGCTATAGGGTAATTTGAGATTGGGTCAAAACAACTACAAGGAGCCTTAAGATATTCCCATTTGACCTGAGCCGGTCTAAGTCCAATCCAAGTTTTCTAAAATGGAATCTAAATGGATTTTAAATTTTTATTATTATATAATTTCTTCTATTTTATATAAGTCTCTTATGTAGTATCTGCATTATGCATAGTAAAGGTCTACACATTAGGATACATGTTCTATGCAATATATCAAGCCCATGTTTGTTATGTCCAATAGATTTTAAATCAGAATATTATTAAAACTATCAACTAATATTTTTTTGGTATTTAAATTTCTTATTTTTATTAGTGTTTATTAAGTTTGATTTTTAAGTAGAATTGAAATGATTTTAATAAGCGTTTTAAGGAAATTAAATTTCTTAATTTTTATTAACTATTATAAGATAAATGTATTTTAATTTTTACTAAGTTTTATTAATAGTTATTGATGGTGCGCAATCCGGCCGGTCCTAGCTGTCAACGATCTTACCTCTGGCAGGAGCAAAAAGTGCCTGAAATGGAGGAGAAAGTGCGTAATCTCCGGGGAAGGACCCGGTGAGAGTGCTCCGAAGCTCAAGTTAGTATTTTCTCAAGGCAAGATAAAAAACCAAATGGCGCAAAGTTATCACATACCTCTCTTCTTGGGGGGAAGGGGGCCTTTTATAACCACTTCGCGCACTCACTCCCAAGCTCCTGTCAGGTCGGGTATCATTACCTCTGCACTTCTGCCAATTCGGGTGTCATCACCTCTACTGGGGCAGAACCACCACTGCTCTCTTTGTCGGAGCCGTCTCTGTAACTGGAGGTGGCGGTGGCAGGTGGCCGTTGAAGTGCGGCTGTCAAGCGTCAGATCCTAAGTCAGTCAGGTGCGCCGCCTCAGGATACAGACTCCTTTGGTGTCAGGTACGGTACGGTTGTTCAGTTCGGCGACTTGGAGAGGAAGTGCTGGAGAGGTGTGCGAGGTGAAGTCTTGAGTTCGGATAGAGGTGTGGCCCGAACTGCCCTGTGGCGGGCCAGTTCGGGTTGTTGCCCTTTGCGCTCCTTGTAAGGCTCAGGGTCAAAGGGAGAGTTCGAGTTCCTTTTGGGGAGCTCGGACCGCTGGTTCCTCCTTTTGGAGCTCATGCCTGGGGCGTACTGTCGTGCCGAGCTGTTGCCTCTGCCATGTGTTGAGTGGTTATGAGGTCAAGCCAAATCTTCCTTCATCAATTGCCCCTCATTCCTTGCGCTAAGGGGCTTGCCCTGGCACGGGGAGTTTGCGAGGTGGCGGGTGGATTTGACCCATACTTCGAACTGGTTTGACTGATAGCGCGAAGTGCGCGCTCGCCAGGAGTTTTCCGGGTTTCTCGAGCGCCAAAAAGTCAGGAAACGCACCAATCCGTCTATAAATGCTGAAAGACGTGACAACGCGCGTTTATTTCAAAAATTAAAAAATGCGCCGCTGGGAGACGTGACAACGGGCGTTATTTCAAATTTGAAAAACGCGCCGCTGCCGCCTTTAATGCAGGGAGACGTGCGCCGACGCTCCTTCAGTTTCAAAAGACGTGACTGGGTCTTAGGAGACGTGCGTTCAGCGCGATCGTGGGCCGTTGGATTTGCCTCGATCAAAACCGTCAATTTTCGGTTACTGTGGGTATAAATAGTGGTGGACCCCAGCCGCTTTTCATTGCCATTCTCCTGCGTTTTGCTTCTTGAGCTCGCGTCCAAGTTTCTATAGTCCGTTTGCTTTTTTCCGGGTGAGTCTACTTTCTTCATGGTATCCTTTTCCTCCCGATGTCTAGCTCGGACAACTTAGACAGTTCTTCGAGGGGGTCAGATGCAGGTTCTACGAATCGAGCTGCATCCCCCGACAGCCTTAGTGAACCCAAGGTAGAGCTCGAGCTCGAGGAAGAGTTCGAACCCGTAGGCCGAGTCAGCTCGGGTAGTTTGGTGTCCTCCTCCCGTCGAGGTCGGACGTTAGACAAGTTTGGGCCCTCGACCATGACGCCTGAGGGGCTTTACTCCCTTATCGCCCATTTCAACTTGCCTAGGGAGTACACTTACTTTATACCCTCGGGCGACTTCCCTTGGGAACACGGCCCCGATGAGATCGTGATATTCCGGGAGCAGCTCGTCGCTGGGTTGCGCTTACCTTTCCACCCCTTTATCGTCGAGGTTATGAACCACTTCGGCGTTACAGTCGGCCAGCTTCACCCGAATTCTATTCGTAACTTGGTGGGGACTATCTCCCTCTTTTGCGAACAGATCTTGCCTTTAGACCTGGAGATCTTTTCTTCCATTCTAATGCTTAAGAAGCAAGCGGGTCCCCTTCCCGGGCGTAGGCGGGYGTACTACCTGTCTCCTCGCCCGGGGTTCAAGCTTTTACACGATCTTCCCAACAAGGTCTCGGCGTGGAAACGGGACTACTTCGGGGTGCGAAGTGCAATGGGGTGGCCGTTCTAAACCGGGTGGGGGATGGCTACCCCCGATGTCGGTGTTACGCTTGATAGGGAGACGACGAAGGGCCTCCGGGAATGGGCACGGCTTGGGCTAAAATGCCACCATTATCTGACGGAGGTCAAGCTCATCGAGGCCGGCCTGAGTTCGGGTAGGTTCCTTGCTCAGAGGCTTGCCTTTTGTTTTGCTTTCCGTTCTTTTGTTTTCCTGATGCCGAGCTCTTTTTGCAGGTGCGATGGACGCAGAGAAGACTCATGGTGGGAACCTGTTTCATGTCATGAAGAGGAGGAAGCGAGTCGCCAAACGGACTCGTGTCGAACTGCCCCAAGATGCGGAGCCCGAGGTACTGGGCTACCTGTCAGTGGATCCGCCCAGGGAGCCCGAGCTGGCCCCTCCAGTACAAGAAGCGGCAGGGGCCCCTTACACCGAGGCTGCTTATACGGGGGCTCTTGCTTACACTAAGCCTGCGTATACGCGAGTTGGGCCTTCAGGCTCGGGAGGCCAAGGCGAGTTCAGAAGCGTGTTGTCGTCGAACCACGCTCTTCAAAAAAGTAGAAAGGCCGTTTACCCTGAGGAGGTCGCGGTGTGGACTGAGCTTCCTTTGAACCATGTAGCCGGGCGTGCTGCCTCTCATGTCATGGTGGTAAGTCAGTGACTTCTTGTCGGGCTCCTTGTCATTACCTTTCTTGCTATTGCTCTTTTGAACACTCGTTATTTTTCCTTTTGGTAGGTGAACTTCTCCATCCATGCCTTAGCGGCTCAAGCGGAAAGGAGCTCGAGGCGGGCACGAGCTACCAAAGAGGCTTCCCGCGCTGCCGAGGCGGCTTCTCGGGCTGTTGAAGCGTCTTCTCGCACTGCACAGGCCAGGCTGGCGAGGTCTCAGAGAGACACCGAGGCCATGGGAGTGGTGGTGAAGCATATGGCGGACCTGAGGCTGGACTTGTAGCATCAGGTCGAATACCTTCGAGAGGATATTAGGGAGAGGATAGAGATCTTTTCTCAGGGCATCGAGGATGCCTAGAAGAAGGCCGTCGATGACTATATCGCCTCGCTGCGCTTTGACGACCTGATGGTGGGCTTGTACATAAGGGGCTCTAAACTGAGCCGGTGAATGATTCGGAAAACGTACCCCGATCTCGATATTAGCGCCATGACCACTTCGCGCATTACTCAGGAGATGGCCAACGCTGCTGATGGTGAACCGGATTCTGAGGACGAGGCAGGACCTTCGGGTATTGTTGAAGTGCCTTCTGATGGTGAAGAAGTACCTCCGGGCCTGTGAGCTCGCTTCTGTTGTTTTTTTTTTGGAATGTGAACAAAGTTTTTTGCAATGGAATGATTTTCTTTTGGTTAAGTGTTGGTCTCTCTTTCTTCCGAACTGACCGTATTGCCGAACTGACCATATGCCCAATTCGTTTTTTGCCCGGGTTACTGCACTCGTGCAGCCTGTTTTGGTGTTAACGCTTGGCCTCTGAGATGCCGATGTCCCTATTAGTTCGCTGTTAGCACTTTGCCTGAGCTTTTGGTTAGCATTTTTGCCTTTGCTTGCCCATGCCGAGGTCCTTGTTAGCTCGTTATTCTAGCCCTTAGGCTTTGGTAGCGACTCTTAGTCCACTTCGCTTGGTGATCTATAGGTAGTATCATCTCAAGTTAACGACGTTCCACGCTCGGGGTACTTGTTTGCCCTCT
>NW_010729149.1:0-50311 GCF_000365185.1 Nelumbo nucifera | reverse complement strand
GGTGATTTTTCTTTCCCCCCGGTTTGGAGATGAGGCCTGGCTCTTGGGGGGGTTCTGAAGTTGGGAGGCTTCTCCTCGGTGATGGCGTCCGCCCTGAGGGGAGGGCTTAATCGGCTTTGGAGCAGGGTGCCGAGGTGGAAGCTGTGGTTGGTTCAGAGGCAGTTGGGGGAACTGCTGCTGGTAGTGATACTGAGAGATGTGGTGCAATACTTGGTGCTGCTGGAGATGATGCTGCTGGAACTGCTGCATTTGGGCTTGCGTTGCCCGCATGCACTGCATCAAGTCATCAAACTGGTTTTGGTTAGTCGCCAGGGGGACAGCAGTTGGTTCGGTAAAGGTTGTCTTGACAGGGAGAGGAAGGGGGACGTTCATGGCGGGAAGGTTCATGGGCGCCACTGTTTGTGGCGCATTCAGGCTGGGGATCCCATCCACCGGAAGGGGGATGGTGAACTATCCAATGCACACCACGGGGACTTGAAGTTGTTCCCTGGTGGCGTTCATCTCCGTGCTACGTCCGACATTGCTGGAAGAATCCTTAAGTGTTGGGGTTTCTTGGAAAAAAAGGGTTATGAGAGTTTTAAAGGGAAGCTTTTAGAAGCGAATTCCCACAGACGGCGCCAATTGATGGTGCGCAATCCGGCCGGTCCTAGCTGTCAACGATCTTGCCTCTGGCTGGAGCAAAAGGTGCCTGAAACGGAGGAGAAAGCGAGTAATCTCTGGGGAAGGACCCGGTGAGAGTACTCCAAAGCTCAAGTTAGTATTTCCTCAAGGCAAGATAAAAACCAGATGGGCGCAAAGTTATCACATACCTCTCTTCTTCGGGGGAAGGGGGCCTTTTATAACCACCTTGCGCACTCACTCCCAAGCTCCTGTCAGGTCGGGTATCATTACCTCTACACTTCTGCCAGTTCGGGTGTCATCACCTCTGCTGGGGTAGAACCGCCACTGCTCTCTTTGTCGGAGCCGTCTCTGTAACTGGAGGTGGCGGTGGCAGGTGGCCGTTGAAGTGCGGCTGTCAAGCGTCAGATCCTAAGTCATTCAGGTGCGCCGCCTCAGGATACAGACTCCTTTGGTGTCAGGTACGGTACGGTTGTTCAGTTTGGCGACCTGGAGACGAAGTGTTGGAGAGGTGTGCGAGGTGAAGTCTTGAGTTCGGATAGAGGTGTGGCCCGAACTGCCCTGTGGCGGGCTAGTTCGGGTTCTTGCCCTTTGCGCTCCTTGTAAGGCTCGGGGTCAAAGGGAGAGTTCAGGCTCTTTTTGGGGAGCTCGGATCGCTGGTTCCTCCTTTTGGAGCTCACGCCTGGGGCGTACTGTCGTGTCGAGCTGTTGCCTCTACCACGTGTTGAGTGGTTATGAGGTCGGACCAAATCTTCATTCATCAGTTATTATTTTTAAGTAGAAGCTTAGTGGATTTTAAATTAATAATTTTTTAGAAAAATATTTTTATTTTTGTTGTTATATGTTTTATTGTTTAACCTCAACCTATTTAGATTATTTGATTTATTAATAATTTATTGTATTATTATTCCCTTCCTCTCTCTCTCTCTCTCATTCACACTCTTCTCTCAATAATACTATACAACTTTATTGATAGCATGATATAATTTGTCCAATCAAAATTGACAATGATTATTTTTTAAAAATTTAAAGCAAAAAAAAAAAGAATGCAAAAAAAAAGAGAAAATAGATATAGCTTTCCTAAAAGGAGAGACATGGTGGAATGAAATTCAAATATTAGAAGATTTATGCTTGCATTGATGAAAGATGACTTGCACAGATGCTTGCTTTAGATCCACCAGTCCAATATATATTAGGGCTATAAATGGATTGGATGGAGTAGATTATAAATTTGATTTATGAGTACAGTGCATTTGCGGATATTTGCTGCATTTTAAATCAAGATTTCAATTAATTATGCTAAAGGCATCATATGATTTATTTACTTTTATCAATGTGATTCATGCATTTTTTGCTTCACAATGTGATTCATGCATCACAGGTTTTTCCTTGATTTATATTGAATAACATAAATAAATTAAACTACAGGAGTTTCTTTACATGGTCTTAAAAGAGAACTCGGATTTGGTCCTCACACAATCTTCACAATGCAGCCTTTTCCTTTGGCTCAGTTTGGAAAGAGTACAGATACAAATATATGCAGTGTAAATACATACAAAATACAAGGTTTTACACTCTACAAATTTGTGTTTATACTCATTATAAAATGAGCCTTCAAACCAAACATAGTCTAAAAGATCACACTTTTCTCCTTGAAATCACCATTTTGTTCTTCAAATTGATTTAACTGTTTCAAAAATAAGTTACATAAACAAACATAACAAATATAAAAACTCTAAAGTGGCCGCCCCACCACCTGGATTAAAGTTTGGGGCTTAAAAAATAAAATAAAATAAAAGAAATAAAGAATTGATGGATTATGAACGTGAAAGCTTTACTCTTGGGATCCCGCTCACTCCTCTTATTAACATTATTTTATTTTTTTTAGGGTTCATAGCCTGATATGGCCTCATGGAACCAAGGTTCAAAATATCGTTATATATTGGCTCATATCGGCTGATATGTATCCTATTGAGGCCTTTCTGATATGCCCCTATAAAGGGTGTATCAAGTCAGACTATGATTCAGAGGGTAACCGGGACTTAAACCGACCCCTCCGAACCAGTTTAAAAAAAATAAAATACAAAAAAAAGCACTAATACAGACCGATACGTCCACTCTATCGATATTTAAAACCTTGCATGGACTTACACAACCGGGGTAGCCCATTCCCCAACCTTAGTGTTGAGTTAATTAGTGACAGAAGCTTCCGTTTTAGCTTTACATAGAGAAGAAATAAAGCAGATAGAGGAAGAGACCAATGCCAGTAATGTTCCTTGTGTGTTTGCAAACATGCTACAAGTAAATTTTGAAGTTTGTATTCTTGCTTGTACTACCCGCATAGTTTTTTTTTTCTGTTCATTTGAACCCATTTTAGCTACTAATTAAAGATTTCTTAGATTAAGGCGGTCAAGCATTAAGTATGTTAATGTTAAAAAGCAAGAACAACTAAAATTGAAGATAAAGAATAACAAAGATCAAAACTTCTTTATTCCAGTAGCTGATGCAGTGACCGATGATGGGGATGTAAGATATTTTAGCTTCCTCCAAATTTCATGCTCCAACTTTAGAAAGCTCAAGCAGGACATTTTTGAATTCTGACCACTCCAACGGACACAAACACAATTCAATTTGGTTTGATTCACTTCACCCACAAAGCCAAAGGGCAAAAAACAAAAAAAAAAAAACAAAAGGACAGAAACGGATTTAGCTAACACGTCAAGCGGGTCCACAACGTGAAGAATGAGGCCTACTACCCATATGAAGAGCCTGCAGTTCTGTCTTTTGTGGGTTTGATTCTGGTGATCATCTCAAACTACTGACTCATTGTTTGTAATTATGATTGTGGATATACTGGGGCTTTATAAGAATGGAATATTGTGCCCAAATCACTCTACTAAACATAACAAAATGAATAGAATTGTTTTCTTATACAGTCAAGACTCCATGTCCTTCCCACTCTGATCATCTGGATAAGGTTGACGCCACCACCCATCAGACTGGTTGCCCACCTACACTAACAGCCAGAGCGACACAATAATACTCTTAACAGTCAAGAGTCAAGAGTCGAACTGAAGTGGGTCCTACCGTACCTTCTCTCTCTTTTCTCCCCTTATCCATACCATAGGTCCCATACATATGAGATATGACGCCTCTTCCTCTCGAGTCTTGAACTCTTGATTGCGTTAGTTCAGTGTCTTGAGTTTACTTTCTGTGGTTATCCAAAGAGGAGTAAGGTGAAGTGAAGCGCATCAAAGTGATGGGGAAAGCAGTGGCCGCCGGGAGGTTGAAGCATCAGACGGTGATGGTGACGGAGAAAGCACCACCTATGATGATCACCATTACTAGGGTGACCTCGTCGGGAAGAAAGCTTGATACCATATACGAAGACGCAGTCGACCCACATGGGCCGTGTGCCAAGAAGAATCAGACCTCTGAGATGTCTTGTGGAGATTCAGACCCAAGGTGGTGAGAGTCTGACTCCATGCTCCATGATCACAACAACACCGCTGCTTAATTAGGGAGAGCCGGAGAGATGTATGTAATCTGTAAATTCTGTTTCATCTCTACTTTATTCATTGTTTTCTTTTCTTCTCTGTTGTTTCTCCTCCTCCTCACAGACAGTTTTTTTTTTCCTTTTTTTACGGGTTTTCTGCAAATACTTGTAACCAGGGTTCATTTGGTAATGGTTACAATAGCTGAGCTGAATCGCACATTACTTTGTTTTTTAATAAATTAGATGTTTGTGTATAGTAATGAGCCCAATTTCAATTTCATCTAGGAGTTACAACCTCTTTAGCAACTTACTAAAAGACAAAACAATAAACCATTTCATTCTGCTGCTATCAAACGGCTGTTTGAGGTTGTAAGCTGAAATGGAGGACCCAGACCCACAAACTATTGGGTCAAAGAAAACAACATTTATTTTCTTTGTTTTGTATTACTACCAAAATTCAAATCTACATCTATCATCCATGGAAAGTATTTGTACACAGTTTTTTGTATACAAGATTAAGGTAACCGACTCCACATAATTGGCACAAGATTTATATGATGATGATGCTGATAGGGCGTCTCATTCTATGAGCAAAACTCAAAACTAGTTGCCATTTATCTCCTCCCCCATCAAGACTGAAGAGGGAGGTAATGCAGACAATATTCTTGAGAGAATTTTTAGAAGGCGTAAGATATTTTGATTTTCACTGCAATCCAATTAAAACTCTGTTCAAGGTTTAGGGTCTGTATGCAGTGCACCCATCCAAGGACCTAGATAACCGAGACCAACATTTTTTATAAGTAATTAACTGGAACCAGCATTGTGTAACAACATTTCTATTTATTATTAGTTAAACTTCTTGCAGTGGGTAGCACACACAATGAAAGTTTTTTTTTTAAATGCAAGGATACATCTTGCTACGCCAGTTAAAGTTATGATACCTGTGTAACTTTTGCACCCAAATACTGTCTAGAAAGGATTTAACCACATAGAGAGTGGAATGTGCAACATTTGCTATTATACATTGGAAACTCTGAAGAAAATAAAAACTAAAGGGAAATTTGATAAAACCTCCCATAAAGTTTCTCACCATTGTTGAAATCTCTCCTGAAGTTTAGTAATTGTAATCACCTCTCTTAAACTTTTTAATACAATTGCAAGTAGACCCCCCTTTCTAGAATCTTTTAAAAGAGGGCATGAAAATGTCCAAAATACCTATGCTGGTACTATTAAGGCTAGTTTTTATGGAAAAAAGAAAACAACAGAAACAAAGAGAATTTAAAGTTGCAGCTTTGCCTTTGAGTGATTGATATGAAGGGAAAATTTAAAAAATAAATCAATTTCAGAACAGAGATTGGAAGGGTATTTGGTAGTGATTCATATGAAGAGATTTTAATACATTTTTTTTAAGAAAATTCTACCTGAAGAGGCCTACTTGCAACTATGTCAGAAAGTTTAGGGGAGATGATTGCAATTACCAAACTTTAGGGGAGGTTTCAACAACAACCAGAAACTTCAGGGGAGGTATCAATCCAAAACTAAAAACTGACCTGAACTTACCATAGAGAGCCTGCCATCAAACAGGTGGTCAGGTGCACCTGAATTAGTTGACAATCATTTTTTTTTTTAGTTTTAGCCCAAATCTCCATAAAGTAAAAACTATATAAGCATAAAACACTACTCTTAAAGCATGACATCTAGCCATGCATCAAGAATATCTCCCATACATGTATGTTAAATTCATGAGAAAATGTTTTCTATATATGACTGAACACAGTGCCTTCATGGAACTTGTATGGTTTTTGCTTTCAGAAAATCCTATCTCCTTTTTTTTGTATTACTGTATGTTTTTTTCCCTTTTGGATGGCTGATGCTGTATACGACCATCATCATCATCTAAGCTGTGTCTCAATTATATGGAATAAGAATGAATTCGGTTTTATGTACAAAAAATAAGATTATAATCAAGGATTAAAATATCAATACAATACGTGTGATAGGCAATGTATTTATATATTTATAAAGCTCTGCCTATATCTATATTTGTATTTGAATTATTTGATATGACACCTGATATAGATATTTGGAATTTTTATTATAACCATAAATTACAAATTTATTTACAATCAATTGTTATGAAACTCTCTCCAAACCTAGACAATGTGGTTTCACATAGCTAATCTGGATTTATGTAATAGCATATAATTGGGATAAGGGCCATAAGGCTTAATGATGATGATGATGATTGAAGAGACATAAAGCATTTGGGTATCTTAAAAAATTGTAAAATAAAGCTTTCTAGTTACTTCCAAAGCCTTTGTAACCGGTAAGTTTTATTCTCATAAAAAAAAAGCACGCTGAAGGAATGAAAAGTTATATTCTCATAAAAAAAAGCACGCCGAATGCAATGTACCAGATGTACCAGATTAATGTAAGTCGGCCCTCCTCCCCTTTTAATTGTGCATATGTAATCAATCATGAAAATGCCACCACAAAACAAAGTGCCAATCAGCTGGTTGGTAAGATTTTCAACTGATTGGAATGGAATCCCCCCTGCACCTGGGTTGGGGGGTTATGGGTTGGGGATGGGCTATCCCCTTGTGTAGCCCTTCACAAGATATATATATATATATATATATATATATATAAAGAAAAAGAAAAAGAATGCAACCACAAAAGCAAATACCATCAATTCCATTGAAGATATTGCTGCAACTAGGTCATGGTAGCTGCTGGAAATCTGGCGTTGGTACATAGGCATCAAGCCTGAAAAGGTTAGATGAACAATTCTGGGATCGAGTAGGGGCACAAGTCTGGTGGGTTGGATTGGGTTTAAATTCAACTTGGGCACAACCTTAAAAGTTGGACCTAAGGCCTAAGTCTGAGGTGAAGCCCAGAGTGTCAAATATGGGCTCAGCCTGCATTTTATATGCTTGAGTGGCTTAGGGCCTTAGGCTCAGATTGATCAATCAGCCCACACTAAAATTTGATATAGATGTATATGTATATGTATCTGTATGTATATAACACGTATGGTTTGCCAAAAAAGTATGCATATATGCATACTTACAAATATATCTATAGATGCATAGATCAGACTCATCCCAAAGATTGAAAATCCAAGCCCAACCCATATAAAAATTGTGGGGTGGATAAATCTGGGTTCAGATCGATGAGCACCAGCAGCAATGCAGCTCATGAGCCCGCCATTAGTCAGCCACTGGTCTTTGTCAAGCTTTGTATGACTCAACTAAAATCAAGAGGCACAAGCGTGTGGATGATTATAAGACTCAAGTTTGCATGACTCGACTAAATGTAAAGGCACAAACTTAGTGTATACATATATGAACTATTGTTACATTGGGAGCCCTCAAACCATTTCTCACTACCTCTCCATCTCCACCAAGCATCCTTTTTTGGCCTATCCCTAGCTTATTGGCGCAAAACGTGGTCTTCCATGCATATACACAATCCATTTTAGCATGCATTTCCATATTTCTCACCAACAAGGGCTACTTATAAATTCCTGTGAATATACTCATTTCAAATCCTATCTTTTTTTTGCCAATCTGTTTCAACAAAATAGGCTGCAGGAACACAGACAACATAATTAATTTGTTGTTTGTAATGTTACTTCGGCTCAGTTTGGGAAGAGTACAAACACAAATACGTATAGTGCAAAACCTTGTATTTTGTATTTCTAAACCTTGTATTTGCACTATACAAAGTTGTATTTGTACTTTTCTCAAACTCAGCCTTCTGAACATATTTTCCCTTCACATTTTAAAATTTAATAATAATATATTGAGGTATTGATGAATCCCTCCAATTACATGTCCTACATCTGTATTATGTGTTATGACTACAGACTACACGTTTACCTCGTAAATATCACAAAGATTCAGAAAGCACATATTGTTGATGAATATAATGCATGAATTCCAACAATAAATCCTCCGAGTGATATTAAAACAAACTCAAATTTAATTTATAGATCACTTCTGCCTCCAATTCCAAAACAAAAATCTGATGACATGTAGGAGATAACTTAGACCGGAGAGCAGAAGAAAAAATATGACTTCAATTAGCAGCCAGATGCAAGCAGAGCAAACTACTGGTCTGCAAACAAGAGAAATATAAAATGCAGGAAAATAAATAGCCAAAGGCAGTATTGGTAATTGGGTAGTTGAAGTAGGACCAGACCTCTTGCTTTCCTTCTCCAAGTTCTCTTGGACCTTAGAATTCTAGCCACTACGTGGTATCAGACCTTTACTTTCCTTCTCTCAATCTACCTAGCTCTTCCTCAGCATCTTTCAGCTGTTCCTGTAGTATGGACACTCTTTGCTCCAGTTCTTCTACTGTGCCTTTCTTGATGGATGGCTGATAAGGGGTTAAAAAGTTGCGAGAAAATGATTTCAGAGCTTCAACGCCACATACCTGGAAAACACAAGTTGTCAATCCAGGGTGGAAACCAAGGAGCAGAGAGGATTTTCTATAGAACTTGGGTGCACCTCTTGTGGAAGCAACGGCAACTTAGTGATGTGGAAATCATCATACAACATGTAGAACTGATCAAGGTATTTTTGCTGCATCCTCATACGAGCTTTTAACAACTTGGATTCAACAGCTAAAGAAAGGAAAAATGAAAGAAAAGTTCATTAACAGGTTAATGGAGGTGAGAAAAGATACAAAAGATGGATACTGCACATTAGGCCACCCATGTGTGGATTTGGAAGATGATGGAAAATGCACCTTCTTCATCAAAAAGTACTTGGTTAATGATGATATTATGCGTGTCAATCTCAAACTTTGTTAGTTCTTGCACCAACCTCTCTGTTTCATAAAGAGAGAGGAACTCTGGGATGCAAACACAGACAAAAGTTGTCATGTCCTAGACACAGAAAACAATTATGGTCAGACCAAGAAAGATTTTTAAAAGCATCATAAAGATATGGATTAATTACCAAAATGAAGACAGGTAAATCATATAGGTACAATGATAGACATAATGAAAGCTGTTGGATTGTAATATGAATTAATTTTTGAGATTTTACAAATATTAACAACTCATGAAGAGTGATACATTTAATCATAAATGTGATGGAGCCTAAGAAACTTCCAGTTTATGAGTTTAGCTTCAAAAGTTAAACATCAATTAAGATGCTTAAGCTTTAAACTGATAAAGCTCAATTTCAAAATGATTGTTCCACTGAAAAACAAATCCAATCACTTCAAGATGGGAGCTGTTTCAGAAACCTTTTCCATGCCATTTTTTTCCATATTCAGTAAACTTCAGCTAAAAAGCTTAAGAACAATTCACACAGGAACGTATCCAAACAGCAGCCAGGTTTACAGCCTGAAACCTGTTAAAGTTTGGACAATCCTGTAATGTTAAACCAAGAACTTATTGTCACCAGAGACAGACACCTTTAGGGTGATAAAATAAAGAGAAACCACTGCCGGAATTTCCATTTGCAGAACTGCACACAATAATAAAAATAATTGCATTGGATAGAATCTTGCATGGAATAAGCAATTCACTGAACATGGTATTTTAATTAGCTGATGGATAAACTTCAAGAGCTACTTGCTCTCATTTTTTTTAGCTTTTGACAGGTAATCTACTGTTATTAAAAAATGATAAACAGAAGTATTGCACTAATTGAATGTGAATTGTTTCCTTTGAGGGTAGGGGGATGGAGAATTGCATCTTACCGGGTCCTTAAATTGCTTATTTACTTGTTCAATCACTTCTTTCATGCCTTCAATCTTTCCAAGGATTGCATCCTCATAAAATCTATCATCAACACCAAAAATACGACTCATCTGCACAAGTAAATGACATCTGTCAATTATCACATCAATAATATTATCATTGGTTGCAATTAATTCTACTTTCTGGGATACAAAAGGATAAACCAAGTGATGTCACTTTACAAAAATTAGTCGATAGAGAGGTTATGGTTGGGAAAAGCTCGGGCCTGTTTTTCTGGGGTGGCAAGGAATTTTCCAGGAAGGCCTTAGAGAAATTTGAAAGAAGAAAAAGAGAAAAACAATGCTTATACTCAGGGGAGCAAGGTTTGGGATGAGGATTACTCAACCCAAGATGGTGCGCTTACAGATGAAGACTGAGGTGTGCCTCAGGAAAGGCTTGTAACTATGGTTTTGTGTCGGGTGGTTACCTTAGTCGTATTGGGACTTGTACCGGGCTTGTTATTGTGATCTTTCTCTAGGTTTTGATTGGGCTTTTCATGGGTGTTAGCTCTGGTCATCTTAGGCTTTTGTGGGTTTGAAGGGGTTGCTAAGATGTTTTTGGTGATATCTTATCACCTCTTGCTGTACTTTTTCATTTTATTTCAATTAACTTTCTTTGTTCTTCAAAAAAAACACCTCTTGGTAATCCCTCTGATCCCCACTTAGTATGCAATTTTAAGAAGTTTTCATATGGCCTTAAAAAAGCTCCTCAAGCTTGGTTTGAGAGGTTTCATAGTGTCATTCTTGAAGCAGGATTCACCCGGAGCTCCTCAACTTACTCTCTATTCACTCTTGGATAACCTCAAGGCATTATTATATTTCTTTTGTATGTTAATGACATTATCATCAATGGTGATGATCAAGATGGTATTCACTCTTTTAAGCATCACCTTAGTCCAAACATTTGGATGAAAGATCTTGACAAGTTAACTTATTTCCTAGGACTAGAAGTCTCACATCATTCTCATGGCTATTTTGTTAGTCAACAATAATTCAACACAAGTATGCCACTGATCTTGTCAAGCTTGTTAATTTAATTGATTCCAAGGAGGTTGACACTCCACTTAAACTCAAATTAAAATTATGCAAGGAAGATGGACCTTTATTGCTTGATGCCTCTCTATACAAACAGCTTGCGAGCAGCTTAATATATCTTACTATGACATGGCCTGACATCTCTTATGCTTTCCAATTTATCAGTCAGTTTGTCTTATCACCTCCGTAGCCTAATCTATCAGCAGTATTGCAGATTATTCGCTACATTCATGGCACTTTATCATATGGTTTGTTGTTTCCTTCTTCAACCTCAGCTCAACTTTCGGCTTATGCCGATGTTAATTGGGTAGGGTGTCCTGATACCAGGTGTTCTATCACTAGTTGGTGTATTTTCTTTGGTGATTCTTAATCTCCTGGAAGTGCAAGAAGCAACAAAGTATCTCCAAGGCTGAATGTTGTGCTATGTTGTTTGTTTGTAGTGAAAATCATTTGGCTCAAAGCTCTTCTTATGGACTTGGGAGTTAACCACTCATTCCTGGTTCCCCTATTTGCAGATAATATGAATGCAATAAAGATTGCAACTAATCCAGTGTTCCATGAGTGCACCAAGCATATTGAAGCTTATAGCCACTACATTAGAGATCAGTTTCTTGCTGGTTAAACTTCTTTCTGTTATGTCTCTTCAGGGTTACAGCTAGCAGATCTCTTTACAAAAGCCATGACACACGCAAGACATACCTTCCTAGTTGACAAATTGATGCTTACATAATGGCATCAGTTTGAGGGGGAGTATAGAGATGTAAAGGATTGGAGCTGATTTTCCTTTTTATTTCCTTGGGAGCACTGTTGTATTGTACACTGCAATATATTGTAACATACTTGTACAGCTCTTTGTTATTTGTTTGTGAGAGACACTATTGTCCTTTCACACCTTTTTTTAATCATTATATATATATATGACTTTAGACACACCCTTTTGAATCTGTTTTTAACTTATTCGAACTGCTTCTAATGGCACCCTCTTCCAAACAAAAAGTACCTTGGCAATTATTTCATAAAGATTGTGGTTAGACTTATGGATCTAAAATCATTAGTGCAAGCAGCATTCACACATTTTGGAATGTGTGACACAGAAGTTGCATTCATAACCTTTTGCACTTTTTCCCTTCTGTGGAACTCATAAAAAATTTCTTCAAATCATCTTTCATTATCTCCTAACATTCATGATAGAATGCCATATCTTGAGGACAGATTTGCCCTTTTATGTATTTTATATAAATAAAATATCAGTTTCTGGGTGTGGGCTGTGGCTTAGATACACCCGTACAACTCTCCTCCTCCTCCTTACAGTGCGAAATAACATGCCCAAACTCCTTACACTCGTAACACTGAACACGGGAGAAGTCTTTCTTGCTTTTAGGTATAGCAGCAAGAAAAACAGCATCAAAGTTGGGTTCCTTCCTCCCATCAAGCATAGAATGTGTAACCAGCCTTGTTTCCTCCATCAGAAGTTCACCGAGAATAGTATCCAGATCTGGTGTGGTACCTCTACTAAGGATATTAGACCTCACAACTTGATATTCTGGTCTAAGATGCATAAGAAAATGCATTACTTTTCTTTTGTCAAAGTGTTTCTTCATAAACTTTACACAACAATCCGAAGGGTCCTCACCCAAATGTACCAACTCACATTCAGTCAAAAAATTAACAAACCCTGCATAATACATTAATACTCCTGAATCTTTTTCTCCCCTTGATGATAGGAAAATATATTAGTTTCAATTTCGTATTGCCTAGAGAGATTTGATTGTTGATAAACCTTTTCAAGATATTGAAACATTTCATATGCAATCCGATACCCATGCATAGGAATAACAAAATCCACCTCAATCGACCCAAGAATCCAAGATGCAATCTTGGCATTATCCTTTTTCCATTGCTGAAAGGCCTTCTTATCAGATTCATCAGGTTTAGAAACAGGCACATCTAAATAACCCCATAATCCCTTGCCTTCAACATGAAATTGGAAGTGAAACTTCCATAATGCATAGTTGGTACCATCAAACTTGATAGGTAGGAAGATCAGTCGTCTCCAAGGCCATTTCAGTACTAGATTAAACAAGTAAAAGAGAAGTAGCAGTAGAAAAACACTTCCAAGGCTTACCCTACAACCAGAGTAAATCACCAAGAAGTCAACCTGAACTTCAAGGAGGAATTTTAGCAAACACCTTCCAGGCAGGACCAAACACCTTCCAGAAACCTGTGGGAACAAATATTATAACTTCCAAGATTTTTCTGGATGGGAACAAATATTATAAAGACAAACAGCACCACCAAGGAGACCAAACACTGCAGCCTTGTCCAGATATGGTAACTGTAACCAGTTACAGTTCAAAGAAGAGATCAAAACTCTTCCAGATCTAGCCCAATACAGTAGCAGAATATTGGAGTAACACTGTTGGACAACTCATCAAAGACTTTCTTTAAATCATCTTTTATCATCTCCCAACACTTAGGATAGAAAGCCATGGTGAAACCATCAAGGCCTGGCATCTTATCCCCACTCATCCCCATTACGATGCTCTTTATCTCCTCTATTGGAAAGGTTCCTCCATTTCTTGAACTTACATTTAGAGGAATTCTCTCCCATTGAATCCCATCTACCACTGGCCTACTCAGACACAAGGGCACATACAAAGCTTTGAAGTGTAAAATTAGCAAAAAGAAAGAAGAAAAAAAAAAAAAAAAAAAACACATATTACAATAAACAAGAGGCTCATCTAGAGCCAAAAATGAAGTGTTGAGAGTTTCTTACCTTTGAGTTTTAATCAGCAAGAATAAAACACGAATTGGATAGACCAAGGCCAAGCGAACCAGTTCTAATAAAAGAACCAAGACAACCCAAAAAGCTGCTCAACCAGTCTTACCCAGATAAAGGTAAAGAGATGGTAGTGGGCCGAGAAGACTCATTCCTCATCTTCAACATTGTAGAGCACATGCCCAAGAAGGATACCATGACATTGGCAAAGGCTCATGTTCAAAGGAACAGGCAAGGAAACAAAAACAGGAATTATCCAAAGAGGATGTTAATGGGACTGAAAAGATATAAGGGACTGTTGATGCTCATATCGGGACCAATGGTGATAGGGAAGGAAGTCAAGCATTGACAACACAGCAGAAAGGGCATGGTGAGGTGGTACAAATTCAGGGAGGCTGGGAACTGGTGATTGTATCGAATGACACTAGAAATACTAGATGAGGAAGCAATAGAGGAAATTACCCCTTTAGCAGTGATAAAAACAAAGAGGCGGGTAAACTGCATGGAAGCAACAGTAAAATCAATCTTGCCGCTACGGTTTAGCATACTCTTGATAGAGAGACTGAGGTCCCTATGTGGGTCCTCTTGAAACTTTAGAGTTTTTGGAAGTTTCTTTCAAGGGCCTGGAGGAGGAAACAAAGGCTCTCCTAGTTGCTATTAAACAGAGGGCATTAATGGAAAAAGAATGGAAAGGTAGGAAACAAGCAAAGGATCTGTGGGCTAGCATGGGACTTAAATGAGAATACTGGCAACATGCCAAGTAAGTAGCTGAAAGAATGGAGTGGGAGGCATGACAATTGCAGGAAAAAAGAACAAACTTAAAGTCATATCATGGATGATAACACCATAAGTTTGGGGTCAGATAGGAGAAGTGTAGTGACAAGTGCCTTGAAGAAGTGAGTCCTGGAGGACCTGAACATATTGATGTTCCAAGAAACAATGATGCAGTCCATTGATCTTCAAATTAACACGAACATACAGGTACTAGGGCCAGTGCTTGGATTTTCCTGTCATCAGTCAATACTGAACGGGAATGATCATCATTTGGGACTCACAAAGTCCAATTCATGATATGGATCTTGGTCTTTTAACTTTTACCATTTCCCTATTATTCAGTATGTACCTGACAATTTCACTTTTATGATCTCTTCAATTTATGGTGCTAATAATGATGCTCTCAGGGGGCAGACGTGGACAGAGTTGGATGGTATCAAGCAGAGATGGCCAACTTGTGGTGCAATGGAGATGATTTCAACACAATAAGATATTCCTATGAGAAAAGTGGGAGATCAAGAATAACTCCAAGCATGAAGTGTTCTGCTGATTTCATGCAGAGGTGGGAATTAGTGGTGTTTGCCTTTGCCCATGGACTTGGAATTGACGGTCAGCTCCAAAGATCTGAAGAACGATAGCCGAAGTTGATTTGGGAAGATGGAAGGGGCCAGACCCCCGGAGGGGCTACATTACATACCCTCTAGAGAGGGATCAGGCCATCATAATTCCCCTGATTTCCTTTGGAGGGGAAGGAGAGAGAGAAAGTCACAAGAGTGAGAGTCTATGAGAGAGAATCTGAGAGAGAGAACAAGAGAACCCCCAATGTTCAAAGTATCGATACAGTCCGATACACTGAATTGGGCATATTGGACTTTTTATTAACATGCTTTTATTTCTTATCTCTCTTTCCCATCCCTTCTAAAATAGAAAGGAAGTTGGAGTCCCTTCAGAGGAATTTTCTGTGGAGAGGCTGGGAGGAAGAAAGAAAACCCCACCTTGTTAAGTGGGACCAGGTTTGCCTCCCTATGGAGGATGGAGATTTGGGAATAAGGAAATTGAAGGTTTTTAATTCTTCTCTTCTCAGCAAATGGCTTTGGAGGTTTGGTGTGGAGAGGACTGCCTGGTGGAGGACCTTAATTGCATCTAAATATGGGGTGGACTGGGGTAATTGGAAATCCCTGGATATTTTTTAGAGCTGGGGGTGCTCTCTTTGGAAAGGAATTATGAAATACTTTCCGGTTTTCTCTGAAGGCCTAGCTCTCAAGATTGGTAAGGGAGATAGGTTGTTTTGGAAGGACTCCTGGTGTTTAGACATTCCCCTGGCTGAAGCTTATCCTCTACTTTTTCAATGTGCCCACAGCCCTGAAGTCTCAGTTGCTGATTCTTATGAGGTGGTTGGGGAATCAATCTCTTGGTGCCCCCTCTTCAGATGAAACCTTTTTTATGAGAGATGGATCAGCTGTTAGATCATCTGCAACTGTTACAGAGGCAAGCTATTTCGGTTAACCTGGATGATGAATGGAGGTGGAGATGGAGTTTTTACTGTTAAATCCTTGGGTTTAAAACTGAGTAGATCAAACACTTCTGATTTCCCAAGTAAGCAGGTGTGGAACACTGTCAGCCCATCTAAACAAAATTTTCTGGTTTGGGTGATGACCCTTAATAAGTGCTTGTCGAGGACTGATTTGGTTAGGAGAGGGATCCAGGTTTCAGATCTAAATTGTGGCTTATGTGGGCTCTTGCCAGAGACAGCTGATCACCTGGGCATTCACTGCTTGACCTCGGTAAGAGTTTGGGAGCACTTTCTCAAGGCGGCTGGGGACTATGGATCATGCCTGGCTCTATCAAAGATCTTTTATGCTGCTGGAAACTACCTGGCCTGAAGGGGAAGGGTAATCTGATCTGGAGAACCATCCCTGTGGCTGTTTTGGTTACCTTATGGACTGAAAGAAACAATAGGATTTTCTGCAATAAAGTGAGAAGACTGGAGGACTTAATTCAGACTGCTGTGTCTAAACTTGTTTCCTGGTTGTCTGTCTCTCCTGAGTTTAAATCTCAGAATGTATTTCAGCTGCTTTGTACTCAGGCTATTTGGAGTCTGTAATTTGCCCTCTTACAAGATGTGGGGCTCTAGGAAGGAGTTGTAACTTTGTCTTTTTTATCAATAAACTTTTTACCTTATCTTCTCAAAATAAAATAAAATAACACGCTTTTATATTTTTCCAGTTTTTTTCCAAACATGTTCAGGGGGGTCAGTAAAAGGCCTGGCTACCCCCTGAAACTCCCTCTATTTGCGTATCAGTGACCCACCAATACAATACGTATCAGCTGATATGGGCCAATAGCCTGATACATGACAAAATTTTGAACCTTGAGTCCTCCCTTTTATGTGCAAATGAATTAATTATATACATGAAGTTTCTGGAATCTTCCTGTAACTAGGCTGAGTCAGCAAGGGTGGCCAGCTGTCAGCCACCATTCTGAGCTCACACTATTTTATGACTTGTGCTGAATTGCTGCTTTGTAACCAAGATTGGTAATTGGATTTGGACCGAACCGATTCAGTTTCAGTTCAGGATGGATTCAACCGGGTCTGTGGTGGTTTGCATGTCTATGCGCTTAAAGGTGGACTTACAATTGTACGAAGAAATTTTCAGTTCCACAAACAGCAAAGAAAATCCAACCTCACTTCAAGACAGAGGTTTCAACTTAGCTAGCAGATGTTACCCTTGTGAGAATGCTGAGGAGGATTTTTTTCATTTGCAGGTTCAGTGCCTTTTCTCCAAGTTCATTTGGGGCTTTTTCTTCAGGCTATTCAAAGCGGGTGGTGGTCTCCCAATTCAATGGAGGAAATTCTCTAAATGGCCTAAGATAGCTGGAAATGTCAAGGCAAAAAATCACTCGGAGTTGTATTCCTTCTGCAGTCTGCTGGGAACTTTGGATAGAAAGGAATAGAAGAATTTTATATGGGAAAACTCGACCAAGGGAACATATGGCACTTCTATGTGGAAAACGAATCATAGATTGGATTATGATTCTCCCAGAGTTCAAAGGATTTTGGAACACCTTGCAGTTATGTTTTTTCCCCTTTTATGCTTCTCTTTGTAGTGTTGTATTCCTGTGATACCTCATCACTTCCAGATGTACTTTTTTTTTAATTTTAACAAATTTTCTTTTTTATTGATTACCAAAAAAACGTCAACAGATGGGAATACAGTTTTTACTATAAAAAAGATTCATTTCACAAGATTTCTCAAGAAGTCTTTATAAGAACTCCCTCAGATCACACTCCTTGTTTTTGGGAAGAAAGTAACTGTATTTTAATAAAGGATAGCAAAATGTACATTAGGGGATATACATATCAACAAATAAGACAATAGGAGCCCTCTCCAAAAAGCTTTACAAAGGCAGAGAGCTATCACTATTGCTGCAAGCCCTCCCTTAGACCGCACTCCTTATTGTTGCACCATTGATGAGTAAGAAGAAAGCCAGCTCCATTTTGTTTCAACATATGGTTGAAGCAAGAGGAACTGTATGATCTAATACAAAAATGCTAGTTTCCAACTGAATATTAAGGGACAACCAGTTACTGAGTAACAAAATGCAAGTGCTTAAAACCAAGGTTCAGAAATCTGTCTTAATCAAGGCATCAATCTCTGTAGATGGTAAAGAAACACAACAATCTAAAAGCATCCAGATGGGTCATTTGATGATATTCAGATACATAGAAATTTAAATCAAGACTATTTTTTAAAGAAGGTAAAGTCTAACTGTATTGATATCATAGTTTTCAATGCGCCAAGGCAAGGCTAGGTGATAGGGGGCACCTTGTTGCCTAGGCGATGGATTTTTTTTAAGTAAAAAACATATATCCTATGGTAGTTTCCTAGGTTCCATTATGATATTTCCTTAATAATTATCTATAATTTTCAAAAGAAACTTCATGTTAAAGTATTAGAAAATCAACATATTCATGAGAAGAAAAAGAAAAAAGAAAAGAAAATCCAAAAAATATAGGGGTTGAACCCCTACTTTTGTTATAGGAAAAGAAGAAAAGAAAATGTGGAAGAAGAAGTATTGATTAGACAAAATTTCATGTTCTTTCTTACTTATTGGTTTAGGTTTTGAAGTCTTAGAGGGTTCAATACAACATTTAGCAATGTTGTGGTGATTAAACCCTAATAAAAATAAATTAGTATATGAACACACAAACTGAATATTTTAGTTTAATAGTGTCTATTTTATAATTATAATCTAAAAAAATCAAGAATATAAAAGTTTTATAACACAATGTACAAAATTTCTTGGCAATTAGGTGAGGTGAGCCTCCAAGGGCACCTTGTTGCCTAAGCATTGCCTAGGCGTCGCCTTGATAACTATGATTGATATCAAAAATAAGAGGAGGGTAGAGACTCCACCCCTATACAGAGAGAATCTGTACAACCACTAATTTTTTCAGTATTACTTACAGTAAAAAGCTAAAAAACTCAAAAGATTCCTGGGTCTAAAATAGATACAAAGGATGAGTGCTGAAAATATGTGTATTAAATTCCAGGACATGATCTTTGCTATGATATTCCTTATAAAGTTATAATTCATCAGTTTGGGAGCAAGTATTCTAAAAAAATCTTGCAAAACAGTCAAAAAAATCACTCCCAGGATCAGATGCCGGATCAATTTGCCTTTACAACTCAGCCTGCCCAGGTGCCAACTCTCAAGAGTTTCCAGAGTTGTTTTGGGAAAACCCCAGTTGATGTTGAGGACATTGAGAAGGCTGGTCCAGACCCTTGCATCAAGACTGACTTAAATCCATAAATAATTATTTTTATCAGTAATGATGAAATTCTTTATTGTTAATAAAGAGATATCCACCATTTGAACAGCTGTGGAAATAGAGAGATGAAAATTTAATTGTGATGAGTGCAGCCTTGTCAACCTGGGGCCCTCGAGAATAACGGGTGCAGTTAGAAATCACCTTGGAGACATTATCCTGAGCTTCACAGGATCAATTGGGGTTGGAAATTCTTTGAGAGATGAGATTCATGCACTTCTTCAAGGCTTGGAAATAGCTTAGCCTTTGGGATGGTAAAATCTGAGTGTGGAAGGGAACTGCAGAGTGGTGCTCAGCTGGATGGAGAAGAATAAGGGTCTTTGTGTACTCCAACAGATGATTAGAGAAGTTGTATCTTTGGTGTCCAAATTGAACTAATTGTTGATGGATACCTCATTCAGCAATGATTTTAGCTGATGCCCTTGCAAGAAATGGAGTAACCAGGGACCAACTTCTTAGAGAAACACCACGCTTCTGTAGTAAGGTCACTGGACCTTACATGCACCCTGCTCTGTCCCCACCCCATGAGTCCCCTTGTAATGTGTGTTTTGTAATACCAAAAATAAAGAGTAAAAACATAGGGAAATACACTAAGACCAGCAAATTTGAAACTTGTATTTCACAGTTAGCTAAAACATTAGTTTGAAATTATACCCTTGTAAGATTTAAAGAACTACCTGACTCAGTACGCCACCAAACTTATTCTTCAACGACATCATTTTTGCAAGCCCCTTCTCTAATGTTGAGGGGAATTGCAACAGCCGTAGTGTATGACCAGTTGGAGCTGTATCAAACACGATAACAGAGTAATCCATTGTTTGAACTAATCTGTAAAAAACAAAACAATATGAAAACCTTTATCTTTTCTTTTTATAAATGATAGCATTTTATTAATAAAGAGGGATTACATCAAGATTTATAAGACAAACTATCCCAATATGAAAACCTTAATATCAGCAAATGGAATGCATGCTAACCAGCATAAAGATCATATGTTAATATGATTGAAGAGACATGTTAGACAGCGTATGCCCTCAGATCCAATAGAAGTTGTTGACTTTTATCATGAATAAAAGTTCAATTTGTTTCATGTGTCATGTTGTGAGTTTCTGTGAATTGCTCTTTACTACATTTTTAGGATTATGATCTAAGACACCATAGTCAATATATAGTCAAATGTTCTCAACCAATGAATAGATAGGCTTGGGTGGCCTATCCCGACAAGGTTGACATTCTCATACTGCCTAAGTTATGGAGCAATTAGTCTCGGCTGCTAGGGTTGAGACATAAGGTATGAGAATTAGGGCTGTAATCGAATTGGATTTGGATCGGATTCGGAAAAATCCAAATCTAATCTGATTATTGAAAAATTGCATTCGAATCCGATCGGGTTTGAAGATTCGAATCCTAATGGACTTGGATGGAATTCAGATTTAATCTGACACCACTTTAATTTTTTAAAATACATAAAAGTTAAAAAGTTAATTACTTTTCAACTTTTATATATGATAAATTAATGTAAATATACATACTGAATTTATTTTATATATATATATAAATACATATATAATATAATATATAAAAATATATTTTTATAATAAATTAATTACCCAATGTTGGTCCCAGCTATCTGGGGTCTTAGGAGGGGTAGATTGGATCCAGTCCTAACCTTTAGCAAATTTTTCTTTCTTTCTTATTCTTTCCCCTCTCTCTTCTTTTTTTTTTTTTTGGCACAAAGTGGCCACCCTCAGACTTGAACTCATGTTCTCATGCATGCCAGCCTAAGGTTTTAACTTTTAACCCTCAAATTTCTGCTTCTTTATGTGGACTGCCATTTTGAAAAAAATTCTAATGATCAATCATTTGATATCAAAGGGGGAGAGATATTGAATATAGATGCAGACCCTGTCAGTCAAAAGAGAAATCAGTTTAAAACCTGTTTATTCACAGCCCTTACACTTTCAATGTGCTATCCCCTTTAGATGATATTAGGTAATGCCTATGTCTCAATGCTAATCTCCTCTTGGAAAGCTAGAGGTTTCACTGCTCAGGGTCAGGGATCAATTATATGAATTTTATTGCTCTATTGCTGTCTGAACTGGGTTGGAGTATATGGAGGGAGAGGAATGCCAGCATCCTCAGAGGGAAGGGAGTCAAGGTTGATCCCATAAAAAGAAAGATCAAAACCAAGGCTGTTGATGTGTTGGGTCTTGATCCTTAAGGAGTTTTGAGGCTTACCTTACAATCATTTCAGAATTCAATGGAGAGATTTCTGTTAATTCCTATTTTTCCAATAGTCATAACCATGTATGAAGAGCATTGATCTAACTCATTAACCATATACATTTTTTGTAAAGCTGGAAAATGAGGAGAGCCGGGGTTTATCCTGTCAAAGGAAAGACTGAAAGGCTGTTGGTGTATTTGTGAAGAGACTTGATGTATTTTATTAGTATAGTCCCTGTTGTACTATGTGCATTACTCTTTTCTTGTTCTTTTTTTCTTTCAGCCCTGTAAGGGCACTTTTGTAATTGTACATATCTTTTATTTTCTTTAATATATAAGAGGCTCTTGGGATGGGGCCAACTCATTCTTGACACCCCTAAAACTGTTCTAAGCTCTTTCTCCTTTTTTTTTTATCAATACCAGAAATACATTAAACGAGGAGAAAATTAAACAACAGAAGGGGGGTAACCTTTCTTACCTCTCCGCATCAGAATTATAAACAGGAACAGATTACAGTCGTGCCCGAAACATTTGATTTCTTCCCACCCCTTGTTTTGCTAGAACATCAGCAAAAGCCTTAGCATTCTTTTTAACCCAACTTAGCTCTACTTCCATGTTTTTTCTCAGCCACTTGAATTTCTTCCTCTCACTATTGAATATCCAGAAACCATTTCCTCCCTTTTTCAACCAATCTATTACCAATTTTGAACCCCCTTCTATAATCAGCTTGCTCACATTCATATTCTTTGCCCTTTGCGCACATTCCATAACAGCCAGAATTTCAGCCCTTAGGGAATCTCCCACACCAATTGGGCCTGAGAATAACCCAATAACCCTTCCATCCTTATTCTTAAACACACCACCTATACCAGAAGGGACTGGGTTACCTATGCTACTCCCATCAACATTTAACTTGCAAAATCATTATGTTGTGGAGTCCAAAGAGGTCTATATCAGTCTTATGACAATATGAATTAGCCACTTCCTTCCAGTTATTCATAATGTCAACTGAAAAGAAGTCAACAAAATGCTCCAAAGTCTTCACCCAGTGAACCACTCTAATCAGAATGGTCTCAATAATTCCCTCTTTGCTTCTTTCCTTTTCTGATAAAATTCTGGAATTTCTTTCTTCCCAAATGGTCCAACTCACTGCAGCTCTTACACATCTCCACAACACTCTTCCTCTTTTCTTAGACCACCTAAAGAAAGTAGAGGTAAACAGGCTATGAACATTAGGTGGGGGAGTCCACCTACACACAAACAAAGACAAAAGCCACTCCCAAATAGATTTGACATAGGGACAGGATATTAGTAAGTGAAAGCAAGTTTCTCCATTAGGCTTACATAGAACACACCAATGTGAGGATAAGCTCCAATTTGGTCTTTTAATTTGGAATAGCTAACAAGTATTTATTCTTTCAAGGAAGACCTCCCAACAGAAGCCACCTATCCTTGGAGGAATAGGTTTACACCAAACCTACTTAACAGGAAAGGAAGGAAAGGATACATCCAAGCTCTAGGGACGGAGAGGGGGGGGGGTTCGATTAGAGCCTTAAAGAAGGAAGCACAAGAGAAAACACCTGAGGAGGAAAGGGTCCAAATATGACTATCTAAGCTGGAAGGATCCAAAATGACCCCTTCAAGGACCCGAACCAACTCCAACACATCATTTAACTCTGAATCCCTTACACCCCTTCTCAAGCCCAAATCCCAATCAAAGCTAAATCTTGAGCTCGAAGGAACAAGGAAAGTAGAGACAGGATCATCTTTGTATCTTGAGAGGGCAAACACAGAGTGAAATTTGTCTTTTAGAGAAAGGTCCCCCACCCAGACTTATTCCCAAAATTTATATCAGTTCCAGAACAAAGGTCACACCTGATAAGAGGCAAGAACAACAGAAGAATAGCATGGATAGCCTTCCAAAGAGAGGCACCAAGTAGCCCTAGCATGTATACCAGCATCCCAACCATTAGCCTCAAACCCATGAATGCTTACCACCACTTCTTCATTCCTTTGCTTCCTTCTCTCCCCTTATTAGACTGAAAGTAGGAAAAGGAAACACTATTAAATCCTGGACAGACCTTTGCTGGGAAATAATCCCTTCTGTGAAGCCTTCCCCTCTCTTTTAGGCTAGTGCGTGATAAACAAGCTCTCATTTCTGCAACCTTGATAAGAGGTCTAGAGCGCCTTTCCTTTAATCTCAATTTTCATAGAGAGCTGAGAGACTCAAAACTATTTGAAATCACCACCTTACTCTCTTCACTCTGAGAAGTGTTCATCTCTCACTCCACTGAGGACAAGCTTATATGGTCTTTAACCCCACAATGGCTCCTTCACTACCTCTTCCTTCTTTCAGCACCTAACCACCAACTTACCCCCCCTCTTCACTACCTCTTGCTCAAAGCTGAATGCTTGTGACAACCTCCAAAAGAAGTTTCAAGGACATTGCTATATTTCTCCTTCTATTTATCTGATGTGTTATAATGATGGGGAATCTATTAGACACTTTTTTATCAACTGTACTGTGGCCAGAAGTTTTTGGCAGTTCTTTCTCGATTTCTTAGCTAGGGGAAAGCTCAGCTGGACTCCCCCTAATTCTGTTATGGAGCTTATCAACTCTTGGCAAGGGCTAAAGACAATTTCAGGCAAGAGAGGAAGCTACTTCTGGAAAGCAATTACTCATGCCCGTCATGTGGAATATCTGGGAGGAAAGAAATAGGAGATTATTTGAGGAGAGCTACTCCTCCTTGGAGACTCTTCGAGATCACATCCTGGCAAACATTAGCAGCTGGATGGTGAACAGTAAAGTTTTTGAGGGTATCAATCGAAATGACATACAAAGGAATTGGCCTGCCCTACTGTCAACCTCTACTTTTCACCCTCAGCCTTTCCTTAAAATCACCCCAAGACAAGATTTTTTTTATCAGCAACAGAAAAGATTTCATTAATTATAAGAAAAGCATGATTACAACAAGAAGTTGTGAAATAAACCAGCTATAGAAGCTGTCCCAGTTAAGTACTACATTTGAGCCCAAAACATATGTGTTCTATGTACCCCTTGCTTGGCTAAGCTATCTGCCAAGCTATTACCAGGCCTCCTCACCCATTTCACTCAGATTAACATGTCCTGTGACAACCATTTGTATTTTCTGAAATCATTCCTCAAATGCCATGCCACCCCCTCCCCTTTAACCAGCCACTTAAACACAGTTATAGAGTCTCCCTCAATAATCAGCCTACTAATACCCAGTTCTTTTGCCTTCTCAACCCCAAACACTGCAGCCAAAAACTCTGATCTTGCCACATCACCTTGCTTCACAGGGCCCAGGTATAAAGCAATTATGTCCCCCTCTTCATCCCTAATGACCCCCCCCCCTCCCAATACCTGAGGAGCCTGGGTTACCCAAACACCCCAAGACAAGATTGTGAGAATATTCTCATTCAAGGAGTAAATGGAGAATTGACTTGGGCCTAATAGTGGCCCTTCCTAGGCTGCTGATGTTTCTGAAGCAGAGGCTAGGGCCCTCCTGGAAGGCCTCAGAATCGCCAAATCACATCAGCTCTGTTTCATTGCAGTGGAAGGAGATTCGAGGAATGTTAAAAATTGGGCTTCAGGATGATAGACTCTAGACCCGTGAAAGCTATCCCATCTGCTGTTAGAAATCAGGGAGCTTGCCTCTTGTTTACAGTGCAGCTTTAGATGGATTCCTAGAGAATTAAATCAAGTGACTGATAGTCTAGCAAAATCTGGGCTGGGAAGGGATTTTTTGTATAGTGCTCATACATTGCCATTTAGTGGGCTTTATCTTTTGTTTTTGTTTTGCTGACAAGGTTTTTTACATCCCCTCATTTAGATCCCTCCCATTTTTTGATATTAACAAAATCGGTTATCTTCTCTCAGAAAAAATTCCACAGCGACTTACCCAATAAAGACATATCCCTATGCAACAAGAAGGACCAATCCACCATACATAAGCTTTCTCCAAGTCCAACTTGCAAACTATTCCTTTCTTACCTAATCTCTTCATTTCCTTCACACATACATTACCAATTAGAATTTGGTCAGTGATTTGCCTATTCGTACAAAATCTCCTTAATTGGGAGAAATGATTAAAGGAAGGACTGACCTAATCCTTAAGGACAGAACCTTGGAAATTATTTTTTACAAGCTAGTCACCAAGCTCATTGGCCGGAACTCACGAGGATGGGCTGTATCATCTTTCTTGGGCACCAAAGCAATGAAAGTTGAGTTCATACATGCGTTTATAATACCTCTCCCAAAAAACTCATTGAACACTTCCTGCAGATCATTTTTCAATATATCCCAGCAGTCTTGGTAGAATGCCATTGTGAACCCATCCGTGGTGCTTTAAAGTTTAAACCTATCCATATTCCATAGTGAAAATAGCCTCCTTAATTCCCTCTGACTCAAAACTTATTTCCAACCAATCTTTGATATCATTAGGTATTCCAGCCCACTCTAAACCTTCCAGCCAAAATCTCTCATTCAAGGACCTCCTAAATATGGATCTAAAGTGTTGGGTCTTCATCCTCAAGGATTTTGAGGGCTTGTCCCATGGTTATTTAGGATTCAGTGGGAAAACATTCTTCATCCTCACAAGTACTATCAGAATACTAAATCCTTTCTCTTTCTTCTAGTTCCATAAATACTTTTATTGAATACTCATCTACCCCCTAGAAAAAAGCAAGCCCTTTTTTGTTACTTGTTTGCACTTCCTTCTCATCCACCTTTTTTTTTTTTTTTTGATAATTCAGAATGATCTTGCCATCTTCACAAACTACTACTGTCTCCCCTTAGAAAAAAAGCACACTTTTCTTTTGAAGAAAGGTTAACAGAATATATTAAAGGTAAACTGAGATAAGTTAACAAAGTACAAGGCCTTGAAAGGCAGAAACAGAATTACATAGGTAGAGAAACATCAGAAAACATATTTGCTCTATGGGCACCAGATTTTGCTAAACTGTCAGCTATGGTGTTTAATTCCCTAGGAATCCAAACCAGCTTCGCATTCAGGGTATTTAGAATATCTCCGGCTTCATCCAGCAGATGAGCAAGCCTCCAAGGGCCTCCAGTCCTCTGCCTTAACCAGTTTATTATGTTAGCTGAATCGCCCTCGATTGATAAAGAGGAAAGGCCTAACATTTTGACGAAACAAAGACCTGTGAGGGCAGTTAAGATCTCTGCCTTGGTGGCATCAGCTCTCCCAATCGGACCACTGAAAACCCAAAGGATGTTTCCCCATTCCCACAGATTATTCCTCCAACTCCTGCTTGACCTGTGGAACCTTGAGCACTGCCATCAAAGCTTAGAGTTAACTGGTTCTCCTCCAGGGGAAGTGTAGAGGACTTCTTCCAGGTTTCTCTGAAGGTCATTTAATGTAGTGCCTTTGAAGACTTCAGAGTTTAGGGCCCAGCTGTTGCAAAGGTATGTAATGTGAGAGATTAGATCCTCAGTATTCCTGGCTTTGTTTTCAAAGGTTCTATTGTTTCTTTCTTCCCAGACTCCCCATAACACTGAGTGGGTCACCATGCTCCAATAAATTTTGCCCCTACTTCCAAGGCCTTTGCAGTGCCATTGTCGCAGAAGATCTGTGACTTGGTTTGGGAATACCCAGTTGAGTCCCACTAGACTGAGAAAGGAACACCGGATTTTCCTTGTTAATGGGCAGTGAAGGAAAAGGTGCTCCGCTGTCTCGCCATTGTTGAGACAGAGGGGGCAGACATGTGGGGAGATGCATCTGCCTCTGAGCTTCTTTTGTAACATATCACAGGTATTTAGTTTCCTTAGGCAGGCCTCCCAAATGAAGAGGGAAACTCTAGGAGGTATATGAGTATTCCAGACCTTCTTGGCTGGGAAGGTGGTGTCTTGGCCATCTGAAACTAGAACCTTGAAGTAGGAGTTGGTAGTGAACTTGCCAATTGGGTTGGGTTTCCAAATCCAAAGGTTGGGGGTTGAAGGGGAGATGTAGGCTTCACTGAGAGAGTTTACAAGATTTATTATTCCTGTAGGTTCTGCCTTTCTCAGTGGTCTTCTTAGATTCAGGTTCCAATTGTTTCCTAAGGGAGAGTAGCTTAGGCAGTTGGAAACTGGGGCATCTTGGGATTGGGAGAGGCAAAAAATTCTGGGGTAAGAGAGTGCAAGGGGAGACTCTCCCCACCAGAGATCAGTCCATAACTTAATTTTATTCCCATTTCCCACCTGATATCTAACAAAAGCAATGAAAAGAGAGTAGGTAAAGGAAATACCTTTCCAAGGATTTGTTGCTTTTACTCGGGTCAAGTGAACCTTGCTATCCCAACCGTTGGCATCCCTCCCATACTTGTTGTTGATAATTGATGTCCATGTTGTTTCAGGCTCAAGGGGATATCTCCATAACCATTTTCCAAGTAGGGCAACATTCCTTTACTTGATGTGACCTATACCCAATCCACCAGCCTTCTTTGGCTTAGATACATCTCCAGCAAACTAAGTGGCTTTGTTTCCTTTTGTCTCTTCCTCCATCCCATAAGAAGTCACACTGTAGTTTCTCCAATTTGTTTATTATTTTCTGGGGGGCTTGAAAGACCGAAAGGAAGTAAGGTGGCAAATTGGATAGAGAGGCCTTGATTAACGTAAGTCTACCACCCTTAGAAAGATAGTTCTTCTTCCAGGTTGCTAATCTTGTCTCACATTTCCCCACAATCGGGTCCCAAAAATTCTGGTTCTTCGGGTTCCCATCTAGAGGCATTCCCATGTAGGATATGGGAAGGCTTTCCACTTTACACCCCAACAGCTCTTTAAACCTGTCTAGGAGGGAATCTTCCACATTTAAACCTACTATGCTTCTCTTTGAGTAGTTGACTTGGAGCCCAGTCACCAGCTCAAAGCATTTTAAAACTTGTTTAAGATTAAAGATGTTTTCCTTTTCAGCTTCCAAGAACAAAATTATGTCATCTGCATACATTAGGTGAGACACTTGAAGTCTTTCCCTTCCAATTTCAAAGCCTTTTATAAGGTTCAAAACTTCCGCCTTCTCTATCAAAAAGCTGAAGATGTCAACTACCAATGTGAAAAGTAAAGGGGAGAGAGGACAGCCTTGTCTTAAGCCTCTACTAGCTTTGAAGTAACCAGCTGGTTCTCCATTTATCAGTACTGAAAACCGGGCAGAATTGATGAAGCCCTTTATCCAGCTGACCCACTTACTCCCAAATCCTCTCAGGTGCAGAATTTCCAATAAGCATTCCCGGTTCACTTTGTCAAATGCCTTCTCCAGGTCCAGATTCAATAAAATCCCTGATTTTCCTCTTTGATTGAAGTCTTTTACACATTCATTAGCCACTAAAACACTGTCAATAATCTGCCTCCCTTACACAAATGCGTGTTGGTTGTTTGAAACCAACTCCCAAGTCACCTCCTTCAACCTAGTTGCCAGGACTTTGGCTATTATTTTATATAAACTCCCCAGCAAGCTAATTGGTCTGAAGTCCCTTACTTCCAAAGTGCCCTCTTTCTTAGGAACTATAGTAATAAAGGTGGAGTTGTTTCCTTTATTCATAACTGCTGACTGATAGAAGTCTGAAAACACCTCTAGAAGGTCTGATTTTAAGGATCCCAGAAAATCTGATAGAAGAAAATTGGGAATCCATCTGGCCCAGGGGCTTTATCACCTTCCGGATTAATACTACTTTCTTCACTTCTTCCTCATCAAAAGCCCTCTCTAACCAAAACTTCTTTTCCTCTGTTAGTTTAGGGCCATCCCAGTGATTCAAGACAGCCCTATTGTGCTCCTTCTTCGAGTACAACTCCTTGAAAATGTTCACTATAACATCAGCAATTTCCTTTTGATCTTCTACTTCTATCTGCCCAACATTCAATTTTGAGATAAAGTTTTTCCTCCTTCGCCCAGAAGCATAACTATGAAAGAAATTGGAGTTGTTGTCTCTCTCCTTCAGCCATAGAAAAAAAGCACACTCAATTTAATGTCTTGCCCCAACTCAGAGTTTATGTAGGGAAAAAAAACTCTTTTTATACTCAGAATCCACCATACTAACTTTCTAGGAATCCTTTTGTATGCATTTGCTAAGTCAACAAAAATCAAGTAAAGGTCTTTCCTATTCTCAATAAGTTTTCCAATCAGTTGCCTAAGAAAATAGCCTCAAAATCTCAAATAAGAAGGAATATAGGTCAATGGACTTGGGCATAAAAAGGAACAAGGAAAACTTACTTCAGCATTTCAGAAAAGCTCATAGCCTCATCAATTCCAGGAATTGCATTTGTTAAGTCGGAGATAAAGCTATCCATCTCTTCCACATTGGGCAAGTCCTCATTCTCTACGGTGGGATCCACCTCCTGCCAAGAATAAATCAATATTCTGGTTCAATATAATATGAAAAAGATGCTTCAAAACACTGAGGAGGTCAACTTTCCAAGAGAAGTTAAAAATAACTTAGAAGATGCATAAGGGAAACGTTCTACTCTCTCTTCCGAGAAAATATATAGCCAAATAGATAGACGTTCTTTGAGATTTTAAAAGCAAAAAGAATTCATTCTTCTCTGTTGGAAAACAATAGAAAATATGGAAAAATAAAGCACGACATGGGCCTAAACATACTTGATGGAAAGTATAAATTTATAATCACATTCGCAGAAAACCAAACAATAGCACAACCGGCATGACATAACCAGCAATGAAAATGCAACAAAAGGAAATAAAAAAAAGGAGATACCACGAATGGGGACTCTTCTCAATTACATCAAATATCCAAATTTTGAATGAAATCAATAAAAGTAAAAGCTAGAGAGCTTGAATTCAGAAAAGCAATAAGAAAAGAAGAGAACTTTGGTTTGAAGAGATACCATGGCGTAGAGATTGGTGAATCCATTGACCAAGGTGGGAGTTTTGGTGAATCTCTGCTGAAACGCATCGCTGAGGTTATGAGCCGGGTCGGTAGAGATGATCAAGACAGAGGATCGAACCCTAGAAAGAAGGATAGAGAGGATCGAACTACAGGTCGTCTTGCCCACACCACCTTTCCCTCCAACGAAGACCCATTTAAGACTCTCTTGGTCCAAGATGTTCTGCACTGTTCCCTCTGGTAACTCCTGATCCGTTGCCATTGCCAGAAAAATTGTCTGTCCTCTTCCTCTAGTACCTCTCTCTTTCTCCCTTCCTCGTTGCTCTTCCTCTGATTCTTAAATGAACCTAATGCATAATTCAAATAAAATTGAACAATTTATTACGACAAATTGATCACAAATGGAGATTTTGATACGTTTTGAGAAAGAAAATGGAAGGAAAAGAAGAACAAAACTCAAGCATCGAAAGCGGGGAACGGAGATGCATTGTTTGTTGTTCGGGCAACAACAAAACAGAATGATACAGTGTTACGCATCCAAAATTCCTTGGGTGATTCTGTTTCTTAATCTTCTATGCAAACACGGTTCCCCAGAATATCTAACATCACCTAGATGATGATTGATGATATATTACAATCGGACTACCATTTGAAACGAATCTAGATATTTCTTTGATTGTTTGATTGGTATCACAGTCTGATCGATGGCTTGTTTTCGAGAAGTCGGATTGGCTTCCCTTAATCGCACCCCACCTGCGCCCCATAGTACATATCAACCGTGAATCGGGAACATCTGGGGAGATGTTGCCGATGAACGTTTGGGATGTGCAGTAGGGAGCGTGTTGGACGTTGATTGTAACGGCCCGGGCCCGGCAGAAATGGACTTCAATGTCCGACTCGTCTTGGGTCGAGTATGATATTGGGCTTGTGATTCTGGGCTGGCCCATTTAATATGCTCCCTTATGAAGACAAATGGATAGGACCCAAATGAGGATTGTCAACTTAATGGGCCCATGTACGTCCGAAAATGTGCTACTGTCCCTATATATACGGATTGTATATTTTCCATTAGACCTGTTCATGGGCCGGGAAGCCCGATGGCCCGGCCCGGCCCGGCCCACACCCCGGTCGGGCTTGGTCATGTAATTAGGCCCGCGGGCCTAATACAGTAAGCCCGACTGTGTTACGGGCTGGGCTCGGGATTTGTCAAAAAAGCTCGGCCCGAGCCCGGCCCGTCCCCACTCAGCATTATATATTTTATAAAATACATAATATGTATTTTATATATTATATAAAATATATAAATAATATAATATTTATTGAAATATAGATTTATAATTTAATATATACATTTTTTTATTTTTTCTTTATAATTTCTCTCTCTCTCTCTCTCTATCTCTCTCTCTCTCTCTCTCTCTATTCAGTCGCTTCAACAGTAGCAACAACATGGGCTAAATTTTGGGCTCGGGCCCAGGCCCGGGCTTCAGGCTTTTTATGAGGGCCAGGTTCGGGCCCAAGTTGTAGGCCCGATGGTTGAACCGGGCTCGGGCCTTAAAAAAATCTGTTAATACTGAGTGAAAGCCCAACCCGACCCATGAACAGGTCTATTTTCCATGTGTATATTTACATATAGTAGTAATATTAGGATTGCAACCTGGGCATGTTGGGTCAAGGTTCAAGGCCAATCCAAGCCTGACCCACGGATCAGGAATTCGGATGCAGGCCCAGCCCAACCCAACACAAGATCAAACCCAAGTTGGCAAGCCAACTCAAGCCAAACCCAACATGACTCAAGTTTGATTTGAACTAGTTTGGTTTGGCCTGGACGGGTTTGAAAGTCATCTTGTTCATTATAATGAACAGGGTAGCCCATTACAACTAGGCACTAGCCAAAGACTTCACCAGCAAGCTAAGTATCACCTTATAAATTATGTATAATTCATGGACCGGGTTTGGGTTTGGCTTTTGCCAAATTTTGAATGAGCCTGGCTCAAAACCCATGAACCAGGCTCGGGTTTGGGTTTGACATTTGTCAAAATTTGAATGAGTCTGGCCTAAAGGCCGAGCGCAAAACAACATAAAGCCAAGCTTAAAGGCAGGCATATGAACACCAGAACAGGTCTAATAAATATTATAGAAGGTTGCTTTGATCGGGCTAAGGGTGTCAATGGACTAGTTTTGGATTGGACTCCATCCAGTCCAAAATTAATTTGGATGGATTGGACGGAACAACAAGACATATTGGATTGGACCAGTTCGGTCCAAATTATTTTTTAGATTGGATTGGACCTGGTTCGTTCATGATAAGTTTATATTGGATTGGGTTGGATTAAGCCAAATCCGGTCCATTAATATAAGATAAGAATATAGGTGTCAATGGACTAGGTTTGGGTTGAAACAAATCTAATTCAAAACAAATTTGAACAAATTGGATGGTACAGATATTGAATTGGACTGGTCCAAAATAATCATTGGACTGGATTGGACCTGGTCCATTTATAAAGGACTCACATTGAACTGGATCGGATTGGACCAAATCAATCCAGTCCAATTGACACCCCTAGATCGGGCTACTAATGCAGGTCTCAACCCAAGCCCAACTCAAGTTGAGCTGAAGCCTGAGTTTCCAAACTAAAGCCCAATTCAAATTCAAGCCCAGTTGGTGCAAAAGCTTGGGTTGAGTCAGCTCTACCTGCCCATGTTGCAACCCTAGTAATGCATATTTAATTAATGGGTTTGACTATGCGGCTGTTTGGCATTATTGTTGTTTCCTGGAGCAACGGTGTCACATCAGCGCCACATCGAAAAAAACGGTGCTCCAGGAAACAGGCATTTGTTTGGAACCGTTTTTCCATAAAAAACAGTGCTCCAAGCCATAAAAACAGTACTCCGAGCCAAACAGAAAAAGTTGTTGTTACTCCAGGAAACGTTCTATCTAGCAGCAATGATTCCAAACAAAAATAAAGGCAGAAAACGATGCTTTCAACCACACATCAGCAAATAAAATGGTGCTGCAACTGCAGCATCGATGCCAAACATATACTATAATGTTATAAAGATATGATACCAAAATAACTTATAACCAATTAATCAGCATTATAAAAGTGGTAATCAATCAGGTGGATTTTCATCAAAATTCACGGGGGTTTTGATTGCGCAAATCCTTTCCAGTGTTATATCATTCCACCGTTAGATATTTTTTCTTATTTAAATATTATTATTTTATATGTATCTATTAGAAAAATACAGATATTATCTACGTACATTCCTGTTAACACATGAATGAAATACTAATAATGCAGATATTATTGCTAAGATATATGTATACTTCGAACCTTCATTTAATAGAAATTTATTTAGAGGTTACAGAAGATTGTATCCAAGAAAGAGGTTTCTAACAGAGAGAGAAGATGGACTTTATTATGTTTCTTTACATTTTTATTTAAAAATAAATAAATAAACTTAAGTGTCACTAGGCTGAGAGAGAGAGATAGACATTGATATAACACTTAACTTGTTTATGTGCATGGTGCAACATATTATTATATAGGTAAATTTAAATTTGATTCATTTATATTGAAATTAAAATCTTATCTTATACATTGGATTTGAATTAAATTTGGATTGCAAATGGATATTGAACAATATAAATTAATTAAAATAAAAGTTATCCAAATATTATATATTATTAATAAAATTGAGGAAAATAGAAAGGGTTTAGAATGAGAGAAGAAGACTACTGTTCATTATTTGTTAAAAAAAAAGAACAGGTATGAATCCAATTATTTCCTTTTCCTTTTCTTTCGAAGAAAAACAATAAGTTCATTTATTATTTAACTCAGAGTATGCCCAAAAGCAGATAAAAAAAATACATGAAGAAGCTTCTCCAGCTAGATCATCTTTTATGTGAAGAATATAAGCTAAGATTATTCGTTTTCCTTTGCTTATAATCATTGAAACCTTAGTGTCTGTTTGGCATTGTTGCCGTTGCTTTAGAAAACGGCGCCACATCGGAAAAAAAACGGTGTTTTAGGAAACGGTCAGTTGTTTGGAACCGTTTTTTCATAAAAACGGTGCTGCAGCTCATTGCTGCCAATAGGGATGTGAGGTGGCACTAGATAATGGGTACTAGTACTGAAAACGTTTCCTGGAGCATTGGTACCAAACAGAAAAAGTTGTTGTTGCTCCAAGAAACGTCCTACCTGACAGCAACGATTCTAAACAAAAAAAAGACACATTTTTCTCAGAAGAAAACAGTACTTCCAACCCACACATCAGTAGCATCTGCAGCACTGAAAAGAAAAGAAAAGGGAGGGAGGCATTCTCAGAATGCACATTGAGTAAGCACTTCATAAATTTTAAGACAGCTGACAAAATCTTTATCAAGTACTTACTCCGTGTGTATTCACAAGGATGTGCTCATAGGATCCAATCTCTCGTCCAAGTTCCTATTAATAGGGGTATAAATGGACCAATTTTAGATTGGACCCTGTCCAAATCAAAATCAATTTGGACAGATTGGATGGACCAACAAGACATTGGATTAGACCAGTCCAGACTTAATGGTTCAAAGTATTTATTGGGTTGGATTGGACCTGGTCCACCCATAATAAATTTAAATTGGATTGGGTTGGACTGAGCCAATAACTGATCTGTTGATAGAGAATAGAATATGTCAATGGACCAGGTTTGAGTTAGAATTAATCTAAATTAAAATAAATTTGAACAGATTAGATGGTCCAAACATTGAATTAGACCAATCCAAAATGGTCAAAAATGGTCCAAAATATTCATTAGATTAGATTGGACCTCGTATGTATATATGGATTCATACTGGATCGGATTGGACCAAATCCAGTCCAATTGACACCCCTACCTATTAATACATGCCTAACAAGTAACAATTAATTCTGCATTGAAAACAGGTCCCACGTTGTTGGTAGTGTTGCCAACTTGCCATGGTATCCGTCTATGCGAACTGATATAATTTGAATATGCGATTCGATTCGATGAAATTTATATTTTGTCAGTGATATAGAGAAGCAAAATGAGGCTGCAAATTGGATTGCTAAGGCCAGTACTCACATCCTCTGCACCAAAACGACTTAAATTTTGAAATGGGGAAGGACAAATTGTTATTTGTCTGGCAGAAATTTTTCTGAGGATGTGAGTTCTTGCTAAGGGTCGAAGATAACATCGATCATAAATATGGCAATTGGAGTCGGACTCCTTGTTTTGTTTAGCTCTTCTTCCAAATATAATATATGACCCAAAAAGAAACAAAGAATAAAAGCTGATCTTGCTTCACTCTTAAAATAGGATGATTCTATTACACCCAATTACATCAAAATTACTTAATTCGATCCAAGTAGTAAATCAGTAGCTATTCCTGACACGACCACAGCTTCATCTTTCCTAAACAATTGCACTAGCTCTGAGTCTCTGACCGATCATCTTTTTCAGTTTCAACTGGATTCTTCCATAGTCAGCCTCTCCCTTAGCATTCTCACACCCATGTATCTGCATATTACCAAATTAAATTTAGTGATCAGCAATCAATATAGTATAGTCACAGAGATCACAAGTAGTGCTGTCCATGAAGATGAATACCTTCCAAGCATCATAACAGTGGCCTGAGGATTGGTACCAGGAGAGTAATTGAAGGTCGACCCATCAATGACTCTGAGTGCGTCCACACCCAGGACCCTGTAGTCATGGTCGACCACCCTACCAACCTGGCAGCCCCCATGATAATGCCATATGGTCATCACAGTATCCTTGCAAAACTGCTCCATGGACGTAGAATCGTTGTCGTGCCTCGGCAGCAAGTTCACCGGGAAGTTCGCCGTCATGTTGATAAGGGCTCCCACGGAGATGTATGGGTACCTAAACCTGGAGAACGCTCTGGACTCAATCACCTTCCTGATTGTATTTATGCCATCAACGCACCTCTTCAGGTCCGTGGGGTGCTTGAAGTAGTTGAAGGTAACCGACGGGTTGTGTTCTGGGTTCCTGCTTCTGAGCTCAAGATGACCAGTTGAGATAGGACCCATTATTTTCTCAAGTAGGAATCCACCTCTGAAAGCTTCATCTGAAAGTGCATTCATGGCTTCCACTGCCTTAGCTATGGCTTCCGGAGTCCTCTGCTTGGGGGGCACTGTCGCTAGCTGCCCAATCTGCTTCCATAAAAAGAACCCCAATTTGATTTAGTTACCTTAATTATTCAGAGAGAGAGAGAGAGAGAGAGAGAGAGAGAGAGAGAGAGAGAGAGATGAGATGAGATTTGCTTGATTAAATTAAGAACCTGAGGAGAAAACATTCCAAAGTTCCTTGGAATGGCGGAGCCCTGAGCAGCGAAGTTGGCACCACTGGCCGCTTCAATGTAGGTTCCAAAACGGGTAATGCCGACGACCTGTATGAGGGAGACCTCAACAGGGCTGGGGGAGGGGACGTAGATGGCATTCATGGGATTGTCTGACATTCCTTGGCCAACCATGGGCCGATCAACCACCACCCTGATCTTATGGAAGGTAAGATGCTCAGCTGGTCCTACCCCACTCAACATCAACAACTGTGGGCTTCCTAGAGCTCCAGCTGATAGCACGATCTCATTCTTTGATCCCTTGTTCAGGTATGCTCTGTGCTTGACTCCTGATTCATCTCTGAAGATCACGCCATGGGCAGTTGGTCTTGCTTTCCCTGAAAAGTTATTATGGTGACTGTAATTAACAATCCGGCCGGCGTTCTTATAACAAATCGACTGGAACAACCTTATAATTAATCAGCATTTTGATGATTTTCATATACAGTAACTTAAGCATACATGATTGCATTCATGGACTGATGGACATTCATGCAAGCAAATTACGTAAACAGATTCTTGCCTTTGATTCTAAACGTGATCTTGTGCACGGTGCCACGTAGAAGAACGGTGAGCCTTCTGGGGTCGGCGTGCTTGAGCAAATCGGCGGCAGTGTGCCGATGGCCACGGCCATCGAAGATGGTTCCACCTACCTTGGTGCCGTAGATGTGATCGTATGTAAACCCATTATAAGGTGTGATGCCCGCTTCAAGCAGTCCATCTCTAACCGCCGATTGCCACTGCAACATCGGCGGCTCATTCGCGACCACCTTCTCGACCCAACGGTAGGACTGGTTGACAAGTTTGTCATCCCAACCTGCTTCCTTCACGTACTCGGTGTCGGCCCGCGTGTAGAACCCGGCATTCAAGCAGCTTCCTCCGCCCAAGACACGGGCACGGGCGTTACGGACACCGTCCTCGGAGACAAAATGATGTGCCGGCGACGTGGGAGAGTAGTCGGAGAGTGTGTTGGCAAAGGAAGCTAAATTGCTTATGTTTTGGTTCCCGTAAGGAGAGCCTCCTCTCTCAATTAACAAGACACTAGCATTCCGGGACAGAGTGGCGGCCAGAGGACAGCCGGAAGTTCCTCCTCCGATAATTATGTAGTCGTAGTATGATACGGTAGGAGCTGAAGTTGCGTGCTGAACAAATCTGTAATATGGGTCTGGTCGTGAAGTTTATCAAATGCACACAGCGTTAGTCGATTTTTCTTAAAAGAACAAGAAATTCTCAGTGTGATTAAGACTGCTTTATACGAGAGAGAGAGAGAGAGAGAGAGAGAGAGAGAGAGAGAGAGATACCTTCTTGTGAATTACAGAAGCCATGAAAGAAGAGAATCGCGGCAAGAAGAGCAAAAGTAAGTCTCGAGAACCCAAAACCCATCATTAATCAGGCACTCAGTTTCCAACTTCAAAATGAATATTCGATCTTATTGGATATGTGTTTGTTGTATACGAAGCAAAGCTAACAAGGAGGCAGTCTCCTATAAAAACATTTTGTGGCGAAACTTCATGGCGATGCAAAGATTCTCGTTTCGGTTTCTCGGCAATACAAACCTAAAAAATGAACAGTTGACGCAAAGCCACTCACACCCAAAGATTCCACCTTCTTCAAATGTCAAATGCAGGAAGCATGACGCCTCTCCCTAAACCAACGCCACACCACTTCTTAGTTCTCTTCGCTCATTTATCTCTACCTAAAAAGTAAAAACTAAAGCACAAGCCCATACGTCAACGGTCAACAAAAACAGAATTGGACACTTCTGATCTGTGTTGGCTTGGATCACAGTTGCTGATTCATTTATGAGCAAGTGAGACAATTGGGTATCAATATACCTGGTTGCTGCTACTGCCTTGAATTAATTAATGGTAGCCCACTTATTTATCATTTTAATTCAGGTTTATCACCATTCCTTCATAATTAATTATTAGTTGATTTTTTTGCACTTCAATTAACTCAAATCTCCTAACCCCAACCAAAACAGGGTGAGATTTTGAAGGGCAAAATTTAGTTAATAATGAGACCCGGAAAATATTACGGATATTTTAGTAGTTCAACTCCCCCAAGTTCTCCCCTCCTCCCCCTCTACATGTTTTAATAGAAAAAAGCAGCCCAAGAGAGGCTGTTTTCAAGATTACCTGATCATCTAGGTTGTAATGGGATCAACCCAACCCTTGCAACCAAGGTACAGCCTCCTCCCTACATGTTTTAATAAGGGCTCATAATCCAAGATTTGTTAATTGGGTTTTTAGCGACCAATTATTTGAATAAATGACTCGATCAATAAAAATTGCCAACTATGAAGGTTTGGATTCAGCGGGAACAGGATCCATAAACTTTTTTTTGATCAGGCTTGAATTTACCCCATAGCTATATTAAAATTAGATTAAGGTTCAAAGTATCGACACATATCGGCACGTATCGTGCCAATGGTTTCCCGATACACCCCTATTGGGGTTGTATCGAGTCAGACCATGGTTCAGAAGGTAGCCGTGTCTTAAACTGACCCCTCTAAACTGATTTTAAAAAAATAAAACATAAAAAAAGCACCGATACAGACCGATACGTCCTACTGGCATATCAGCCTGTATTGATACTTTGAACCTTAAATTAGATCGGTACATCACTAAATGGAATCCGGATCTGCTAACCACAGCACATTATTGGCCACGCTCATCCAGCCACATATATGAAACATCAGTTGTGGTGTGTTCACCGATACTCTTAAAGCACGACAGAATGAGTGTGGCCAGCAATGTGTTGTGGTCAGCAGACGAACTCCACTAAATGAGCCCTACCAATAGATATTTGGTCATAATTCAGCTTGAAATTTGATCACAACTATTTGCTTTAACTGGTCAATTATCTATGCATACACTAGAATAGTTAGAAAGAAGCTCTTTAACAGCTCTCACTCCTCATTGGGGGTAGACTACTTGCTATCCAATGTCTTTTTTGCTATCCAAGGTCTTCTTATCTTTAAAGATCTAGATATTTTGGTAAGTATCTAGTCTGCCATGATCTACAGAGCTGTTAAATGAAAGATTTCAAGTCCAGAAGGACAGGAAGCTTCATTTGTTTTTTACCATTTTAAGCTTCCATGAACTTTTTAGGACATAGGTCTTTCTGGCTTTCTATCTTTTATTGCCAAATAGAGAAAAACCAAAATTTGGTCTTCCAAACTTTGAAAAATCCAAAAGACCACAGAAAAAGACTTGCCAAATACCTTCTTAATCATTTTTCATCACCTGATTCTAATTCATTAGTTTCTAATTGCTTTTAATTTCTAATCATATCAAAATAGAATACATATGATTTTAGTAAAAATAGAAGTAATGATAGCTCAATTAAAATTGACAACTAGGAATACTCTAAACTAACCACTTCTTGTGGTTTGGTGGAGGTTTGTACCTGTGCCCTCTTGTATTTCTTTCTCCTATCTCTGTCCCTCCCCTCTTTTTATTTTAATAAACTTTTTTCTTTTACTATCAAAAAAAGAAACTTTTTTCCTTCCTTGTTTTAAAGCATTCTCAATTGTTCTAACTTTGCATTCAGCCCATCTCAAATCTTGTTAATCAATGCTGTCATCAACAAACAGTATCCACTATAAAATCTCCTCTTTAAATGTCTGGAAGATGGTTCATTCATAATTAATGCAAATTAAGAGAAAATTAAGAATAATGATGAACTAAAAAAGGTTTTCAGGCATGCTGTATATGTAGCTCACTAGCAAGAAATGCCAAAATGGAGCGTCAAGTGAGGAGATTTAAGAAAAGACAAAAAATAAGGTGTTGGTCGTGTACTAACTACAACAATTTGTATACTTCAAGCTAAAAGGATACAAATGGACAAAACTTCTCTCAACAAGTATAACATTTCATTTTCTTGATAGTAAAAGAAATGATTTATTAAAAAAGAAGATAGGAGAAAGAAATACAAGAGGGCCAGATACACACCTCAACAAGTATAACAAACGCATAAAAATACTTTTATTCTCTATACTGCTACAAATACATTGGATATTTGGAAGTGAATGATACAAATCTTTGCTCACCAATAAGTGGCTACATTCATTGAGTTGTCCTTTGGTGGACTGTAGCGCAGAAATCAAATCAGCTTCCTTATCGAGGCCTTCCAATAACGACCTTTCTTTTGGACTGTCCAAACAACACCGCCATCAAGAAAAGTAAAAAGCACATGCTAACAATTGTTCAGTGTAACTTCAAGTCCTAGAAAACTAAAGACCCTGAAAATAAATTCCTAGATGAATAGAGAGCCACAATTCTCTCCTCTGTGATATGTGCTTAAGCTCTCAAAAGCACGCAACATCTTCTTCCATGGATACCCAAACGTATGACAGGTGGACATATTAGTCGCACATAATTGATGGCAGAATTTGCAATCAATGGGACCTCCATAAATAAGATTGAGAACACTTGTTACTGAGCCAACCAATGAACTAGCTTTGTGTACACCATTGACAATGACAAAATAGGCTAGGTCCCTTGATGGGAAAAAATCGGATAGAGATCTGGAGACGCTAGGTGATCAAGGGCAGTTTTGTGCAGTGGAAATTTATCAATAGAGAGAGTTGTAGGTGAAGAAGGTGGCAATTATGGAGCTTATGCAGATGAAGAGGGAAGGGAGTAAGGTGACATTCAAGAGCTTGCTTTCACCCAAGTACCCAGCCAGTGTAATAGTGCCATCAGCGACCACCCGAGCCAAGGTCCCTGCTTCTGTTGAAAGTAGTCCACCATTGTAGGTCCCACGAGAGAGCCTGGATGACATGACCCGAGATAACAGAGATAGGTTGACACCTGCATCAGTCAAGCAAATGAGAGTGGAAGATTAAAAACATGCTCAAACGGGACAACATCAAACCTGATGGCAGAAATAAGATCAATATTAACATACAATCAAAACAAAAATCAATAAAACACCTTAGACTTTAATTCTGGATAATGTAAATACGATGCCATTAAGGAAACCAAAATAGTAAAAGTAGAGATATTATCAAATTGCACAGAATAAGTTAACACCTAGATCAAGTAATCACCATTCAATATCAGAGTATTTTCAGATGGGGTATGGATAATTTGGGTATAGGTGCATTATTTAGATGCTTGCTCTTGAACTCTTGTATCTTTATTTTATTTTCTTGGTCTTCTGCATTCAAAAGCGTTTCTATTATGTTTCTGCCATCATAGCCTGGCCAAAGGAATGGGGAATTCCTACTGTCAAGGAACAACATTGTTTCAGCGTTATATCATTACATCTATAGGAGCAGGTTTGCTAGCTGGGTCATTTAGTAGATTCATGGAAAAGAATTTGGCCCAAAAGACCTAGACAGGTGTTCTAGATAAGCTCTCTTTTATGGATGTAGGTGTTCAAGACTGCTATCAGTCTTGACCACTAAGAAATTTCAGGTTCGATGAGAAGAGAAAGTGAAGAAGTAGAAGAAAGAGTGGTGAGAGAGCAGTAGAGCACAGATTTTGAGGAGAACAGAATGTCAATATTCTGCTGCTGCCACTTTAATTTAATATATATATATATGTTATGCTAGTTACATGGAAGGACATATCTGCCCTTGGTGTTTACATCATAACTGCTAACACATAACAAACAATATAAAACTGAAAAGTAAATAGCAACTAGGAATAACAGAATATCAAATTGACCACAGCTGTGACTAGATACATTCTACCCTACGGACAGAGTGGGACCACAGCTGTGGGGCCCACATCAATGTTCTCTACAATGGACAACTTTTAAATTAAAACATAGAACCATCAGAGAGATTATTTATAGAAAAACTTGAATCAGAATTCAGAATAAGGTTGACTTGGATTGCAGAATTCAAAACATTACCAATCCAAAGGAATCCCCACCTGATGAATGGTCTGGATTGGGCACAAGATCCATCCATGTGACTAGTAAATCTCCTAGCCGAGTTAAATACAGAGATTCCCTACACGACCAACTCTATTTCAACCACATGGAGAAATTTTGTGACCAATTTATACTGTTCATCAGACAAGACATTTTTAGATTGTCTGTTGAATCTTGCAGTCTAGGTCAGCCCTATTCACTTGGGGTTAGAGTTTTGTTCAATTTAACCATAGCCCTCTAATTTTTTGATTTTTTATTACCAACATTGGACCTCAACTTGCTACTGAGTATAAACAGAAGAGAACTCCATCTTGCCTACAAACCTCTAAGTCCAAGGGTTCTCTGTCCAGATGAGGTCAACCTTGGATGACCTATCTCAATAGAGACTTACTAACAGATAGCAGCCAACATCCTATATCCTCTATATACTTTATACCTTTTGAAATTTTATTTCATTGGGTCGCCTGTTTGTAAACAAGATTCTTTCCTAAAGTAACCCGCTTTCCAGAAAAAAAGTGGGAGCACTCCTATTTTAGCACTGAAACTCCATTACCCCTTCATTTGAGTTGGTGAGACTCCATTCCACAGTTTAGGATCATAAGTGCCAACACTCTACACACACTGTTCTTTTCTTCACTCTGTTTTCTAGTTTTGTGCAAAATAAACATTAAAGCTCCCACTATCTAGATACCAAATGTAGCAACTTTGTTCTCTTATAGCTATACAGCATCAAATGGTTTCTACACACACTGTTCTTTTCTTCACTCTGTTTTCTAGTTTTGTGCAAAATAAACATTAAATCTCCCACTATCTTGCAATAATACTATTTTCTGTATTTTTTTCTTCTATTCTTTAGCTTTTTAATTTTATTTATTTGAAACAGTATTAATAAGTTAGATTAAGGAGTACAAATGTCAACCACCCACAGCAAGAGTCTTGATCCCAGAGTTTATCTCAAAGATTACAACACAGCCCAAAACAGATTAGTAACTTGGAGTGTTGGGCTTCCTGCTTTGCCAAGGTATCAGATAAACCATTGGCTAACCTGGTCCATGTAAAGAGTGCCCCAAACTTTTTCTGTCAGGCAAGAAATTTCCCTCATTTTCTGTCTATAAGCCCAAACCCCCAAACTTTTCATCTGCAGCCATCCTACTGGTAACTTGGAGTCTCCTTCCACCTCAAAATTGTGGAATCCCCACTGCTTATCCAACCTCAAGCCTTGAAGCAAGGGCATAACCTCAGCTCGTAGTGAGTCACCCACGCCCATTGGACCAGAATATAGTGCAACCAGTCTACCCTCCCCATCTCTGAATGCTCCCCTAACTCTAGAGGGTCCCGGTTTACCCAATGAGCTCCCATCAAAATTCAACTTCGCCCTTACTTTGTGCTGCAGGGATCCATTGAACCTGAACTACATTCTTTATAGTTGAAGAACTTGCTACCTCTGACTACCCTCTAAAAATGTCCTCAATTGAATAGTCTTTGAATAATTCAATCGATTTCAACCAATAAATGACCTTAATAGTTATGCAGTCAATGACTTGCCCCTTAGATCTTTCAATCCCTTGAAAAATTCTATTATTCCTTTCTTCCCAGATTGACCAGATGATAGTTGCTCTTGTAGCTCTCCACATTACTCTTCCTCTTTTCTTCAATAGTCAAAAAAAAAAAAAAAAACTTGGGCTAAAAAGGCCTACCACATCTGAAGGAGGATTTGACCTGCAACCAAAGAGAGACAAAAACCAATTCCAAATTTTCTCAAAGAAAAACGCAAGGCATCTCCCTAGTTCATACATCTATAACACTCAACTACAAATATGCATCCTGTCATCGCAATCTTCTTGGCTGAACCATTGATTCTCATTTAATCAAATTATAATTTATAGTAACAAAAAAAAAACAGAAAATAAAATAAACATCCAAAAAAAAAGAAGAAAAAAAGAATTCCGGAGTAGTACAAGTGACCTCAATACAATGTAGAATTGAATGTTTCAATGTTGGGTGGAACGGTGGAAGAAATTGCGGATCGGGAGGCAAGAGGAAGATTAGAAGAGGGAAGGTAAAGCCATACAACGCAACACAAAAGAAGGACAAGTAGCAGTGAGCTTTGGTCCTGTCGATTTTGGCTGCCATGGCATATTTTAAAATTTGAAGAATAAATAAAGGCCAAAGAGTCTTCCCATCCGTTCCATCCATCTTAACAGCCTCACGTTAGTGAAAATTGAATATCCAAAAGTGCAGGGGCACTTTAAGTAATTAACCCTAATAATAATAACAGCAACAATGACAATAACAGTAACAGTAAAAATAAATAAATAATAATAATAGTAATAATAATAAATAAATAAATGATTATATATTTACCTTCAAGAACTTCAGCAGCTACAAATGTGATGAGTGCCGAGCAGACATATTGGGGCACAGAATATGGAATTATTATATGGAAGCTTAGCAGTATTCCTATGCACACTATAATTTCAGATGCCAGCAAAATTTGCCTGCAATTAGTAATACAAAGAAAAAATGATCAACTGATTACAGCAGAAACCACCCCCAGACCTGAAGCATGCCATGCATGAATTACATATATCATAACTTGAATTTCAACCATAGGAGAAGAATTCACAGGTCTCATTGACTGCAATAACCAAACAAAATAAACATATCTTCATTAGTACTTTTACAGCCTAACTTTTATATCTTTTTGAGCATTTATTACCTCAAATCCTTTTAATTTTGTTTTATATAATTCTTTAATACTATTATATTGGAGGCTTCTTATTCCAGGTCTATTTTAGTCCTTCACAATGATCACCTCAGCACCATGCATGAGTAAAACAACTGGAAAATAAATTCCCTTCCCATTTTTCATAAAAGGCAAATTACAATTACAGAATATTTTTCAATTGTTTATTGCATCAGTTTGTTTTGCAAGGATACTCCAAAGGTTGCCAATAAAAAGAAAGAAACGAAACCGTGAAAGCACAACCACTCTTCACTTTCACCTGGCATGTTCCATTTTTACTCAATGGTCGTGGTGATATAAACACACACACACACACACACACACGCAAAAGAAACAGCATAAAATAGCAATAAGAAATTTAAAATGAATGGTCATATTAAAAGCAAGGATCAAAATTTCAATACAATAACCCTGTGCCAAGCATATCGCATCATATCAGCAAGCCCCCAATACACCTTATACTGGGCTTTTGGGGATTTGACCATTTTCAGGGAGTAGGCAGGCATAAGACTGACACCCTGACCGTTTTTGAAAAAAATAAAATTATGTGGGTTCAAAACATTCGATGCACATGTTCATGACTTCATGTGTATTGGGGTATCGATACTTAGAGCCTTGATTAAAAGGAATAAGAACATGGATGGAAAAATAAAAACAAAGTAGAAATAACAAAGAAAATCATAGAATCAACAAAAAACAGGGAGCTTTTTTTTGTAAATGATCTATTGTCTGACATTATTAAATGACCTTGTGGCAAATTATACTCAATCCTAATAAATAATAAAGAGGTGCTATTCTTCTAGAAGTAATTATAAACACTGATGAAAAAGAAAAAATTTTAAAACATTATTCTTATTTCTAGACTTCTTATGCCAATTAAAAACTGAACAATTAATTCATGGACCTTGGGAGCCCATCCTTCACATTTGAATGATTAGAAAGAATTCCTCTTATTGCACAGTTAGCCTCATCGCTTTAGAGACATGCATTGATCTCAATGAATATCAAATAAAATGGCAGAATCAAAAGTTAGGGCTATATATTCAATTACAGATTCTTCCTTGAGTCTCATCAATGTACATCAAAGAACATAACAGAACCAACTAAAAATAGGGAGATTGAAATGGAATTTTAGTTCAGAACACAAACATAAAAGCAAGCATCAATAGAGGAGAGAAAGGAGATGCACCTATTTCCTTTTCTTGTTAACGGAGTAGATATAGAAGAGTTGTGTTTGTTCAATGGTATCAAAACATACACAAGATTGCTCCTGAGAAGAAAGCTGGAGAAAGTCCTTCCACTCGATTGGAGAATAATTGCCACAGGTGAGAAAAGAAAACAGGAGAGGTAATATGTTTCTTCAGTGGGTTTGGGGATTTTAATGTGGGGAAAATAAAAGAATAATACCATTTTATTGAGGGTATCTTTGGTCCGGGAAATTCTAAAATTACATTTGACTGCATTTGGAGGTGGAGTGATCTCAGAATTTTAGAGCTGATATACCAGCATTCAGATGAGGATTCCATGGCAACACTGAATGATCCCCAACAGCTGAACAGACTTTTTCACTGGTCAGAGGTTCGTTCAGTGCTCTCAAATGCCCCCTTTGTGGACCTAGTTTGTCTGTTTTTGCTTCACAAGGTGGCTCCTTGATATCTGCTGTGTAGGCAGACCCAGGTATTTTGTTTGTGAGCTTGTTGGAGATCTGGGAGCTGGTATATATTTCTATGTATTGCTAATGGCTGTTTTTTACTTGAGCCACAGCTTTCACATCTCATGTTTTGCTGTTTTTCATTAATACAATTTTCTTTATTTGTTATAAAAAACGTAAGGCAATAAAGGCATAGTAATGCTTAGAAATGATATATTAATATCTTCTCTATTCATCATACCTAAAAACCAATGCAAGTACTATATCAAAACAATGCCCCATCTAAAATTTTACCTGTCTTCAAACATGTTGCTGATATAGTTGCCAACAACAATATTTACTGGAAGAACTGTTAGACCAAGGCATGCAAGAAAAATTGCCACTGAGCTAGTTGACCAACTAAAGTAGTATGATGTAATGACACTAGATTCAGAAAGTAAAATCTCCATTGCATATTTGAGCATGAAATATATCAATAGCTGGACCTGATGGGAAAAAAAAAAGATAGTCAAATTATTTTTTGTTCAACAATAATAACATTTATAAGAAATGAGCGGTAAAAACACAACAAAAGGTGTTCTATAGGAAAAGGCCCCTGAACCCAAAACAAACAACCAGAAAACAACAAGAAAGACCAGAAAAAACACAGAAAAAGGATCTTCCACACAAAGAATAAACTTGGAATAGATTAGCCCCAATACAGGTCCAACCTCCCAACCCGCTCCAAGCCATCATGGGCTAGGCTGGGCAAGGGCCAGGCTTTCCAGCTTTCTAGGCCTACATAATCATATGTTATAATAAATATTATGCAACAATATACATGTTAATATTATCATAATCATCATCCAAGCCTTATCCCAACTATATGGGGTCAGCTACATGAATCCTGTTTCGCCATTCCATTCTCTTTAATGCTATATCCATTGTTAAATTATGGACACTTGAAGTCATTTCTAACTATATCCATTGTAATATAACACACACACACATACACACATATCCAGGCCAGACTAAGAATGGTTAACCCTAATGCTGATGTGGGACAACGGTTCATGGATTTCATCTAGAAAGAATAGGTAAATAAGAAAGTTGAAAAAAAAGTGGATTGCTAATATTCTGCCTTTATACAAGTACAGATTTATATTGCCAAGTTTAGGATAATAAAAATATACTTAGCACATACTCAAACATGAAAATTAGGGCCATTAACAAATGTTGGTCCCAACTATCTGGTCTTGGGAAGGGTGGACTGGATACAGAATTATAAATGTAACCTTCAGATTTTCTTCCGCAAAGAGGCCATTCTCAGACTTAAACCCATTTTCTCCCAAGTTATTTTACCATTGCATCATGTAATGAAACATAGAACATTTCAAGTACATTGAAAAAATGGAATGAACTTCACACCTTAACAGATGGTGTAAGCAAGCGATATGCAGATTTAATTGAAGCAGCAGGTCTGTGTGATTCCTCAGAAGCTTCTTCACTACCATCGCATTCTTGGTCATCATCTTCATCTTGTTCCTTCTCTTCTGAACGTAAAAGCAAAGGCTTTGTGAGGCCATTTTCTACTGTATCTTCAACTTGCCCTGACATTAGAAAGATGATTTTTTTATTATAAGTATTTCCCATTACATATCGTATCATTAATTTTTATGCAGTAGTTAAATTGTCAATTTTCTGAAATGGCACAAAAAGTGGCATATTAGCATAGAGCTTCACTAGACAGCTTTTCTAGGATTTTTTTCCTACTTACTTATCTATTTTTCTGTGGTAAAAATTAAGATTAATTGATAAAGAAGCAAAAATGAAATGCATTCAGAGAAAAGGGTGTGTCATATGGAGTGGACATCTAAATAAAACAACGTGAGTCTATCCAAAATTGTACAAAGATTACAGCATATAGAAAACGTTTATAACAGTTTAGTTCCAGCTGTATACCACCACCTTATTAACCCCTGATCTAGCTAGATTTAAAGGTATGGCTCAGATGTAATGAAACCTGAGTTTAAAACCCACCCCAATCTCAATTTTACTTGGTGTCAGGTGCAAAGTCAAGTGGAGATGTAAATTCATGCAACTCTGTGAAGAATATGCAGAAAGAAGAATGCTGGAACAATCCAAAGCAAGATAATATCAGGCAACAACTGAGTTTGTTACTATCACAGTGGTATGGGCACATATATTGGAGATCTTCTCAGTCATGGTAAAGTCAATCATTGAGGAAGTGAGTTACAAATCAAGCTGAAGCAATTTCGTTGTGGTCAAATCATAGTTAGAACTCCATCAAGCTAAATTTTGAATATTCCATACTAGGAAATCCTGAAGAATCCAGCATGGACGGAGGCTTGAAAGACAATGACGGAATCATAATAGTTCTAGCATATGCTGGCCCAATCAGCATGTCTGATCAGTGAGAGCTGATGATTATCCTATGGCCTTGCCCAAGGATTCTGATCATCATTATCTATGGTCATCAGAGAACAACAATCAAGGACAACTCTCAGCTTATGATATGATGGATGAGCTGAGATATTACCCCTCCTGACCTTACCCATGGACTCAGATCATCAAATATCTATGGCCACTAGAGAAAAATAATACTTGAAAGAAGAACTGTTTACTGTATTACAGGCTTGAAGAGAAGAAAAGAGAGAGAGAGAGAGAGAGAGAGAGAGAGAGAGAGAGAGAAGAGAGGAGAAAAGAAAGAAGGGGTTCAGTGGTGAATGATCTGCTGCCCCATACACTCCTTTACTTATAGCTTTTAGGATCCTTAGAGGAATAGGAAGGCATACTTCTATTTGCCTTTTGTGACTGCTTTGGTGAAGAGATCAGCTAACTGCATGTCTAAGGCAATGTAAGGAAGGCATACTTCTTGAGATGCGACTCGCTCTCGGATAAAATGTCTGTTAACCTCGATATGCTTAGTCCTATCATGCTATATTGGGTTGTGGGCAATATTCATTGCAGCTTGATTATCACAATACAGAATCAGAGGCTTCTCATAATCAACCTCTAACTCATAAAGCAAGGATCTCAGCCATAACACTTCTACAACACCATTGGCCATGGATCTGTATTTCGCTTCTGCATTGGAGAGAGCAATAACATTTTGTTTCATGCTTCTCCAGGAAACAAGATTTCCCCCCACAAATGCACAATATCCAGAGGTGGACCTCCTATCATCAACACATCTAGCTTAGTCCGCATCTGTATACACTTCTATTTTCATATGACCATTATTCTTGAAGAGTATACCTCTCCCTGGACATCTCTTTAAGTAGGCAAGGATCCTTTC
>NW_010729148.1:3012365-3029196 GCF_000365185.1 Nelumbo nucifera | reverse complement strand
TTATCAACCCTAGAACTAAAGGGAACACGATGGTGTTTCCCAAACTGACACAACTCACAATCCAAAACAGAAAGTTGACTCAAAGATGGAACTAAAGACTTCAAGACTTTTAGCGACGGATGACCAAATTTGCAGTGCCACTGGAGAGGAGAAAGAGATGACTGGAGAGCTATTGAAGTTCTTCCACCACCGTCAAGATAATACAGTCCACCAACTTCATGCCCTCCACCAATCTTCATCCCCATCTTGAGATCTTGAAAAACACACATAGAGGGATAAAAGGTAATGGAGCAGTTAAGTGATTTGGTAAGCTTACTAATAGACATAAGATTAAAAGGCAATTTAGGAACATACAAAACTGAGGAGAGGGATACAGGGTCTAGGTCAACATTACCAGCACCACAAATTGAGGATGTGGAACCATTATCAAGGGTGACAGATTGTGATATTGAGCAATGAGATGGGAAAGAAAACACACCTGGAGTTCATCACGGGGAACACTCACCATTTCCTTCACGGGACCATCTGTGGATTTAGGAGTTATCTGATCAAATGAACGATTCTCCTGTCTAAAGTTGGAACTGGTGTCACTAGTCATGGCATGATTGGCCCAGGTTGAGGGTTGACCATGTAGATCATAACAATAGTTAATGGTATGTCCATCCATACCACAATGAGTGCACCTCCTTGGGCCTGAGCCATGTCTTCTACCACAGACTCCCCCTGAATCTCTGCCCCCAATACGACCACCACCACGATTATAAGTAGGCCCACCATTGCCACTTCGACCATACACCGGACCACTACTACCACCACGGCCAGACTATGCTCCCTGAGCTCCACCTCTAGCACCACGGCCTCTCGACACAGCAAAGGCAGATCTATTTGAGATATTAGAGTTCTCAGTAGATTCGATAGAAATCCTTTGGAGTCGAGCAAATACCTCTTCTAAAGAGGGGAGAGCTGATCCTCCTAGTATCTGACCTCGTACTGGTTCATATTTAGATTTCAATCCCACCAAAAATCTAGTCACATCAAGTTGTTCTCTCTATTGTTGCTGAATCTTGACATCTTTACGTATGTTTCTCATATTGGCATAGTACTCCTCAAGACTTTGATTGCCCTGTTGCAGATTAAAGTACTCCTAATACAGCTGATACACTCTGGTTGTATTGTCCTGGCCCAAATACAATTTCTTCGCATGGTCCCACACATCTTTGGAAGTGTCAAGAAGCATGAAGTTTACACTAATCCTGGGTTCCATACTATTCCATAACCATGTGATGATCTGAACATCCTCTTGCTCCCAGTCTTCATACTCATGAGAGTTAGTGGAGGGTTTATCCTCTCTTATATTACCTTCTTCTATGCCTTCAGAAACACTTCGATGGATTTAGGTCAAGGCACATAATTCTCTCCATTTAGTTTAATGGAGGTCATCTGAACATTCAGGTAGTCTGTAGGCACCATCACATTAAGTTTACAATCACTGTTATCTCCCATTCTGTTATCACCGGTTCTGCACACTTGCTGAATTCTATTACCACTGAATTCTGCACACTGCACACGACTAGATCACACTCGTCAGTCTGTAGGCACCATCACATTAGGTTTACAATCACTGTTTTCTCCTATTCTGTTATCACCGGTTCTGCACACTTGCTGAATTCTATTACCACTAAATTCTGCACACTGCACACGACTAGATCACACTCCTCACACTGATTTCAGCACTTGTTGTTGCTGAAGAGTGTACTCTTTACACCACAAACCCCACTCCTACGGCTACCTGAAATCTCACCACTATATGATCACAACTCTTCCTTCGAAATACACAAAAACAGCATAAACCCTAGCATGCTACTGTCTGAAACCCCAACATATGATTTGAAACATATTCCTATTTGATCCACAACAGAAATCATGCACAAAAATCTCTTACCTTATCACTGAAGGAACAACCACACAAGCAGAAAATTAGTCCACACAAGACAACCACTGTACCACACAGATTGGCCCTCTTCTCTTCATCGTTTAGGGGAGGGCAATCTTAGAAACCACAACAACTGACCACACAAGACACGACTGTAGGCATAGAAACCTCCAAGGGGAGAGGGTGATCACTCCTTTTCAACCCTTTCCCTTATCTCCAATTGAATGCTAGAAAATCAAGAGAAACCCTAGATAGGGTGTGCAGAGAATAGAAATCTAGGCAGATTCGAGTGGCTCTGATACCATGTTATGATTCGGCCTGCCTTGGAGTTTTRTTTGTCTGAGATCAGTCATGTAGAGAGAGATAGAAAGGTGGAAGAAAGAGAGAGAGAGAAAAGAAGAAAATCTGGTTCGAACTGGAAGTCAAAGAACATAACTCCCATTCGGCCAGACATGTGCTTTTGTTATTAAAATTAATGGAAAAGACATATGTGCCCTTATTTAAGTAAGGGGCACTGGTTCTAACACAATATTACAGATCGGCAACCTTAATCTAAGTATAAAGACAGAATTATCCCTACGCTAATACTTTCCTAAGTAATTCCTTAATCAATCTCCTTTTTCTAGCACTGCCCAAACCCCTCACATTCCAATTGATTATCTTCATTAACCTTCATGATAAGCCCTAGAACAATATTTCCTTCATTTGGTTGCTTTTTTCCTTTCCCCTCTTCCATAGAATTCGATATCCCCTTCAGTGTCCAAAATTAATCTCTCTACTTCAGACTTCTTCTTTTTCCTGCCCTTATTACCCACTGACTTCCTAGATTGCCCTTTACTTCCTGTTTCCTGCCCCAAACTGTTTGGGTTAGTATCTGCTTCAGATTTTTTTGGACTCTCCTCTAATATTTCCTCTTTCTGTTTGTATTCCTCCAGCAAGGTACAGATCTGCTCCCATATCCATTCTAGTTCCTCCTGTTTCCTTACTACCAACCTAACTCCCTCCTCAGTTCGTAATCCCACCTTATCAATCACCATTCCCCTGCTGCCGCTTCGTTGGTCTGGTTGAGATTCCAGGATATCTGTCACAAGCTGAGAACCCTTATTAGTATCTAAAAACAAATGGACAGGCTTACCTGAAGGTGGCATAGATGATTGCAAATGGACCAGCTGTTGGGTATCAGTTCTTGGAGTCTGAGCCAGACCCATCCCCTTTTCCTGACTCAGCCGTGGAAGTGAACTAGGTTCAGGCAATCCTTTGATAAGGCGCCATAACTGATTCTTGTTTCTCTGGTCCGATGTCCTGACTATGCTGAGCAAGCGGAGTAGAGTCATTTATTGGCGGTAATGTCAACTGCCAGACCTCTTCGAGAGTTCCCAACTCTGTTTTTTGTTCGGAATACCTGGACTGATAGACATCTGTTCGCCGCAACTGAGATTTAGGACTCTTTGTCGTCTAATGTTGCCAGTGTCTTGCATGTCCATTTCCTCTTCTGTAAATARGATTTCCGTGTTTAAACTTCCTTCGTCCAAAATATCTTTTGGTTTTTGAAGGTCGATACTTCCCAGACTCATCGTTCCTCCATATTTTGAGTCCGAATCAGAGAGCTCTTCATCTTCTGTCAGTCAGTCTGAATCTGAGTCAAGTGACTCACTTCGCTTCACACACCTCGGATCGCGGCGGTCCTGTGCGGAGGTACTTGTCTTCTTTCTTGAAGGGATCCACTGTAACGAACTGGGAATTCTCACTGAACTGTTCACTGACCTATGCGAGCTCAAGGAAGATGATGGTAGACCTTGTTTATTGTCTACCCGAGGTCCCTCCCCCCTATCACGTGCCCCTTTGTCATCCCGCACAAACTTGATTCCTTGGCCAGTTATTTTTGGCCCACTTAACTTTTTGGGCCTATTGGGCCCAGGTAGAAGATTAAAATTAGGATTTGAGCTTGTTGGGTGAACCACCATGCCACTTTCTGGCGAAACCCCCACCTGATCTGATGGTTTACCTCCCTCTAGCTGTACTGTATCCAGATCCTTTCCTTCATTTGAAACACTCAAAATATTTTGGTTGGCGCCACAAGCGGCTACCTGAGCATAGGTTCTATTGGTTGTCAAACCTTTGCCTTGTGTCACACGCCTCCTAAGAGTCTCCTGGCCTAAATCTTTTGGACTGCCTAAAGGTAGAGTTTCCAATTTCAGTGAAACTTCCTTGTCTCTTTCTTCCAACCAACTTCAAGCCGCCACGTAGCTCCATTTCCTCCACCTTCTCATCTTCCTCCTTCCTTGCCTCCCTCCAAAGGTTAGCTTCAATGGAGAATACTAACCAAACTGGTACAAACAGTTCATTCACCATTAGAGTCATCTTCCTTGGTATATCTTCTGGTTTAACTCCACCTAGTAGAATGGCTGCACTTCATAGATCTCCCCAGAAGACACCATCAAGGCGAGCTCCACACAGCAAAATGATTGAGTTTGCAGTTTCTTGATTCCAAAGATGGAAAGGCAACCCAATCACTCATACAGTAACATTGTCTTCCACTGAGAACACTTCCGAATTTGAAGAGACAGGCCATTTATAGACTAAAAAGGTCCCCAAAACATCTTGGATACAACATTCTCTAACATTTACCTGGTTTTCAAGAGGGTCCAATACTGCTTTAACAGAATCAAATGGAGTTAAAATGAAGGTGCTTCTTAGCAATAGTTTGAGCTTCAGTAGTTCTGCAACTTTCCACCAATCTGTCACCAATCCTCCAGCTCCAACCACTAGTGTTCTTTCCCATTTTCCTGCTGTTCCATCTGCTATCCAGGAAGGATCCCTCCTACTGTTTGCCATGGTTAAAAATTTATTTTCTGGTACCTCTTCCTTATACMTGATCTGTCTTCTAGTTTCTGGTCTTTGTTCCCTTTCATCAATTTCCGATAGTTCTTTTTGTTCCTTTCTATTTAGGAATTTTGCAAGTATCCTAGCTATCTTTATCCATCCTTCACCATTCTTCCCTTGAGGGAAGCAAACCATCTGCTTCCTTCCTTTAGAAAAAAATTCAGTGAGGGATATGAATGCACCCTTTGCATTCCCCTTGTTCTCCATCACATATCTCCTACCTGATTTTGAGGACTTTTCTTTCCACTTTATCTGTTTCCCTTTAGTTGCTGCATCAGTGTCATATTCCTTCACCCAGATAATCATGTCTGAGCCTTCCACAAGAACCGTAGCCCTCTTTTGTTCTCTTATTTTCAGTCCCATTCTTCCTTTGATCCAAATTTCTTCAAAGATAAGCTCTTTGGCCTCTACCCTCAAAGCTCTCTGCCATTTTACTTTCTCCACAAAGCCTCCTTCCACTAAGCCTCTATCCATGGTCCCCTTTAACATGTTATGGAGGCAGTTTTTTTATGAGATATGGTAGTCTTGTTCCACAACTTCTGAACTATGATCCTTTCCCTTTGGAATCTTCTTCATTGAGACTTTGAACCAAGGAACCCACACAATCAGATATTTTTCCCAATATCTATAACAATCTTCAAATTCAAAATTAACCAACTAATTAGTCTCCAATCAATCAAACCAATCACCTAAACTTGGAATATTCATTTTAGGCAAATTCGTGCCTTTATCATGAAGACATTCCATATATTCTCTTGAATGATTGAACCAATCTCTCACATGGGTGGATTGTTAGCTCTCTCCCACAATTAAACTTCCTCAAGAATCATATTAAACCCTATTCCTTTATTTTCCAACCAGTAAATCTCAATCATTGATTCACTTCTAGAATTCTCTCCAAAAGTCTATACATAACATACCCCCACCACCATTCACCTAGACACACATGGGGGACCTAGAGAGAGATTCTAGCCTATAGAATGCCCCTTTTCCATTCAACACAACTTTAGCCTTCCTTTACCCATGTCCAAGACTACGTCTCCCCACTTTCCTTTCTGCCCTAGCTTAAGAGATAACCTTCATCATGTCCAAAGTCTTCTCTTAAGCCATGCACAACACTGTTGTAATTTTTAGCAAACCCATGAGCATTTATAGGTATTCATAATACTTCCCACATGTCCTATGTGTCTAGTAATTGTTTTTCATGACCACAACAGCCTTTCCACTTCATTCACAAGCTAAGAAAATCCAACTGCTACCCGGAAACCAATCCTAAGGCCTAGAGGACATGGCTGAACAATAGAAGGCATCCAACAGTGTTTCTTTTGTCATTGGGCTCCACAACTTAACTATTTGGAGATTTAGAACCCCTGAGATCCTTCATTTAATCAAGGGAAGGATCTTAAGACTTTTTTTTTCTTGACAACTCAAGAAGAGGGGCTACATAGAACGGGGGGGTAGCACGTCCCCAAAAATCTAAACAATTAATAATAACTAAATCTCTCTAAAGGTTTTCTACATTTATAGAGGATGAATGAGCACAATTATCTATCCAATTCGCAACTATGCTTCTCTAAAGACGTAATGATATTCCACCTTGCCATCTATCTTTGCAAGTAATTGCCCGCAATCTTCACTGATCAGTTTCAATCTCTATAGGGGCTCCACTCAATTTTTGAGGCAGTTAATAACAAGCTTGGAATCATCTTCAATATTAATCCACTTGTTATTGAAGTTGATAGCAATATTGTGGGCTTTCCAAGTAGCCTAGGCTTCCAATAAACTGATCGTAGTAGAACAATATTAGAAGCCTTTAAATCAACAATCTGACCTAAGTGATTTCTAGCTACACAAGTAATCAAACACTTGCCATTAACACAAGAAGCATCAAAATTGATTTTAATGGCATCTAAACCTGGGTTTATCCATTTGACTACAATCCAACTCTTCTCTTTGCAAAATCTAGTATTGAAGTAGGATTTTATTTCCAAAATGGTGTTTAGTGCTCTCTCTAGAGTGATGAGAGGAGGCACAATTCTATTGTTAAAAATTTTTCCCTAAGTGCAATAAAAGAACAACAAATTTATCTCCGATATCTAGGTCATAAAGAAGATCATTTCTAGGACTTGAAAGGTATTTCAACTAATCCTGAACTAAAATATTAAAATCAATTGTGTTAGACAATGTATACCTTTAGTTCTAATTAGATTGATGTACATAGACATTTTAGCATGATCAATAAAAGTACATTTTTGTTTTATATTCAATAGGTATGTTTTTGTGAATTACTCTCCTTAAACTAGGCACTTATGAAACTTGTATTAGTTTAAAATTTTCTCAGCCATTGGATAGACTTGGGGAGTTTATCTTGACAAGGCTAACATTGATGTGTTGCCAAATTGGTGGAGCGGTCTATCTCAGTTGCTAGGGTTAGACCCTAAACATAGTCAGTGGGTGTTTGGAAGAAACATTAAACCTAGATCAATTTCTAGTTATGCCCTAGGCCTTGGATATAGATGGGAAAAACTGGAAAGTTGCACTTAACCCTATATTTGATTATGATACTGTAATAGGTCTTTGATTGAACTATTTTTTATATTCCAACCAATGAGATCCATTGAGGGTCAAATAACTAGGCATGTTGGAGTAGAGAAATTTACTAAGTGGGTAGTCATAGTGATAGGATCTACCCCTTTGTCAAACAAGGTGAATACCAGGGTTTACTCTCTTTGATGGAAACCTAAACTATCAATAGTGGATTACAAGTACATTTAAAATATGGTTTGCAAAATGTATTTATATGTTACATTATTATTTTACGAAAAATATTTGCAAAATGTTTTAATCTTAGGATTCATCTAAGTAGAGAATGTAAACACTACATTTTGCAAATAGGGGAGAAGTCTTCCCCTGAGTAGTGTTTTAATGATTATGGGCCGAGAGGTTAAGAGTAAGAGATTATTACAAGGCTGATTATCTGGTTGGCTTTATCTTGCATAAGTCCATTATCCTTGGGTCTTCATAGGGTGGTTTAATCAAAACTAAGCCCAAGTCAATTGAGTCAGTTGTTTACTGCCCTTAGGCAGTGAATTCAGCTTACCCCATTCCAGGAGTGGGGCCAAACCCTTGTGGACTTATGTGAGACTTTTGTGGGTCTCACACCATACAATATTCAAGCCTCAAGTGTCCATGAAATTCCTTGCAACATGAAACTAATATGATTGGTTAAGAATTTGGATAAAAATGGGTATGGATCTCATTGTGGAGCATCCATTATCTTAAGAAGATAATGATTATCTAATTAAAGATAAATCCTAATTCAAATATGATTTGGATCAGCTCCTAATACGATTAGGGGAGTGCTCTATGTAAGGGATGAGAGGGAGAGGGGCAAACATTCCAATTCTTCCCACTCTCTCGTACTCTTTTTCTCTTCCCTTGCACCTTATAAACCCTAGTTTGAACTAGCCATTGTAGGGGCTGATTCTCTTTAGTCCTTAGCTGTGTTTTTTTTGGAGAAAAACATCATCCAAATCAAGGTTCTCACACAGTTGCATCGATCCAAGAAGATTGGACTTCGGTTTACTGAAACTGCAGTGATCCAAGAAGGTTACAACAGTGATTACTCTTAAAAGAAAGTGGTAGTTAGTTCATATCCAAGAAGGTTGGAGAAAAACATCATCCATATCAAGGTTCCACCTTTTTTTCTGTTTTTTTTAGTAGTGAGCCTTTTTTATTTCTACCTCACTAAGCATCTTTTTTTTTTGAAAGAAAATATCAATTTTTCTCTTTGTCAATTATTTTTTTTAGTCCTAAGTTTGGATTATGTGTGCATTTATAGCGGTCATATTTGGTCTACCTCTGCACATATTATTCATCTTTTTTTTTTTCCTTTTTTTTTCGCTATTCGTGGCTTTTTTTGTTGAATTAATTTCACTAGGGAGTCCCATTTATCCTCCAACCTCTAGTTCATTCATTTTGGGGATTCTAGTTATTTCTTTTCTAGTTAAATCATAAGTTATTACTTAGTGTTTTAACCATTATTCTATTATTAATTGATAGTAGTTAACTTTCTTTTTCTTGATTAATTTAGTGTTATATTTACCACTTTCTTTTCCTAAATTTCCATTTCTAAAAAATTTAGGTGGCAACTCCATCCATAATGTCTTGTCCCTCTGGATCGAGTAGCCTCACATGGGAAATCCTAAAAACAAGAATCTATAGTTCCATCCATCAAATCCACTAAAAATACATTGACTAGATTAACTAAATAAAGATCTTAATAAATAAAAGGGCAAAAATCTTAAACTACCCCTATGGTTTAGGAAATTGACTAACTATACCCATACTGTTTTAGCATTGTCTTAAAGTATCCCTACTGTTTCTGACAATTATTGCCATCGATAAATTGTAAAAAAAATAAAATGTCCAATTTGCCCTCCATTGTTTCTCAAATTTTCAAAATAAAACCCAACTTCTTCAATGCCAGTATTTCTGATGGCATGAAAATTTGTTCAAAGATTTTAGCAAGAAATTGTGAGAAAAAAACTTGAATTTACAAGAACCGGCCATATACCTTTGGACATATCAGTCCTCCGACCACCGGTGATCATGGAACCTTTAAACGGAATCACCACCGAGACTTCCTGTTTCCTTCAAGACAGGTTTGTTGTGCTGGGACAAACTTGAATCAGAACTTCCTAATTTGTTTTGAAGTTCCAAAAACCATAGCAGTTCACTATGGTAGTCAGTTTCAGCCCTTAGTTTGATCGAATAATATAGATGGTCGGTTTTTAGCCAATTATTTGCTGTGGGTTGGGGATTAACAGTTTTGATGCTCAAAATAACTTCTATCTCATCATCGTGTTGCTTAATCTGACGATTTGCTAACTGTGTGGTCTCATTAACTACTCTCTGTATCAGCATGACAGATTCTGTAGATCGGTTGCTAGCATTTCATTTTATTTTTACAATTAGGTAATGCATTTTTATCGTGCAAGATTGCAATGTGTCTTTATTTCTCTTATTTTATTTATTTTTGTTGTAATGTCTATTTAACTTTTTTATACATCAATCAATACATATCCTTTTGTTCGACACTTGGTGATTGTTAAGTATAATATATTTTCATACATCTCTCATTCATTTGTGTTTGCAGGGGGAATTAGAGCTGATTCGTAGAGGCAGCAACAACTTTCAAAGAGCATAACCCAGAAGGAGAGAGGAGAGAGTGCCTGTTATAGTTTTGTTTAAAGTCGTGAGTTCTATGTGTAATTCTTTCGGTTTCTATTTGTGGGATGTGGGGATTTAGGGTTTGAAAACAAGGGAGATGACATAGGGTAGTGGTAATTACAACAATGGGGATGGGACGGATTTCCATTTGCCCGATGAGATATTGTCTGTTATTCCAACGGATCCATATGAGCAGCTTGACTTGGCGCGAAAGATCATGTCCATGGCAATTGCGTCTTGGGTGTTGAAGCTTGAACCCGAGACGGGGCGGTTGTGGCAGAAGATACCGGAAAAGGACCGGCTAATATTTGAGTTGGAGAAGGCATAACAGCTTGAGCAGGCACTTCAGAAACGGATGCATGGTTGAGGGTTTCTCTCGAAGAAAATGTAATAAATAAATACTTTTTTTTGGAATTGAACTTTTTGTGAAGATGCGTTGGTTGATTGTTTTCTGTTTGTGTTTGAAGATGAAGCTGTTAAGGAGCGAGAATATTTGGTTATGACTTCAAAGAAACTGAGCCGGGATTTGGTAAAGGTGGGAAGAGTGAGAAAAATGGTAGTATTGGGTTTTAAAAATATTTATACGTCACATGTGTACAGATTTTGATGGAACATTAACGAATGTTAACGACAGGAGTAGAGCTAGTCAATTGTAAGAAATAGTAGGGGTACTTTAAGACAATAGTCAAAGAGTAGGGTAGAGTTAGCCAATTAGATAAACGTTAGGGGTACTTTAAGAAATTTGACCTAAATAAAATGCAAAGTGAAAGATTCAGCAAATCCAATGGACCTTGTGGGGATGATTCCCTATCTGTTATTAGCAATGTTTTTAACCCACCATTGACCCAGACACTCAAACCGTCTGAACCATCACCCGACCACATTTCCGATTCTGGTTTCACTAAAACTCGTCTTTTAATGAAAAACCATTGATCAAGTCAACAAACCATCGACTCAGATGGTTGATGTGTGTGCATGCTACACATTGTTTTTATTGCTGTATACATGGTTTTGATGATGATTCTTAATGGTTTTTACCCTAATTGAGTAGAATTTCAGGAAACTAGGAATTTGGGACAGTTTAAGGTTAAGAGAGCATAAAGACATGTTGATATGGCGGCAAGGGGAGCACTTCGGCCCTTCAAGAAAAGAGGCCCAGCCGCAGCCTTACGGGAAGCTCCAAAAGACGGCTAGCTTTAGTAGAGTTCGAAGGGGAGTAGGACTCTCAACCAAAAGCTGCAAGAAAGAGTATAAAAGAAAAAGGAAAAGAAGAAATTAGGGTTCGACCCCTTGACACAAGAACGAAGAGGAAAGTGCTAGGAGAAGGATCACACGGCTGTTGAAGGAGAATTGAAGAAGAGATCGAAGATTGATGCATAAATTTTAAGTTGTCTTCTTCTTTGATTCTGCGAATTCGGTAACCTAGATTCAATTAGGGTTTTTCTTTGTTTGAAATTTTCCTTCTTTCTACTATGTGAACCATGATGGATGTTAATTCAAATTTGTAATTAATCTTTTAAGCTGATTTGATTGATAGTGATTCAGTATTGGGATTTCTTGATTAGGGTTTTTGACTACAAGAGTAATTTTGGCCGAATTGCTCTTGTTTCTTGGATTACCTAAATTGCTTGAGAAAGAGTTTAGGTAATCAGATCAACTGATCAAGAAAACGGATTGAATGTATCTTAGAGATAATGTGCATGATTCGTTTAGCATTCATTCAGCAAGATTTGATTTCTTTTGAATTCCTTATCTTTAATGCATCTATAGCGATTAAATTCTTGATAGAAATATAAGAGTTGTTGCTCATAGATAGATTGGTATGTGCTCGAAAGAGGCTGCTCATAAAATTAGGAACTAGCCAACCCATGACTGAAATCAACTTCGGTTGGATAGCTTAATGGTATAATTGCTGAATCGGTTCTTCTAGTATTTTCGTGAAGCACTTTCTCTAATTACTTAAGACGGTTTGATTCGAGAATATCTAGGATAGTTTGCTAATTAGGAGATAAGTTTTTAAATTTTTGGATTGTCAGATAACATAAGGCAGGTTTAGTACTAGTAGTTGTTGGATTAATCCCCATGGGAACGATACTCTACTCATCAGTATATTACTTGATCAGCTAGTGCACTTGCTAGTGTAATCCAAACGCATCAAGTTTTTGGCGCTGTTGCTGGGGATTATCATAACAATATTAGGAACCATCTACTGTTGTTAATCTGACTTTGTATAATATGTTCATGATATGTGTGTATTAGTATCTTTACGACTTTGACTTGTTCAATATATGACACGCAGTAGTGAAAAGGAGAGCATCATCTATGACCCAGAGATTGAACGAACTCTCCACCGCCGCCTTAGAGCTTCGAAGCAAGGGAAACCTGAAATAACGAAGATGGCTGATCAAAGAACTATGATGGACTATGCTAAGCCAACCCTCACCGGGGCAGCCTCGAGCATCGCGAGATCAGCAGTAGCTGCTAACAACTTTGAAATCAAACCGGCATTCATTCAGATGATCCAGAAAATAGTTCAGTTCTATGACTTGGCTAATGAAGATCCGAACACTCACGTCGCCAACTTCTTGGAGATATGTGACACATTCAAGCACAACGGAGTTAGTGATGATGCTGTGAGGCTCAGATTATTTCCGCTCTTGTTGAAGGACAAGGCTAAGACTTGGCTGAACTCTCTACCAGCTGGATCGATCCCTACTTGGGATGAAATGGCCAACCGCTTCCTATCCAAGTATTTCCCTCCGTCTAAGACTGCAAAGATGCAGAATGATATCACCACTTTCTCTCAGCAAGATAGGGAATCATTATATGAATCATGGGAGCGCTACAAGGAATTAGTGAGGAAGGTCCCTCATCATAGACTTCCCGTCTGGCTACAAGTTTAGATATTCTACAACAGATTGACTGAAGCAAACAAGACCATTATGGACACTGCAGCTAGGGGATCCATTAACAACAAGACCCCTAAAGTTGCCCATGCACTTATTGAGGAAATGGCTGCAAATAATAATCAGTGGCATTCCGAGAGAGCCCAAGTTAGGAAATAGCCCAACCTTCACAATGTAGACACCTATACAACACTATCTGCACAAATCGGCGCCCTCAGCAAGAAGACCGATGAAATGCAGTTCACAGCTATGCACATTCAAGCCATAGCCTGTGAATGGTGTGGGGGAGGTCATATCAGCACCGAATGCCAAGTTGGAAATCAGTTCATGCAGTCACTTGAGCAAGTAGATTTCATAGGAAATCTTCAAAGGCAGAAAGGCAATCACTATCCTCGTGCATTCAACCCCGGATAGAGGAATCACCCCAATCTGTCTTGGTCAAATCAAAATGCATTGAAACCCCTCCCTCAAAACTTCGCTCAGCCAGAAAAGAAATCTAATCTAGAGGAGCTGATGACTAAGTTCATATCAAGTGCGGAAATGAGATTTCAGAATCAAGAGGCATAGTTCAAGAATTTAGAGACTCAAGTGGGCCAGTTGGAACAAATGCTATCCTCTAGAGTTCAAGGTACCTTAMCCATCAACACAGAAGCGAATCCAAGAGAACAAGTGCAAGCCATTACTTGAAGAGTGGTAAGGAGCTGCAAGAGGGGGAGAAGAAAGCAAAGGAAGAAGGTAAGATGGGCACAACCCTAGAAACCGAAAAGAAGGAGGAAGAGTAGTCTGATTCAAGGAAAGAGACAAGCCAAAAGCCACAAGTGCCATTTCCCAATAGGCTTAAGCGACACAAGATGGAAAAGGAATTCGGTAAGTTCCTTGAAATTTTCAAGAGTTTACATATTAACATTCCTTTTGCAGATGCCTTAGCCCAAATGCCGCATTATGCAAAGTTCCGAACAAAAGAAAATTGGGAGACRTGGCCATAGTTGCATTGAATGAAGAATGCTCAGCAATCCTCCTCAACAAACTGCCTCAAAAACTGAAGGATCCAGGGAGTTTTACTATTCCTTGCACTATAGGCAATTTAAAGATTAATAAGGCATTGTGTGATTTAGGAGCTAGTATAAATTTGATGCCCTATTCGGTTTTTAAGAAATTAGGGTTGGGTGAATCCCAACCCACTAGAGTTGCATTGCAATTAGCTGATAGGTCCATCAAGCATCCTAGGGGAATCATAGAAGATGTACTTGTTAAGGTTGACAAATTAATTTTTCCAGTGGATTTCATAGTGTTAGACATGGAAGAGGACGTTGACGTCCCACTTATCCTAGGGCGACCCTTCCTAGCTACAGGAAAGGCAATGATTGATGTCCAACAAGGGCAACTCAGCCTTAGGATTCAAGATGAGGAAGTAATTTTTAAAATGTCTGATGCTATGAAACATGCACCTTCTAGTGATGATTCATGTTATATGATAGATGTCATTGATTATGCGGTTGGTGGGTGTTTTCATGTTAACAGGTCGGCCGATCCTCTTGAGCTATGCATACAAGAAGGAGAAGCCACAATGGGAGAAAACAAAGAAATTCAAGGCATGTTGGCATACCTGAATGYCAATCCTCGGTTTCAAGGAAAGGGGTTCATCAAGTTGGAGAGCTTGGATAGACCCTCGATGCCAGAAAGCAAGTCTTCAATCAAAGAGCTGTCCACCCTTGAGCTGAAACAACTTCCACCGCATCTGGAGTATGCCTTCTTAGAAGCACCATCAGCCCTACCAGTGATCATATCATCAGCCTTGACCCCTTTGCAGAAGGAAAAACTGTTACAGGTGCTACAGGAATACAAGACAGCTTTAGCTTGGAAGATTTGAAATTTTGCACAAGTTTAAAATGAAATTAAACCCGAGCAAGTGCATTTTCGGTGTCACCTTGGGTAAATTCTTAGGTTACATCGTCAACCAACGTGGCATTGACACCAACCTTGATAAAATTAAGGCCATCTTAGATATGAGACCACCCCGGAAATTGAAGGAGGTTCAGAGGTTGAATGGCCACATATCCGCTCTGAGCCGCTTCATGTCTAAATTGGCAGATCAGTGTCACCTTGGGTAAATTCTTAGGTTACATCATCAACCAACGTGGCATTGACGCCAACCTTGATAAAATTAAGGCCATCTTAGATATGAGACCACCCCGGAAATTGAAGGAGGTTCAGAGGTTGAATGGCCACATATCCGCTCTGAGCCGCTTCATGTCTAAATTGGCAGATCAGTGTCACCTTGGGTAAATTCTTAGGTTACATCRTCAACCAACGTGGCATTGACRCCAACCTTGATAAAATTAAGGCCATCTTAGATATGAGACCACCCCGGAAATTGAAGGAGGTTCAGAGGTTGAATGGCCACATATCCGCTCTGAGCCGCTTCATGTCTAAATTGGCAGATCACTGCATGCCTTTCTTCAAGGCAATTAAAAGAAGGGCTTCGAATGGACCGAAGAGTGCCAACTCGCTTTTGACGAGCTCAAAAGGTACCTCACTAGCATCCCGGTGTTAACCCGACCTGAGGAGGGAGATATTTTGGAGCTGTACCTCTCCACGAGTGACGAGGTAGTCAGCTCGGTACTGATAAAAGAAGTAGATCGGGTCCAACAACCCATCTATTATGTTAGCAAAGTGTTGCAGGAAGCATAGACGAGGTATCCAGAGATCGAAAAGTTGGCGTACGCGCTAGTTGTTGCAGTTCGGAGACTTTGACCGTACTTCCAAGCTCATACGATCGTCGTCCTCACCAATAAGCCTCTGAGGCAAGTCTTGCTCAAGCCCGAGGTCTCCGATAGGTTGAAGAAGTGGGCCATCGAACTCAGTGTGTACGGCATCCAGTGCAAGCCGCGAACTGCTATCAAGGCCCAAGCCTTAGCCGACTTTGTCGCGGAATGCACTTTCAGCACTGAAGTCCCCAAGTCGGACGAGACCGAGCACAACAAGGAAGCTTTAACCAGCACGACCTCTCTCCTAGTCAGACCGAACCCGACCTGGGATGAAGAGCCATGGATCCTCCATGTGGATGGATCATCAAATCAGCAGGGTAGCATGGCTAGAATCGTTCTTTACGAGCCAAGCATCGTGAAATTGGAGTATGCGCTACGTTTCAAGTATGTTGCGTCCAACAATGAAGCGGAGTACGTGGCGTTGATAGCCAGGCTGGCCCTCGTGAGTGAAGTAAAAGCTAAGCACATCGTTATCTGCAGCGACTCCCAACTCGTGGTCAACCAGGTCACCGGCGAATATGAAGCTCGTGAGCCAGCCATGGTCGCCTACTTAGCCAAAGTCCGAGAGGCTCTGCTCAACTTCCAAGCCTACTTCATCAAGTAGATCCCAAGATCCAAGAACGCTGAGGCCGATGCCTTGTTCCGATTAGCCAGCACAAGCAATAACACCATGAGAACCGTGTACATAGAGAACCTGCCTCAGCCTAGCATTCTCGGGGGGGGGGGGGCAGAGGAGGTCGCTCCTGTCGTACAAGCAGAGCCGAGCAGGGTTGATCCACTCGCGAGCTACCTGCTACATGGGACCCTACAATGTAGTCTGTGTGCAGACAGGTCAGTCGTATACCCTACAATGTCTCTCACTTCGGAAAAATACTCCTAAGTAAGGGGTGGCAGTTCGGGGTAACAGCTAAGAAACCCCTACCTCGGTCACCTAGCTCGATGACTCAATAGTTCAAAGAAAATTACATAATTATGATAAAAAAGGAGGACACTTTGTTAGACAATTTTGTATAACCTTAGCTTCAATCCGATTTGATGTACTTTTGTTATTTAGTGTAAATAAATAAAGTGCATGTTTGATTCATGTTGTTTGGTATAATTCTGTGTAA
>NW_010729148.1:2944762-2973996 GCF_000365185.1 Nelumbo nucifera | reverse complement strand
CTGCCCACAGTCCCTGGGTTTTTATAAGGTGGCTTGGCCTAGGGACCACTTAGTGTAAGTGTTGGGCCCATTAAGAGCCCATGGTGATGGGCTCAAGGGTTCATTGTCCATAACAATGAATTCAGCCTAACCTAACCCATGTGGTTGATGTGTAGATCAATGTTTGGGTCCCACACCATACAAGGAAACCCAACTTGACAGTAGTCTAGAAGGTTAGTGAGCACATGGACTTAATGGGCCTAAAGCCCAAATCGAATTGGTCTAATTTGATTAGTTAAAGAAGTGGGTGGATCTGGAATTTGGATAAACAGATAGGATAGGGAGTTATACTCAGAGAGTCTAGATCCAAATGTAGATTTGGATCTGGAAACTTCTAATAAGATTAGGAGGGCTGATCTAATCTACAGATAAGATAAGGGATTATCCTTATCTCTTAAAGTGAAGTCCTGATCCAAATACAGATTTGGATTAGGAAACTCTTAATGAGTTTAGGAGCTCTCTTTAAAGCTATAAAAGGAGGAGGAGAGTGAACCTCCATTCATCTCATCACAACAACAATAAGATCTCAGATCGCAAAAAGAGAGAAGATAGCTACAGTAAGACTACGTCATCTTCTTCTCTTGCGCCCTCCTCCTATTGCTGCCATTACCAGTTCATTCTCTACTATAGGAGTGATCAAGAAGGGTTCTTGATATCAGTTTTTGGAAAAAAACTGATTTGAAGTCGTGCTCACATACCCTCCATCGAATTCTTGCTGAAGGATTCAGTTTTTGTGAAGAACCTGCTAATTCTGCTCCACCCTACACTGTGTCATCTTCAGTGGGAGCAATCTTTGGAGTTTTCCTTGGGTGTGAACACCTTCATTAGGAGATATTGTTTCTCCGTATCAGGTACCTCCCTCTCCTACCTTTTGGTTTTAGATATGGTTTGGTTCTTGGTTCAAGATTGATCCTTGAAAATGCAGATTTTCTAAAACAGGGAATGTGATTCCCACATGGGAGAGAGAAATTTTTGAAATTTCGCCCTACCTACCTGTAGGGTTCGGCTATCCATACGATGGATCTCTCATCCCTTCAGTTTTATACCACAAGATAGCAAATGGAGTTAGGGCAAGATGCTTAGGGCCCAAAGAGGCAAAAGTAGTCCTGAACGAAACTCATTAAACATACTGTGTCGATGTGACAACAACACTTTACAGGAGACTACCAAGGTTGGGGTATTATTGGCCAGAGATGAAAGTAGATGTGGCTAAAAGGCAAAACAATTGTGAAAAGTGTATACCAGAGGCAGACAAGAATGAGTGCCTCATAGTAGGTGATGCGAATTGGAGAAACATGTACATAGATTACATTGAAAAAACACCATGCCAGTCAACCCAGTTATGAGAAGAAAACTCTTAGCAAAATCCAAAAATTTCTACCTACATGATGAAGTACTGTACAAAAAATCTTAAACAAGAAAACCTCTACGCTACTTAACCGATGAGGAAATAGAAGAAGCATTAGACGCAACCCACAGTTCTGAATCAGCCCCACACCAAGGACAAATGGCCTTACGCAACCACATCCTGCACTTAGGCTTCTATTGGCCTATAACGCTGGAAGGTACCCAAAAGCATGTACGCAGGTGCCATAAGTGCCAGGTACATGGCGAAAGGATACACCATCCAGACAATGACCTCCATCCCATCGTCACACTGTGGCCTTTCCATACCAAGGGGTAGATTTGAAAGGAAAAGTACACCCACCTTCTTGGGGATATTGCTTCATCATAGTAGCCATAGACTACTTTACAAAGTGGGCGGAGGCCATACCACTAAGGAGAATTTGTGCAGAGAACATTGCAAACTTTCTAAGGCAACACGTAGTTCATCGGTTTGGGGTCCCAATGAGGATTATGACGGACAATGGGTTACCAATCGAAAATCAAGAAGTTTGGGGCTTATTGGATCAATATGGGGCATGATTGGGCACATCCACAACCTATTACCCACAAGAGAATGGGCACGTAGAGGCAACCAACAAAACCTTGTTGAAGATGCTAAGCAAGATGGTGGCCAAGAACCAAAAGGATTGGGCAGAAAAGTCGTTCGAAATACTATGGGCATATCGCACAACAATTAGAAAGAGTACATAGGCAACAATCTATTCTTTGGTATATGGCCAGGAAGTAGTTCTACCGGTGGAGATACAAACAGTGTCTGCTAGAGTAGCCTATGTAATGGGAAAACACTTCCAAACAGATGAGATGGACCAATTGCTTAGCGATAAACTAGAATGCATAGAGAAGACTAGAGAGAAATCATTGCAGAAGCAAATTAAGTACAAACAACTCATGACCTCTAACTTCAATAAGTTAGTGAAGCCCCAAAAATTCAAAGATGGCGACAAGGTACTAAAAATGGAACTCCATGTCAAACAAGGTAAATCAGCCAACAATTTTGTGCCTAACTAGGTCGGGCCTTACATCCTCCAAGAAGCTAACCCAACAAGGTATTGTATAATAAAAAATGTAGCTACAGATGAACAAGATGAAGCAGTGAATGGTCACTGGTTGAAGTTGTATAATGAATAATGATGTAAACTATGAATGTGAATTCTTGAAGAAAGCATGTTATATTTCTTTTGTACATATCATCAACCTTGAACAAAGCATGTTATGTTTCTTTTGTACATATCATCCATCTTGAATAAAGCATGTTATGTTTCTTTTGTACATATCATCAATCTTGAATTGTCAAAAATTCTCTCTCATAACTGTGTTTCTTATCTATGTTATTATCTATACCGTGGTCCGCTAGGAAGGCCCTAGCAATCCCAGGAGCGAAGACATATACCCTAGTCCACCAGGAAGACCCTGGCAACCCCAGGCGTGATGACATATACCCTAGTTTTCCAGGAAGGACCTGGCAACCCCAGGCACGATGACACATACCTTGGTCCACCAGGAAGGCCCTGAAAACCCCAGGCATGATGACATATACCCTAGTCTGCTAGGAAGGCCCTGGAAACCCCAGACGCAATGACATATACCCTAGTCTGCTAGGAAGGCCATGGAAACCCCAAGAGCGATGTCATATACCCTGGTCTGCCAGGAAGGCCTTGGCAACCCCAAGCGCAATGACATATTCCCTAGTCCTCCCAGGAAGGCCTTGGCAACCTCAAGTGCGATAATATATATATACACCCTGGCAACCCCAGGAAGGCCCTTGAAGCACCAGGTGTGGTGACAGGTCCAAACACTGAGCTACCTAAGAAGTGATGACATATAGCCTGGCAACCCCAGGAAGGCCCTGGAAATACCAGGTGCAATGACAAAATCCCAACACTTATCTATCTAAAATGCAATGAAAAACCATATTATTGAGCTTTATAAGAAGCGATCAATTACCTTGGTAACCCTAAGAAGGCTCTAGAAACACTAGACGTGATGTAAAATCCCAACACTTGTCCATCTAAAGTGTGATGACTTACCCCAATAGACCCAAGAAAGTCGTGGCAACACCAGGTGTGATGATAAGTCCCAACACTTAGTTTTCCAAATGTGGTAATATGTTTTGGAAAATCCAGAAAGACCCTAAAAACCCCAAGGACGATGACAGACAATGACAACAAAAAGTCATGCAATAGTAAACACGGCAATGAATCTCAATACTTAGCATACTGAAGTGTGATGACATAACCTGGCAAGGCTAGGAAAGCTTTGACAATCCAAAATACACTGAAGGACTTCGATAGGGTAAAGCCCTCAGCAATTCCAAACGTGATGAACCAATGGGAGCCCAGGCTACTAAGAACACACTCAATCTGATGAGGCCTACTAGCACTACCTTCAGCCCATTGGGCCTACTAGCATTGTGTTCACCCCAATATTTCACACAAGAGCGGAACTTCGTCGCATACAAGCTAATAGGGCACAATTGACATGAATCAAAGAAAAAGAGTTAGTAGATAGCATGCACAAAATATGGACATCCTCTTTTCCTTAAGAAATATTTGTCTTTACAAAGTACAAGTACAAAATCCTATTCCTTATACCACTCATCCCTCGTACGAGTGAAATCTCTTCCAAACTTTGTCGCTGCGATCGAATTTCTGAAATTTCCTTATCCTCCTACTCATATTGCCATATTATTTTTTGTTGGTGGGAAGCCTTGCCGAGCAAGGCATTCATGTTCTCCTTAGCCTTTGAGAGATTTGCTTTGACAACCCTTTGGCATTGGTGGAGTTCATCAGAAGCCTTTATAGTTAGAGGTTTGGACTCCTTGTAACCTACCTTCTAGAAAATGTGTGCCAAGAGAACCACCCTCTCTTTTATTTGATCCATTTTAAAGCCCATTGAGGTGAATGATGCACACGTCCTCATCCAGCTGGAAAAAAGAGACCATGAGAGCTCATCAATCGACTAATCCATAATGCAATTCATCACTTCCGCTATTGTGTTCAAAGATGCCCCCATGAGGCTATGACCACTGGTGGAAGGTCACCAGTCAGCAGCCACCGCTTTTGAATAATGATCGCCACAGTTTTCGCCATAGAGTGCGAAATGACATACTTTTCGTGCTTGTGAATGCCCTAAACAGCGACTGAATCGGGAATGGAGTAACCAACAGGCACGAGCTCATGCTTCTTGCATTAGTCCTTTAACTCCTGATGCACCAATGTGAATTCTTCAGAATACGACATGGGCTCGATTTGCAATGGTATCTCAATGTCCACCGGATCACGTTCAAACTGAGTCTCTAGGTGTTCATGTCACTCCGTTGAAACCTTGGAGGACTGGAGTTGCACAACTAAGGCTTCCCCACATGCATCAGATGCCTCATGATCAGCAGGTGTAGCCTCCTACTCGCGGTGAGATTCAAGAACCATATCCCCATGAGACTGCTTAGGCAATACACAAGCAGCCCTACACTCGTGCTCATCCCTAGAAGGCTGCTCTGGTACAACAATAGAGGACCTTTGTTCATGCCCACTTGTCACAGGGATAATCATTGGGGCCCCGTGCGGCACTCGAAAGGGGCAAGAAGCTTACGCAACAAAGAAAACACACACAAAAAGACAACAAGATGACACACGAATTAGCAAAAGGCTATTTGTATTGCATTAATCAGTAGTAAGCACAAACACATAATACAATGTCGAGGGGATAAAATTTAATTGTATTGTGTACTGATGTGCATAGTTAGTGTATCATGTGTGTCAGTAGCATATCAATACGTGGAATACAAATTTCAGACTTTTAACCCTCTCTAGAAGTTTTTTTTCACACTACATCGTTCTTGCACCCACGAAAAGTCAGTTGTATAAATGGATATAAGTGCAACCTATAAATACCATTTAATATTCAAATAGGTCTCTTTCTTATTTTATTACGCAAAATCATGTATGAAACGTCGGCATTTCAACGGTTCAACTATAAATAAACATCAGCCCCACATGCATTTTTCTAGTTGAAGTGATATGTGATGTGACAACAATACATATTTTACACCAATTTACATTGATCAACGAAAACGTTCAGAGAATAACTCAGACTAGGAGCCACCACTAAACAGGTCCTGAAGTGTGACTACTACATTCTTTATAGTTTATACGAAGTGGGTCTCGTTGTTGCTGCCAAATCCTTTTCCACCGGACCACATTTCAAATCCGTTTAGGCGTTTCTTCTCCCTTGCTCATCTCGTATAAAATCAGCAACTCATGTTTAAAACCCTTCAAGGTTAACATGAAATTTCAAATTCTCCAGAATTTCTCTGAATATAGAAAATTCCTTGTCTATATAACATTTCGGGGTTACACAAGGAATCACACACTATCAAATACTGCAACCAAAGGTATACTGTACAGGATCTCAATGCACCTAAAGCAATATTTATACAGATTTGGTTGCTTATGTCATGCTGTATATAATTAGCATGAGGAGAATGTCACGTCCCAATTCATGTGGGGAAGCTTACAGGAGTTGAACTGCTGCAATAGCTGGGATTTTCTCTCGCAGCTTCTGTGTAACTGCCACCCGAACAGTCATGACTCCTGCTGCAGGCCCCATGATTCTGATTTTCACAATAGGCTCCTCAATTGCAACAAGTTCAAGACCGCCACCTCCAGTTCCCACAAGGTATGGCCTTATTTCTTCAAGGACCTGAAATGGTTAATAAAATCACAAGCTTGTAAGATGGTAAATGAAAGATAATACCATGAACGTGAACCTATCAATATGTTTCATTCAGGTGGAACCATGAGAGAAGATGTTCAGAAGTGAAAATGATACAAATTTTGATTAACTATTGGTTAAAAGTTTATAGAGGTGGAATTATAGTTCCATTTGTGTAAAACCTTCTTTGTCACTTTTCTTTCATCCTTTTCAGTCTGTTGTTTTTGTTTCCATAAACCATAATAATAACAACAATAACTAGTCAGCAGTTCAACCAGGTTAGCGTTAATCCACCAACCTAAGGTGCTGAAACCTAGACCTAACCAATTCGGCAACTCACCAGAACATTAATTCAAATTGCTGAAGCCTTCAGGGTGAGTCACTGAGTTTTCTTATTTATGTATTTGCACAAACACAAAATATCCACCTGACCTACATTGCATCCCTAGCCAGGACAAATATGTAAGAGCACCAAAAATCTAAATACCTGAAACATTCCTAAATGCAGGCTCACTATGAAAGATCAACTACCACTTTTACAAACAATAGGGTTACAGGGGGGAGTTTTAATGGTTTTCTTTGTCAAAAAAAAAAAGGCTCCTTGTACATATGAAAGATCAAAGGTCAAGATGACCTCCAATGTAATGTTTTCTTTTTTTGGTAAAGCCTCCAATGTAATGTTGGAACAGTACAAAAAACAAAGACCTTAATAGCTCAGAATTTCCATTCAATTCCCATCAAAATCTTATTCATATTGAGAAGTCTTTTTGCATCAATACCCAACCCATAATGAACAAACTAATGGGTTTTTTGCACTAATAAGCAATGCATGATCAATTAAATGTTTTCTCACCAATTCCCAAATGTATGCCTATTGGATAAGGATAGTCTGATTATCTTGGAAGTAGAGTGGAAACACCACCAAGGGTTAGGGCTTCTGAGGGCTAAAAGTCAGTGGAAGCTACAGAAGAGTAACGGAAAAGGCCAAGGATGGGCAGAAAAAGTGATGACAAACAAGGTCAGAAGGTCCTTATGCAAAGCTCGGTTCCCCTACTTATAGAAATGGGGAAGCAAATCTTGTCCCCCTTTCCTCGGGAGGCACATGTCCTAGGAAGCGATACATGTCCCTACAGCCGTCAGGTACAACCAATTGTGGTTTCCCTAAGGTGACAATCATGCATCTGACACCCTAAAGTGGACTCCCAAGTACTAATGTCACGATCTGGCCTCACAAGGTCTGTCCCACAAGATTATATCATGCTTTAGGAGTTTCCAATCCGTGAGGCTAGGCCTCACTTGATAGAGCAAGACAGCCTATGTCATGCCTGCACGGCTCTTTTTCCTGTGGAGCTCATTGGCCTAGCCTCGCCACTTAATATCATGAGGTTTACCTATCGAAACCCTGCCTAGTCCTGCTGTGCTCATAGGCATATGTTGTGAGGTAGCCTCACTCTATCCTGCGAGGCTGTATCATTTGCCGAGCCCCGCCCCATGCCACGAGGCTGCTTTGTCTTTTCAAAGCCTTTGTTTCGTGGGACCTTGTACCAGCAGATCCCACCTGATCTCACGAAGTTGCCACCTCATACTATTACCGCTCCGAGGCACCAACTTCATTTCTCAACATTGAACTTGCCATATCCTTGGCTGATGCCTCACTCTAAAATCCTTAAATATACATCCATTGCCCAACACTAATACATGAAGGGGTATTTTGGTGCTGATGCAGATATAGAAGAAAACAAGAATCAATGGGTAAACAAAACCAATTTTCCAATTCTTATGCCAACTTCAGAATTTTTGAATGATATGATATTGGTATTGTTTGAGATTTTTAATTTATTTCTAGTTTTAGGTGTCTTAAGAATAAGGTTTTAAGTTTTCTAAATTTTTTTGTTATCCTGAAATTTCTATTTATAGACAACTTACAACATACTATTTTTAGTAATTTTTGGTGTCTTTACATTAAGTTAATTTTAGTAGGATTAATAGGATAATAATTTCTGGGTTACTATGGATTTGTCTTAGTTTTAAAGCAATTGGAAGTTTGTTAGTTTCCCAGTCTAAATTGGAGTAAAAGGACATCCAAGTTCATATGTTGATTCAATAAATAGTCATTGTAATTGAGAAAAGAGTTGGTTTGATGAAATAAGGTTTGGTTTAGTGAGTTTGGGTTTCTACCAAGAAACTTTGTTTAGTAATTTATAGTTTCTACCAGGAATCTTCTCTTTTTTTTTCTCACTTATTTTTTCTTCCTAGTGATTTATCTTATTGCTATCTGTGGGAGGTAAGGCTACATACAGGGGTCTCCTTGAAGGACAAAGGAAAGCCGAGTGCAGGAGGTAAGCTAAAGGCTAGGGCAAATGAGGTGATAGAATGATTATCTCATTATGAGTTAGATGGAGCCTATTTAAAGGAAGAGACCCCGAGGTCCCGAAAGGAAGGAGCCAAAAGTGTTTGATTCCCATTAGGAAAGGGAATCTTGGATTTGGTGTCAGTTGTCAAGGAACACTGCTACAGTTTCGCCACATGTCTTATGAGATATCTCAAGGACGAGCTTTCCTTTCGTCCGAGGATTTTCATAATACACGTGTGCTACTTCCTTTTGTGATCCTTTTAAATCGACATGGCACAGATGACGTCACTACTTATCTTGCATGTCTTCTTTAAGCCTACGGAGCATATCGTCACGTGCGTTGTTAGCGACGCGCGTATTCCTTTTGCTTGTTTCTGACCTGTGATGAACTTGTACTCGTCACGGATGTGCGATGAGCTTAAGCTTATTGCAGGTCCACGCAGGTCCTGAGCTCATCGTAACTCATTTCAGGTTATAAGCTCATCATGTGTCTATGCAGGTTCTGAGTTCATCGCTGATGTGCGATGAGTTATGGACTCATCGCAAGCATTTGTGTAGTATTGGTTTGACACCTTCTATGCTCTGATGGTCTGAGTGACCATCATGTACCTACACTGTCTACCATAACAGCAAGAGTTATCATCTCTTCCTTATTCCTTGCTCATTCTTTGGTGGACAGAGAGTTGTCTACTTGCTTTCACATCCCTATTCTTCATCTCTAATCACCCAAAGCCCTGCCTTCACCCCCACAAAGCCCACCACCAAATATGAAACTTGTAGGACCCTTACCCTGTCCTATATCAGGTGCTGTCAACTATGCCATATTTGGATTTTTTGGCAGTATTCCAGGAGAGAAATTTCACAAGAACTAAACTCTTGTGAATCTTAAATCATCAAACCCTTATCCCAACTAAGAGTCCAATTGACAACCTAAAATCTTATGAATCTCTAAGCTACAAATCTTGAAAGCAATTTTTTGTTTTCCTCTTCCATCTTCATGCTGTGGATGAGACATCAATGAGATGGTCTAACACCACATTTTAGAACTGATAACCATTATGAACAACTTGTTCACATGGATTTACATAGAAAGAGAAGCTTTGTACTGGAGAGTTGATGTGCCAGCTATAGTTTTGATTGTCTTCATTTTTCTTGTAATGGGATTGGTCCACCATAGGCTATTAGGCCTTTCTTCCTATTCCCCAAGAGGAAGATTCGATACTGTTAGGCCCATACCAGAACTCGTATACAATCCAATGGACTAGCTCACATTGCTCAAGCTCTATGTTATGTACAGGTCTATGCTAGGAGAACCAAGCACGTTCACCAGCTGTATGACACGTGTGAAGTTAGATAGAAATGACTTCCTGAGATTCCCAAATTGTAAGCCTATATAAAGGCAGTTGTACCTAGACTAAATGGGAAACCACATATCCAATCTTCTTAACCACTTCCCTTCTCTCCTTTTCACCATTTCAGGAGAGTGGACTCCTCAAAACAGTCCCTGAGTTATGCAGAATTAACATTTTGGTATTACCATCCACCAGGTTCTAATAGCAATTCCAACCACTAGAATTGGCTCTGTGGAGGATAGGGTCAAAAAGATTGAAGGTGACTTGCAAAAGGTAGCCTCAAATCTGAAGGACATCAAGGAAGCCTTATCAGTAGAGATGACCAAGTGTGATCAGATGGCTTTCTACTAGTGGTAGCAGAGGCAATGATGAAGGGTTGAGCCATGGTGCATCCGTCAAGGACTGGTAAATCTGGCGAGATGTTCCATCAAGACGTTAAGTATTATATTGTGATGCAATATGTATGGCTTGCATCACACTTCAAATCATGAGTTGTGATCGCTTGAGATTGTAATGCTGCACTATTATCTCCATTGCACCTTTTGTTGTGTGATTTTGCTATTGCATACTCTTACACTGGGGCCTTAGAGAGTGTCGATGGCATCCATACACCTCGAAGGGGAAGCCATCTAATTACCAATGATACTGGCGGTCTCATCCGCAACCAACTTGGGCAAATTTTACAGAGGCATTGTGCATGCAATTCGAACCAACAAGCTTCAAAGATTTCAATGAGAGCTTAGCCAAGTTAAGACAATAGGGGACAGACCGAGAATACCAGATCAAGTTCAAGAGGTTGGCAAACCATGTCCATGGGTGGTTGGAGAAAGTGCTAATTGGTGCTTCATTGGCAGTTTGAAGGAGGAGATTCACCTAGAGGTAAAGGCTCTACAACCCTCTACTATCATGACAGCCATGAGCCTTGCGAGACTCCATGAGGAAAAACTCAAGTGATCTCGACGAGCCATTAAAATGGAAAGTCCTAGTTATAAAGCCAATCTAGTTAATAGAACTGAAGGCATTCTAGAGAAGCTCGATGAGATTTGGGGCAAACCAGGCCCAATAATAGACCACAATCCCAGTGAGATTTACAAAGAAGTTGAAGAGACAAAGAAAAAATCTAGGATTGGAATAAAGAAGAGTTTGGAAGACTTGAAGAATCAAAGGAGGGAAGTGTTAAAAGTAACGAGGAGCTAGACAAGAAGGAAGCCCAAAGAGATATTAGTATGGAGGAAAGATCAAAAAGGTGGAGTCTAAGAGTGTAGTTAAAAGAGCTCCTGAGAAAGGAGGAAATCTCTTAGAGATAGAAATCAATGTATAGATGGCTTTTGGACGGTGATGGTAACACTTTTTTTGTTGTTTTTGATATCTTTTTAAGGGCTACACAGCGGGGGGTAGGCCATCCCCCAACCCATAACCCCCCCAACCTAGGTGCAAGCGGGATTCGATCCCAAGTCTCCGCTACAATCAGTAGGAGACCTCACCAACCAGCTGGTTGGCACCTTCATGGTAACACAATTTTTTCACTCGATAGCTAATGGAAGAGAAGAACAAACATGATATCTAGCATTGAGGTTGAAGGTTGGGTGATAACTTCCGAGGAGGAAATAATCAAAAGCTTTCTCGAGCACTTCAAATCAATCTTTGCCTCTTTAGGATAAAGGAATACAGAACTAGGGGAGTTGGATTGGATTAGACTACTAGAAACCTAAGTAGCCCTTCTTGAAAGAAACTTCAGTGCAGAAGGTCCATGAAGCAGTTTTTTCAATGGTAAGACCTAAAGCCCCAAGACCCAATGGCTTCTCGATGGCCTTCTATTAGGATTGTTGATAAATTATAAAAGCTGATTTGATGGAGGTGTTTGCTGAATTATATCATAAGGGGAAAGTTTCACCGAGAGCAAAAGCTACATTTCTAGCTCTAGGGCCTAAGAAGAAAGAAGCTAAGACTCAAAAGGACTATAGACCTCTAAGCCTTGAGGGCAGCATTTACAAAATCATTGCAAAAGTCTTGGTTGGAAGGTTGAAGTTTGTTTTGCCTTTAGGGATCTTCCAAAATCAAGGAGCTTTTGTGCAGGGAAGACAAATAATTGAATCCTTGTGGCAAATGAATGTGTAGTTGAAAAGAAAAAGCAGGGAGGGGAAGGTCTAATATGGAAGATGGATTTGGGAAAAGCCTATGATATGGTGGATTGGAATTTTCTCCTAAGTCTGTTGAAAAAAAAATGAATTGGGAGAAAGATGGAGAAAGTGGATAAAAGATTGTATTAGTTGAGCACACTTCTCAATTTTGATCAATGGAGTGGCTAAGGATTTTTTCCAAGCTAAAAGAGGTTAATGGCAAGGGCCAAGGAGACCCTTTATCCCCCTTCTTATTCACCCTTGTTGTAGAGATCCTAAGTAGATTGATCAGTAAGGCTGATTTTGAAAACTAATTTAGAGGTTGGAGAATTGATAGAAATGAGGTAGTGGTGACTCACTTGCAATTTGCAAATGCATAATCATCTTCTGTGAGGATTGTACAGAATTAAGGTAAGGAACCTAAAAGCCTTAGTTGATTGCTTCCAAAGGATAATAAAAGCTAAAAGTCAATTGGGGAAAAAGTTGTGTGGCAAGGATTAATTTGGTAGAGGAACACATTCACTTGTTGGTTGAAATCTTAGGTCGTGAGGTGAGAGCTTCTGGAAACCAATAGTGGAAAGGTTTGCTAAAAAGTTAGCCTTATGGAAGAGAATCTATACTTCTTTGGGAGGAAGAATGATCAAATCCACCCTAACCAACTTACCTACTTACTATTTATCCACCTTTAGGATCTTCTTGTGAGAGATAGGAGATGAATAAAAACAAGAAAAAAAGATCACTTGGCGAAACGGGAACAAGTGTATAAACCTAAGGAGCAAGGAGGATTGGGTATTGGGAATCTAATAAACAATGAATACAGCTCTTCTATGAAGAGATGTATTCATGGCAAGGTTTAAAATTTCGATACGATACACCCAATATGGGGCGTATCATATCATATCATTTAAAAGCCAATGTAGGATACGCATGGAAATTGGACGTTTCGTCTTTTTTCATGCATATCGGACCCGCATCGGGGCATATCGGGGGTGTATCGAGGCGTATAGGTAGTGTATCGACGAAAAAGATACGGCCAAAAACTAAAAAAAAAAAAATCAAGGGAGAAAGCAAGCTTCTTTTCCCCGAAATAAGCCTTCTTTCACCCCCAAATGACTCGAACTCCAAACTTCATTCCTACAGTGCTAGATTTGCAAAATTTTGCAAGAAACAAGTGTGAATCGTTAATTTTTTTAGAGATTTTCAAATTTTGAAAAAATATGGCAAAACCAGGTAAATTTTTTCAATCTTTTATAATATCTTGTGATTTCTTTCTTTTTTCTTGAATGTTTAAATTTATGTTGATCTACATTTCTTACATTCAAAATCACAATTTTTTTATGCTATCAATAGATTTATGGTTATTTCATGAAAATATTTGGGGAAAATATAAATTAACAAAAAATTTGAAAATGTAAGTTTTTTCTCTGCCTATAAAGACTAAATGTGTTTTAGATCTATGAATTTATTTATCATATCCATAGAGCAATTGAAATTTCTTCTTTAATATTTTTTTATTTTTTTATATTTTTAGAATTAAAAATAAATAATAATTAATTATATTTTATCATTTCTTCATAACAATTGAATATATTATATTTCTATGGATGATCTATCATATCCATAGACAAATTGAAATTTCTTCTTTAATAATTATTTTTTTTATTTTGTAGAATTAAAAATTAATTAATTAATTAATTATATTTTATCATTTGATCACAATGATTGAATATATTATAATTCTATGGATGATCTATCATATCCACCATTGAAATTTCTTCTTTAATAACTATTTTTTGAATATATTATATAATGTTTATTTATTTTTATAATTTTTGGAAATGAACAATAAATAATAATTATTTAAACAATAAATAATTATTAATTATATTTTCACATAGAAATTGTGSMAATGCATGTTTTATKGTTGGATAGGAGAGTTGGGTTTTTCTCATCCCATAAAACATTAAAACTTAAGAATTATAATTTAAAAATTATAGTTAAGCATAGGATTTTTAATGAAATTATAATTAGTTATAATATATTTCTTCATAAAACCACTGAAATATATTAATTTAATGTATATACACCTCATTGAGGTCTTATATTTAGTGTTATTGATGTATTTTTATGATTTATTAAAGTATTTATAGTGTTTCCAAGCGTATCTATGCGTATCTTAGTTTTTCTCCAACACGCATGCATATCCAAGGCATATCCTGATACGTATCTTAAAATTGCCTTTCCGATACACTTGGCATTTCCAATACTTTGAACCTTGATTCATGGTGTAGCAGACAATGGCTGGGATGCAAAATGTGCACCTCACATTGTTTCAAACTCCCCTTGGAAAGCAATATTTGAGGTATTGCCACTCTTCTCATGTGTTTCCTTTGTCAGGCTTGTGGTGAGACCCACCCTCATTTACTAATCTCCTGTTCATTTGTGACTTGCATTTGAGATTATTCCTATTCTCCCTTTGGTTGCAGATAGGTTCCCCCACAAGACGTGGTTAGTTTATCCAACTCCAACTTCTTGAGGCAATAGAAAAAAGGGGGAAGTGCTTGTGGAGAATAACAAGAGCAGCCCTAGCCTAGACCATCTATGAAGAAAGAAACCAAAGGATTTTCCATGAGAAGAGTAAATCAAAGGAGGAAGTGACTGAAACAAACAAGAWGTTTCTACAAATGACTACTATGGAAATGGGCTGAAGTGGTACAAACAAGATGCACATAAAGAAGCTGTGAGAATGGAATAGAAACCTCCGAGCTAAATAAACTGAAACTAAACTTAGATGGTAGACCTTTTGGCAATCTGGGAAGGGCAGGTATAGGGAGAGTCTTTAGAAGTAGAGGAGACTCTTTGTTGGCTATCTCTTGGGTGAAGCAAGTTAACTCAGCCCCTTGGAAATACAGATTTGCTTTTAGGGAAATTGATTCTCTTGCAAAGAGCTGTAACTCAACTTTTGGCTAGGTTAAAAGAGAGTAAATGGGTTGGGAGATATCCTAGCCAAACAGGGAGCTGATAGATCCACTTTATTTTGGGCAATGATGTAATCTGTAGTAGTATTGATCAAAAAAAATGTTAACTGTAGTAGTAAAAAAGGGATGAGAAATTAAAAAGTGTGGGCAAGCCGTATTCTGATGAGTTTGTTGGGCTACTATGTAGCTAAAACATTGTATTTATCTCAGTCTTTAATTAACGAATTTATTTTGCTGCTCAAAATACCCATGGGCCTTCCCCCAGCCAGAACCCAAGATCACTGATTCCCCTTATTCCGGGAGTGATGCCCCCTAACATATGCCCTTACAGATACCATTACCAGAAACGGGAAATTGAGAAGTTGGTTCAAAAATTGCTTGACAAGGGCATGATCTAGCTGAGTAATAACAATCCTTTCACCTCACCCATCCTATTAGTTAAAAAGGATGGAACATGGTGTTTTTGTATGAATTGCAGTTTATTGAGCAAAGTCACCATAAGGGATAGATTTCCCATCCCTATTATTGACGAACTACTGGATGAATTACGACATGCATTTTCTAAGTTGGATTTAAGGACCAGACAACATTCAAAACCCATGACAGGCATTTTGAGCTGACCAACGCCCCATCTATGCTTCAGTCACTTATGAATGACATATTCCCTCATTTGCATTGCTTCATATCAATATTTTTTTTATGATATTTTTATTTTCAACCTGGATTGGGAGCCCCACCAAGAACACCTACGAATCACACACTCCATATCTTATTGAAGCATCAATTGTTTGCTAAGCAGTCTAGGTGTTCATTTGGGCAAAGTCAGGTGGATTATCTCTGCCATGTGGTTGAGAAGGGGCTGGTCTTAACAGACCTGTATAAAAGTGATTGCCATAGTGAAGTGGCTGCCACCTAGAACTCTCAAAGAACTAAGGGGATTCTAGGGTTATCAGGGTACTACTGCAGGTTCATTAGAGGGTATGGGCTATAAGCAGCCCCTCTCACTCAACTCTTAAAAAAAATATTCATTTCAGTGGAGAAAGGAGGTCCAAGAAGCATTTGAAAGCCTTAAAGAAGCAATCACTGCCCTACCTGTGTTGCCTCTAATAGATTTCAACAAGGACTTCCATCTTTGAGTGTGATGCCTCAGGGTTCAATGTAGGTTCAGTCCTGATGCAAGAAAGGTAAGCCCTTGGCCAACTACAGCAAGGCCCTCTCTCCCCAAGCCCAGGTCAAGTCAATCTATGAAGAGTTTATGACCATAGTACCAGCTGTACAAAATGGAATTCATAACTAGTGGGTCGTTGATTTGTTATCAGATTAGATCAGAGAAGTCTCAAATTTCTGATAGAACAGCATACACTCACTAGACACTCCCAAACAGCAAGAATGGGCAAACGAGCTTATGGGGTACTACACCATTGAATACAAGATGGGAAGTACTAATAGGGCTTCCAATGATTTATCAAGACAAATGGTCCTGAACTTGAGCCCATGCTGGTAACCCAACCAATTTACCCTTTGTTTGAAGAATTGAAGAGAGAAGCCCAGGCCCATCCTAAGTTGATAGAGCTGAAGTAAAAATGAGCCCAAATTCCAGAATTGGCACCTAGCTACTCAGTGGATGACTCTATGTTGTGCTACAAGGGAAGACTGGTTTTACTTTCAGACTCTAAACTCCTGGAGCTACAACGCCTCTTCCATGCTTCAGCCACAGGTGGACATTCAAGAGTTCTTAAAACATATCAGTGGCTAGGACATTACTACTGGACAAGGATGAGGAGAGAAGTCTAGGACTTTGTTGTTGCCTGTGGGTTATGTCAACAGTAAAAGTATATTGCTCAAAAACCAGCCAGGCTTCTACAACCACTTACCAGTCCATCTCAAGTATGGGGAAGACCTTCTGATGGATTTGATCTCCAGGCTTCCACTATCTACAGGGGAGTTGGTCAACCTAGTTGTGGACCAATTCACTAATTATGCAAACTTTGCAGCACTGCCACACCCTTACACAACACTCCAGGTGGCTGAATTATTCATTAAGTGGTGAAGTTACATGGCACCCCATGTACCATCGTTTTAGATGGATGTGGTGTTCATGAGCAGGTTCTGGGCTGAATTCTTCAGACTACAGGGGACCAACTTAGCCGGTTAGCCCAACCCATGAACTCTACCATCCCCAAACCAACAAACAGACCAAGGTGGAAAACTGTTGCTTGGAGACATACCTTGGGTGCTTTGCTGGAGAGCACCCAGACAATGCACCAAGTGGTTACCTTGGGCTGAACTATGGAACAACACTTCCTTCTAAGTATCAACTGGCATGAGTCCATTCAGAGACTTATATGGCAAAAAACCACCAACAATTCTGCCCTATCAGAAGGGGTCCACAGCAGTGGAGGTAGTAGACCATCACCTCATGCAATGACATCTGATTCTAGCTGAGCTCAAGACAACTTGTGTTGAGCCTAGCGAATCATGAAGGCCAATTATGACAAAAGACACAGGCAGGTCAGTTACAGGTGGAAGATTTAGTTTATCTCAAGCTCTAGCCATACCATCAGATGACTATCAGTAGGCAACCTTGGAACAAGTTGGCACCATGCTATTTTAGGCCATTTCAGGTACTAGAAAAGGTGGGGGAGGTTGCTTACAAACTGGAATTACCTGAACACTCAAAGCTCCACCCCATATTCCATGTATCATTGCTTAAGGAGCACATCTCAGGGAATATGATCCACAGCCCTGTTCTGCCGGAGTTCTCTCAAGAAGGTGAGGCGGTGGTAACACCCAACAAAGTAATAAATGTTCATTGGGTCAAGCTGGGCAAGCAGCTGATACAGGAAGTTCTAGCAATCTGGTCAAATCTACCAGAAGAAGATGCTACACAGGAGGCTTTTGATCGGCTTTGGATGGAGTTTCCTGATCTCAACCTTGAGGACAAGGTTGAACTTCAGGTCAGGAGTACTGTTAGGCCCATACCTGAGACCTGAATACAATCCAAGGGAGCAGTTCACATTTCTCAAGCTCCACATTAGGCAAAGGTGTGTGCTAGGAGAGCCAAACACATTTACCAGCTGCATGACATGCATGAGAGATTCCCAAATTGTAAGCCTAAATATAAAGGCAGCTATACCTAGAATAAACAGAAAATAATGTATCCTGTTTTCTTATCCTCTTCTCTTCTCCTCTCCTTTCCTCCATTTCAGGGGGGTGGACTCCTCAAAACAGTCTTCTTATTCTGTTTTAGATTTCTTAATTGAAAGAGTTAGAAGATATGACTTTCCATCATTCAGGAGAATATTGGGATTAATTTACAACGTTATTGCCAATTCATTGCATAGTGACCCCAATGTCTAGTTCTTTTGTTGATTAATGGAGTTCCTTTATATGCATCCCCCCCCCTCTTTTATACAATATTTCCTTGCTACTTATGAAGGTTGTCCTCTCCTTTCTTACAACAATGAAGGTGTTGTTGAGACTTGAGAGATGTTATTAACAGCTATATTCTTTTATTATTGGCAGGAAGGGTATCTTTGTATTTTTTCTACTCTTTACAACATGATAGAAAAGGGGCTGCACATGCACTCCAAGATAGTCCTGTCCCCACTCTTTCTTCTTTCTTTCATCTCTCTTTCAATTCTCATTCTATTGTACTTTCTCCTTTTATTCAATCATTAAATTTCTCTTTTATTCTTTACTTTTATTTCAGCACTAAATAAGTTGGTATCAGAGCAGGTTGCTCTCTTCTGCATACAGCCCCATACACTACTAGGATCAGCAGTGTCTATTGGAATTTGAATTGATGACCACTAACACATCAAGAGAAAACCAGAGAACTGGTTCATGGATTGGTTGGAGGCCATAGATGTCAATTAGAGGTTGTGTTCAGGACCCATTTCATCTCTGTTTATCCTTAATTGAGACACCCGTTTCGGAGCCATTTGACATGTCTGCTAGGAGAAGCACCTGTTTCTTTTTTGCTCCAATCCTTGTTAGGGCTGTGGTACTTTATGGAACTAAGGAATCTTGATTGGAAGTCCACTAGTCCAGTATTGTAGCAACACTAGTATTTCTGTACTAGCATCATTGGAGTGGAATTGCAGACAATGGACACCATGGAAAGTGATCCAAAGCAGATCCTAAGCTGGGGGTTGATCCAATCGGGTCTGTAGAGAGCCCTAATATCTCAGTCACTATAATAAGGTTTGAATGGGCACAGTCTACTCATATATAGGAGCAAATTGAGGTACATTACAAGACATGAGAATAAACTATAATTCAGATCCATCCCATGCTCAATGGATGCAAGAGAATTACGTGCTTACATTGTGGTTGGTAAACAAAATGCAACCATACATCAATGGGGATTAACTTTGAATGTATACTACAAACGAGGTATGGGATAGTGCAGTAGAGACTTATTTTCAAGCCATGAATGTTGCCAAAGCTTATTGGTTATGCCAAGAAGTGAACAATCTTAAGAAAGGGGAGAAGCCATTAGCTATTTACTCCTTAACCTTTAAGTCCTATTGGCAGGACTTGGATTATCTGGAGAATACTTAGTTCCCTAGCATGTTTAGTTTTAGCGCTTGGGTTAAACTTAACCAGTAAAAGGGACTAGATAGAACTTAAGACTACTTAAAATTTTAATGAAAACAAAAGGACAGATGTCCTAGTTGTGCTTCTTATGGATTGCAGAAACTGAAAAGAAAAATGACAGGAAGATGGTGAGGGAAGAAGATGACAAATAAGAGAGATGGAAAGAATGATTTGATAATGCGGAGAAAAGTAAGAATAATTGCAAGGCAAACCTGAAACTGATAATAGAGACCCAATGAAGTAAAACTCAACCAGCACATAACATACTCATTATGGAACCAAGACAAAACATAATTAAGCAACACCATTAGGTTTCTCTAGGAATCGGCACCTAGAGATAAACGAGCAAGTCAGACACCAAACCACAAATTGCAAGAAATAATTTAAACTACTTATTAAAGAAAGAAAGAAACAATTTAAACGCATTCATCATCTCAAAATGGTGTTTATATGAATATTTATAGAGAAATGCAAAATCTACTTGAGATCTACAAGATAATTATTTTCATAATAAGTTCAACTAAACAAGAAGGTACTTGCTAACAAAGCAGATATTCAAATTTAACTAAATCATACAGATCTTTTAAATATTTATGTACAAGATTTATAACACTGTTAAATTCTCAAGGGAGAGCCTGATGTTTAAATGAACCTATGCATTAAAAAAGTTGATTACCTTTTCTATATTTTCTTCATTTAGCTCAAGCCCTGTTTCCTCATCTGCTATTGATTCAACTGCAACTATTTCAGGAATATTTTCCATTAGACGGCGTTCAATGCCCATTTTCATTGTCATTACAGAACTTGGACAGGATCCACATGCTCCTTGTAATTTCAATCGGACAATATTACCATCAATCTCGTGCAATGCCACATTACCCCCATCTGCCATGAGATATGGGCGTACTTCATCCAATACACTTTCAACATTTTCTGCTGTTAGTGGCAATTCTATTGCTGATTCAGGTGTAGCAATAGCTTTGACTACTGCATGGAAGAAAAACAGGAGAGGAAAGTTTAAAACCTCATTGAAGAAGTGGCTAAATATCAGAAGAGATAATCCAAGCTACTATAACAATAAAAGAGGTAATAAAAAAAGTAGAGGGAGGGAGGACAGCAATCAATAGCAACCTATTGCATTAGTCAAAAGAAAAAGAAAAAAAAAAATCTTCTACCCTTTTAGATAGAAAATATTCTAAAGCAATGACTGCTAGCATAGCACGCCCAGCAAGACATACACCCCATAATCCCCCATATTTGCACACAAAAAAAAAAAAACACAACTTTACGTTTTAGCCTTTTCTAGATAAAATCCATTCTGATCCCTTTTTTCTTTGCTTCGAGAAAATTATATTATCCTTGAATAGGAGCAAGAACCGATAAAATGCAATATTGCAATACCCATCCACATCAACTTATGGTACGCAGTTCCCTTGGAAATCCATTATCCCCAAAATCAAAGATAAAATATAAAGCAAGAGAACCTCCGAATGTTCTATCTATAGAAATCAACTGTTCTACCGAAATAAAGAAAAAAATACCTAATTGACAAACAACTCGAATCCGAAAACAAATTTATGAGAAAATTAAAAACTACCTACCAACCAAATTGACATAAAAAGAAGAGATTTCACCTTTTCCAAGCGTATCCGTGTGTTTGCGAACACGAAGAGAACGCAATAACCCCTTCTGCAATAAAAAGCCGGACCTAAGAACTGGTATCCGGTTGCCACAAAAACTCGATTTCTGGAATCAAAGTTAAAACACATGGGTCAGATGAAAGATAATTGTTGCAGTGTCAATACGAATTAAAGTACGAAAATAATCGAAAAGAGAGAGAGAGAGAGAAAGGATGGACCTGGAAAAAGGAAGGACGCAAGTTTAATAAAGAACAGGAACAGGAGGCTTCGATGCCTTGCTGGGCCCTGCAGTAGGATGAATTTAACGTCATCGCCTGCATCTCTCTGTGTGCGGGTGCTAAGCAAGGCCGGTTGATACCTAGCAAAAAAAAACGCAGGGCCTGTTGATAAAGAAAATAACAGTTGTGTGGGAAGGAAACGATCCTTGCGAAGATCTCTGCTCTGCTCCTGAATTCTTGTATGGTATATCCTTCGAAAAACTATCGCTCGGAGGGAAAGCTCCTTTCTATGGTAGATGAAAAAGCCACGTCGCCCATCGTAGAATATACCTTGTACATTTTTTAGGGAGGAATAATCCAATCGAGTTAAAAACTTAAAACTATTTTAATTCTCTCCTCGATAATAAGTTGTGAACTTGTGATTCACATAGGTTTAATAGTCATAGCTCATAAGTGACAATTACCAGTATATCATCACTACCATAATACTATGAATTTAGCAGATTTAACCTTTTCATGAATCTTTCTATTATACAATGTCATGAAAGAATAAAGGGTCATGATGATCGTATCAAACCAGATAGTATGATGACACTTAGAATTATTTTCATATATCATATTTACCTTAGCCAAAGCCTTTACAAATCTCAATAATTTTAGTTGATAGCATATTTTCTCTCTTTATGAAAAGTGATAAATTGCTTGTTGTGTATTTACATACCTCCATACTATAGTCGACATGTACATACTTAAATACCTCCATACTATTTATAAAGTTATAATGCCTAAAGAATCTCTATAATGCACGTACTTCTAAGTACTAACTTTATTGGGTGAACCTCTTCATTGCAAAAGTAAATATTCAGCTCTATAGAGGAATTCAATCAGTGTTTACTAACCAAAGAATCTCCATATTGCATGTTGTAACCAACAGAGATAAGGATGGACATAAAGTCTTAGAAGCAAGAAGGAAGATGTCCCTAATGAGAATGAGAAATGAGACTTAGCTCAGGTGGAATGAATATCTGACCCCTTGACCYCTTTCACAAAGGACGCTGTCCTTATTTATGGAAGTGAGACGAGACTATATACATCAGTACATGAAGCCAAAATTCTAGAATATTCTTAGCTCAGATAATGCCTCTCCAAACCTGGTATGTTAATCTTCAGCTTCCTCGTCAGCAAAGAAGCCTTAGAGACGCCAAAAGGATTCTAAATGTAGGGTGAGGGATATTAGAGTCACAGGTATTGTGAGTGCATCCCCTAGATTCAGCTTTATAAGGTGAGTTAAGTAAAAGACCCGATTCTTTTCTTCATTTACGTATATCCATCCCAGATTATCAATATCAAAGGTTTGTGTGGGACTCACACCAATCCATTCCTCATTATCATATTAGGGATCAAATGCTAGGATCTGGCTGATGTTTGGGCTAGAACACCCTTTAGGTAGGATGGGGGCTATATCATGGACCCACTTATCGAATGTGGTTTAAATTAGAGTGGGTGTTTTTCTGTTAGTTATTGGGCTATGCATGTAGTGGAGAGCCACGTGGCCCAGTTGTGAAACTTGTTATTAGTTTGTTCCTTATTTTTATGGGTCAGTTAGTAGTGAGAGAGTGTCACGTAAGGTAATGGGTTATGGGTGGTTCTATGAGTCTGTTAGAGAAGTCTGTATATATATTTCTTTTGTTCTTTGAGAAGATATCAATTGAAGAATTTTACTTAGAACCATTTGGTTTTATCGGAGGTCTCTCGTCTTCCTTGAAGCAGACGAAATTCACGTTTACGTCCCTAATCGGGTTCATGACAGGATAATGTAAGTTTGTTCATTTCCCCTACCCATCTAATACGGTATTTTGGGCATAGTGGTTTTAGCTTAAGCATGGTTACCAGATTCTCAACTTGTTTGGACATAGGTGGTTGTAATAACCCTTGGAATGGGCTTTGCGATTCCTCCTATCTAAGGTCTCTTATGGTTAATAAGCAAGTTGTGTCAAAAAATGTCTTATTATCTAACTAATTGATGAGAATGAAAATTATCATATTTTTATTCCTTAATATTCAGACTTTTATACTTATTTAATACTTAATCGGACTCACTATTATTGTATTTCGATTTAGGGCAAGAAATAAGGCGTTAGGTGAAAAACAAGGCTAATCGGGTAATTTTGCATAGTTTCAGTGCCACGTGATAATTTGGGCATAACTCTCCCATCCGGACCCCGATTGAAATGATTCAAGATGCATTTGAAAGATAAGGAAAAACTCTACAACTTTAATATTTTGAGTTTTGATAGATTCGGACTGCATCGAGGTCAAAATCGAGTCCGAAGTCAAATCTTAATTCACAGAAAAGCCCAGTTCACAGTAGAAACCCAGTTCGCAGCAAAAGCCCAATTCACAGAGAAGCCTTGCAGCGGCCCAATACGAATTTAGCATGCAAGAATAAGAATCATCAAAGAGTCCTATCAGATTCAATTTTCTTCTGTATTTCTAAAAAGAAAAAGAAAGAGAGAGTTAGATTCCATCTTAGTTAAGGATTTTTGTTTAGAGATAAGGATAAGATTATATATGAATTAATCATTATCCCATTAGAAAATAGGACTTTCTATTTTTGAGAAAGAACTTCAAAAAGGAGTTGGAAACAGCCCCTCCTCCTAAAGCTATATAAAGGGGGGCGGACTAGCACCCAAGGCATCAAAAAATCATCCAAGAGAGCTTCAACCTTCGAAGGGAGCAATCAGCAACCAAGGAGGAAGAAGCAGAGTTCGCCCCCTCTCATCTGGAAGCTTCGATTTCATCATGAAGTGTGTGTAAGGTTTTATTTTCTGGTTGAAAGGTTAGGGAAGCTTTGATTCTATAAACATTGTGAGATCTAATTGATTTTTATTTCAGTTCATTGTTTATGGGTATTCATATGTTTTCTGCAATTTCCTATGAAGATTATTTTTATTGATTAAGCAAGAAGGCGCCCTTGCTCATTCGACAAGAATAATCTATGGCCGATTGAACCTCCAATTTCGTATATGATTGGTAGGCTTAATCATGGTGGCAACTAACATAATTGATTATAGAAAAATTTTCGATTTATGTTAGGAAGATATTTGATCTGGTTTAAACGATCCGAGCTTGTGAGATCGTTGACCAGAATTGGGTCTCTCCCCTCTTAATGCTATTAATAAATTAAATCCTAAGAGCTTGTTTAAGACTGTCTATTAATAAGAGAAGCAATCAAAGAGCTTATTTTGGTTGCTAAATAATACGAGTAGAAGCTAGTTGTTAGAGCTTGTTAATGGCTATAACCAATTTATTCATAAACATATGAATTTATCCTTGCATCGATGATTAATGATAGGAGTCAAAGCTGAACTTGTCCCTTCAACCAGAATCTCCCATTTATTTGATCCTTGCTTTCTGTTGTTTTCTTTTATTTCATCTTATTTTCCCTAACTATACAACCTCCTACCTCGTTTACTTGGAAATAAATTCACCCAATCCCTGTGGAGACGATCTTGCTCATCACTATATACAAATATTTAATTTGAGCAGGACATTTATCTTTGTTTGGATTCGACACCCACCACTAATAAAATAGATTGGCTAAACTGGATAGGTCTAGCTTGTCTCCATGGATCATTTCCTTTGTCTCTAAGAGAAGACTAACAAGGTCATGTTCCTTATATTCAGTAAGCAAGAGTTCATACCTTGTTTTTGGTTGTCATCCTCTATTGAAAGGTATTCCTCTTCCCATCCAATGACAAATTCTAGGATCTATTTCTTGTATTAGTAAACGAGCCTCTTATCCTTCGGTCTTGATGAATTAATTATTAAGATTTAGGGAGTAGGGTATATTTGGATTTGGGATCGTTAACATTGTGGCTCGTAACATTGCTTGAGTTAGGTTATGCCCTAGCTAGAATCTTCCTTGGTTTAGTAATATGGGATATTGGTTCAATGATACCTTGTTGATGCTTCCCAAAACCAAACCCTAGGATAAGACCCCACTACAAGAAAAATGGTCAAAGTCGGAAATCCTAGAACTGTTGACTTAGGCATTAAGACCGCCGACTTAGATTTAAGGCGGCGGTCAAGCGTTCGCCCCCTTTTCAGTTGCCGCCCTAGATTAGGACCGCCACCTTAGATTCAAAAGGCCATCACCTTAGAGGGTCGATCGAAGACGATTTAAGTTATTCTGAAGCAGCGGTCACACCGAGCCGCTAGCTTAGCATTAATCAGGTAGCGGTTTTGACTGCCGGCTTAGATACCAAAAGACTACCACTTTAGTTTTCTGTCAAACTCCTTTGGGTTCTTAGGTGGTGGTCCAAACCGCCAGCTTAGGTGTTAAACAACCACCACCTTAGGTGTTGTTTGTGGCTAAACCGGTGGTTGCAAGATCGCCGGCTTAGATCTTTAGTTTTTTCATTTTTATTAATACCAGGTTCATAGCTAAGCCGGCGGACATGACCGCCGGCATAAACCAATTTTTTTCAAAAAAATAATATTCCCACTTAATTGCATCATTTTTGTGGTACCTGAATTGTTTATTGATTGAGCATTTCCGTACCTAATTAATATAGCAAAACCATTTGATAAAAATCAAATTAAAATGAAATCTATTAATTCAAATATTATATATTAAAATATCCAAAAGACATTATTCAAATACAATATCCAATTGACATATAAATAGTACAAGAAATTAAAAAAATAATCAAATTCTCTAATAATGCAGCACATCTTCCGATGCAAATCCACTTAACATATTGGTTGAACCTGCAAATCAAAACATATAAATATTAGAATTATATTCAAGTATTTTAACTATAAAGATAAGAATAGTAACTAAAATTTACATGGGTTGAATTCTAAGCAATTAATTGGAATATCAAATAGTAGTTCAAAATATTCTATAACATCCATAAGGGCATACTAGTAATGAATCACTTATCAAGGGCAAACGACATCAAATGTGAGCGGATTCAGTCCTCACAAAACTACGTTCACACCGTTCTCACAGCCCTTTTCAGCCATGCACCGGGAACATCTCCATGTTATCAATACAACCTTCTATTCGATCATCCAAAATATATACACTTCAATAGAAGGTGCCAACTAACTTTCTTGTAATGTATGGATGGACATTACAGAGACATGAGGTTGAATCCTGCCTTCACCTGGGTTTGGGAGAGAGCTACCCCATTAGCCCATTTTCCCACACAAAAAAAAAAAAGGATTTGACAAATCTAATAGGTGCCCTACCATTTGAGAATTTCGGCCCCATTAGCAATAACCATTTGAGCAATGTGAAATGTTGTGCCTTACATTAAGCCTTAAATATCATCTACTAGCATACAAATAAAGAAGTTGATGGGTTAAGAAAGGATGTGAAAGTATCACCTTCCTCCCTCGAATAACAGCCCCTGGTTCTCCTTGGATCATCATATACTTTGTGCCACCGAGGTGTAAACTAGTTGGAGCAAGCGATCCAGGTTCAGCAAAGTCATTCATGATGGAGTTATTTCCTCAGGCTTAAACTACAACAATAACACATAAGAGCAATGGATTATGATTCCCAAAATAAAAATAACAGAAATAAACAAGAGCAAAATCATTAATACAAAATCTTTCTTTAGGGTTAAACTACACTACAGTCTACACTACTGGAAAATTGTCTTAAAGCTGAATAACCCATTATTTTCTAAATCAATAAAAATCATCGCCAAATTTTCCCCTGAAAGGAAAGCCAGCCAAATATGAGTATATGACAAAAAAGGAAAACCGTGGATATCAAACTTATGCTCTGATATAAAATGATTAAATATATGGTAACTAATTGCTGATTTTATTAGGATTAGCTTGAGAATCAGTTTGACATCAACGAAAACAACAGAATAACACCACCTTTTGGATCTGTTTGGATTGGAAGACTGCGGGAATAAGGAAAACAAACTTAGCTTGTCAAACTATAAAAACAAGACTCAGGCAGGTCGACTCCATGGTTCTTATGTGTCTCTTGCCCAAATTATGATTAGTATTTCCAAATATTTTTCAACTAGAATATGATGAAAGCATGATATGCTAGATATTGGCTTGCAGAATTATGTGGCTGAAAATTTCCTAATTTAACACCCATGTCCTGTCTCCCTTTAAGGTCACCTACTTCATTCATATGATGAAGCTGCATGCAATCAATATCAAAATATTAAAGGTAAACTAGTGGTCTTATGACACCTACAAGTCTGACTTAATCTGAGACTCAACATTTTGTAGTTGCACCCAAATTCTTCAGAAGCAGATGCTAAGAACTCAGCTTTTCTTGCTTGTCTGCAACTTCATTTTGGTTTTAAATCTTTCCAAAGCCAATGCAAATAGACTAACAGCCTGCATGGGTATTAAAGGATCTGGGTTTGCCATCAGAAAATCATGAACCTTGTGAAGCAAAAATTGCAAATTATTTATTAATAATATAGCCTGCATATGTTCTTGATATAAACTGAAGAGCGTAGGATGACTTATATGCATGAATTAAAATCTTTCAATCAGTCAAATTGGTCAAAGTTGGATTTCCTTTTTTTTAATCAATTTGATGAAATGGCCAAATGGGGTTTCCTAATTTTTCTAATTAATCTAGATTTATTAATCATTTCTCTAATGATGAAGTTGCATGCTGACTGCTGTAATATGGTTTTGAATCTTTGGTATTACAGCTCAATATCCATGGATACAGCTTGGTGTTCATATCTTATGACTCAACTGGGGCTGAAGCATTAATCACTTGATCTTACCAAAGGATCGGTCACTTGGTAGAAAGAGTCTGTTATTAAGATATAGTCAAAATCTATGTTGAAGTTATATAGTTAGGGTAAGTGACAAAACAATCAAATTCCAATGAGTAGTGCTCTAGCATTCCATATCACAAGCTATGACTTGGATATTTTTCCTTTCTTTTAGTTTGTGGTGGGCCTTTGGTTCTAGAAACCTGTAGGATCCGATACTAACATCAACTACATCCATTTGCTTATTTGGCATGGTACAGGAACATTAATTAATTACCATAATCTAATTGATTTTTGATTCAGAGGACATCTCATGGTGCCCCCCTTGAAGGTACCCAAGTACCTCCCTGATGCATTCGTGGGAAGAATTACCGCCGCCAGCAGCAGCAGTGAGGGGGGCCCACACAGCAGCTTATCTTGCCATGTCAGCTCTTCTTGCCAGCTCGCCAATAGTTTACTTATTCCAGTTCTGTTCTTACTTATCTATTAGAGATAGGAATTGAGTTATGTTAGAAGTAGGAGTTCTATTCTTACTTATCTAGTTCTGTTCTTACTTATCTATTAGAGATAAGAACTGAGTTCTGTTAGAAGTCTGTTAGAAGTARGAGTTTGATTTAAAGTTGGATTGTCCTAGCTTAGTCGAATGGAGTAAGGAGTCTCCTCTTGTAATCTCCTATTTAAGGAGTTGTGATTTGGGAATAAAGTATTCAGTTTCTAGTCAAGAGAGGAGTGAGGAGAGTTCGGGTGGTCTCTTGGACAAATCACCCATTCAGTTTTCCACAATAGGGTCTGCACGCAAGGGAAGGCGCAAGAGGAAGCAAGAGGTTCTCCCCGTGGACCGACCCGTGACGAGATCCTACGCCCGGGCCCATAACACTCCCATAGGAGATGTAGCATGGGTATCCATTTCTACAAAAGACACTACTGTAATTGCAAGTAGTTCACCAATACCTTGGCAATAAAGCTCTTTGAACCTACAATGACAGATACAATTGGCGCTGAAGGGATGAGAGATCCATCCTATGGACGCCCAAAAGAT
>NW_010729148.1:2911065-2942747 GCF_000365185.1 Nelumbo nucifera | reverse complement strand
ATTAAACAAAATTAAGGTACGACTTCTATGAGTTCACACAAGGCTGTTGACCTTGCATGTCAATCAGGTAAATGTAGAAGAGATTTCACTAAAAAGGGAAGAATAAAAACAAGGGAAATAAAGGTAAAATTGCAAAATAATTAAAGAGAACTATACAACTTGTACAAGCCTACTGACAGGAACTCAAAGGGCCTGACACCAAATATCAAAGTTAGAACTGCAGAAATAGTAACAACAAGCATATGAAATGACATCACATAGCAGTACTGCAACATTAAAGGAAATAATTAGAGTTCCTTGCCCATCAATTGAGAGCAATATAACTTTTTTTTGGGGTGATTTCCTCAGAAGCTTTGGAGATAACCATCATGAAACGAATGCATTCATGAATCTTTCTCATCTTTCCTTCACAATCATTAGTTGTTAGATATAGAAACTAAGCATGTTCGGGTCATATCTGAATCCAACAGGATGCATATCTGAATTTCCAATTTCCAAAGGGAATCGCATTTGGCCTGAGCATGTTCGGGTCATACATGCTTTGAAATGGAGTTGTGAAGAAAGGATCATCAAAAGGAGACCCTACTTGGCCTATCTTGTAGAGAATGCCAGAGAGCACCTATGACATGAGAATTGTGTCACACAGCCATTAATAGAACAATCAACAAGTAGCACCTTTTTCGCTAGCTAGCTGAAAGAGGATACAGGATGACCAAAATAAAGTAAAATAAAATAAAACAAAACAAAAATTAAATTATCGGTAATAGTCATCAAAGCTATAGTCATCAATCTTTGAATGGATAAAGATTGAAGACAGGAGTGCATAAGATGGCACTTCCATATCAGCTCACTGCAAAGCCATAGCTTTAAATGTCTTATTCCTAGCCCACCCTGTGACTGAGGTTTGCAGATTTGCTCCCAACCCACTAAATGGTACTTGCGAGCCTCTTTCCAGCCTTTCCAAAGAAAGTTTCTAGCTCCCATCCCACCCTGTACTGTGGTCTAGTAATATTTGTTTAGCTTTTTCTACAATCATAACAGGGTTAGGGGTTTTGTCTTAGAATATGAACTCATTTTTTATTGTCCATATTGTCCACAAGAGGAAAGAAATTTTTTCCCACGTGTCTTCTATTCTATAACCCACTTTAGAGAGTATTAAACAGTTCCACCAATCTAGAATTGATCTATCTTCATCAATAGGACCAGGACAACATTGATCTATTGTCAATTATAACTGCTTAGCAAACAAAGGATCAATAGGGAAAGTTTGTACTCGGCTGTTTTGTAATTTTTCACTACTGTTGTCTCTATGATTTTCTTGTATTTTTCTTTTAAGGAGAGGAAAACTCTCCTATGGAATTTTCTCACCACTATACATTATTAGTATAACTTGGAAACAATGAATTTACACTAGGTGAAACATCATCTAAAAAGATTATTGACTTTGCAGGGTTACCTCAAAAAATGTAAAGCTGTTGACAGTGATTTGGTGATGGTAGAACATAATCTTCTTCCGGTGGGATCTCCGCCCTGTAGCAACCGGTAACGAAGGATTTCCACATTATCTTCTTGGTCATTTTATTTGTTGGCAAAACTTCAAACCCAGAATCGATGACAAAGCAATCGATCGCAGACCAATCAAAAAAGAAGAACTAGAAGAGATGSACAAGTGATCGCCGGGATGGTGGAAATGGGTTTGGGTTTAGAAGATCGGAGAAGAAAGCCGAGATTGAGAACGAATAATCCAATGACTGATTCTGCAAAGTGACCGCCGCTTAATTCAACCACTCCTCACAGAGTCGTTTCTGCAAAGTGACGCATGATGGAATGGACAAGCTTGCACTTGTTATACCTCTCCTCATAGAGTCGCATGCGTGGATATCTTCCTCCGAGACCTCTCCTCACAAGCTTGCTCAATCCGTTTGCCGCCATTTCTAAGGAGTTTCAAGGGCTCCAGATATTTAGAGTAAAGGGAACGTGAAACAAAGATTTAGGTTCTGGGTTAAAATGCAGTTCAAAATTAAAAACTATCATTCCAATTTATAAAGACCGCCGCTTAATTCATATTTAATTTTCTAGGCGGCGGTCGTTGAAGGAACGCCACCTTAGCCGTTATTATAGCGGCAGTCTTAAAGACCGCCGGTTCCATTGACTTTAATTAGTAGACCCAAGTATTAGAATCATTTCTTTAAATTTCACTCTTTCAAGAGTGGCAGCTCGTTCTGATGTGGCATAAGTTCTAAATGAGGCTCTGGATCCCTAAATTTGCTGAATATATCATCACCAAGTTAGAACTTGACCCTTTTATAGAGTGTGGACGGAATGGCTCCTAGTGAATGCAACCATGATATTCCAAGTAAGAAGTTAAAATTAGGAAGTGCATAAATTACCACAAAAGTCACTTAGAAGTGCATGAGTCTCATAGTGATGTCGATGGTAATATCTCCCTCAACGTTGGTTCCATGATTATCAAAGGACTTAATTATAACACTTGGAGAGATGGATATCGTTTTCTAGGCCATCTCCATTGTCAAGTAAGCATAGAGGAACCCTTTGGTTTAAACAATCCACAGTTGTATTGAGGACTTTAGTATGATTGAACCCTTCTTTTGGCAGGTCTTCATTAGTGAAGGTAATAGTACGTGCCTGACCAAGCTTGCAATTGTATGGGCTAAATCTTCTAGGTTGATGTTAGCTGGGACAGGTGTTTATCTTAGAAGATTCATGATTTCCTTTCTATGGCTAGGAGAAGACATTAGCAAACCCCAAACTGAGATACTGGATTGGATTTTCATCAATTCTTTGATAAATTCATCATCTTGTCTTAAAGGGTGTCTTGTTTCTATTTTGGCTTCTGATCTATTATCTGGTATAGCTACTGGTTTAACTACTACCAGCCTGGATGTGGTTGGTTCTGGTTCTACTAATGATGTTGTCACTAGTGGTACTACTAATGTTGTTGATGATTTCGCTGCTAGTGCTGCTATTAGTGGTGCTTTTTGTTCAGACCCTAATTCCTATGAGCAAAGATGTTGCTCTACGGGGTTTTCTGCTCTAAGATGAGATGGTTTGAAATGTCTTCTACCTCCAGTCATATGTGTCACCTCGGCTAAGCCCTTTTCTCAATTTTGAACAAAATGGTCTTGTTAACCTATCCTTACCAACTTTTCAATGGGAAATGGGTAGAGGCGCATGGATTACTAACTCAACCAAGATGTATGAATACTTGTAGGGTACAACATGATATTCTGGTGGCCAAATTCACCAATTCATCTAATGTAATTGGTTCAAGGATAAAAAGGAGTGGTTCATTCATAACTAAGTGGACCATGTTTACTTCTTCAACTGATTTGGTCTTGGAGATGAATTTGGTTGGATCGAAGGGTGGCCCAATTTGCTAACAAAATCTTCTATGCTTTTAGTTCCTTCCCTTCTCTATAAATTGGTTGAATCAAGCTTGTAGGATCTTGCATTTCTATCGAGACCATCACAATCAATATCAAATTCACTAAATGTATAGGCTTCATGAACTTCACTTAATCGATTGTTGGACTGGTTTCTTTTACTTGAAGGGTGATAACTTGATGTTTAGGAAGTGGGTTGATGCTGAATTTGGTTGTTGCTAGTTGGTAGAACCCAACACATTGATATGCTTCTTATCAATCAAGTCCTGAATGGAATTCTTCAATACGTGACATCGGTTGGTCCAGTGTCCTGATCCCTAATGAAATTCACAAATAGCATTTTGGTTAAACCAATAAGGTAGATCTTGTGGAGGGCGAGGTTCCAAGGAACAACTCACTCATGGGTATGCCCTTTATGTATTCTCTTACTGGTCTCCAAGGATAYTGGTTTTAATATTGCCTGGGTTGACTTTCCATGGTTCTGTTGGGTTTGATTTGGTTTATTGGAATAAGCCAACACTTTCACTTTGTAAGTGTAGTTGTAAGCCACCGGTTGGGTCCCTAGGTTAGTTGAAACCTTATTGACCTCCAACTTGGAAGAAGGCTGTTCATAAGAAGACCCAACCCGATCAAACTGACCAATCTGGACTGACCCAATCCGAGTCGGGCGAGTTTTCTTCAGAAACGGTCGGTTTCGGGTTGTAAAAAATCATAAACCGAACCGACTTAGTAGTTAGTAGTTTGTTCCTAGTTAGTAGTTACAACCTACTTAGTTCCTACTTAACTAAGTTGTCTCTATCCTAGTTACAACTTAACTTAATTTCTAGTCTTCTAGTTAAGAATGACATTAATGACAAGTATTATAAGACAACTAGACAAGGACTTTTTTTGAAAAAGTTTAAAGAAAATAATCAAAGGATCCTAGTTTTTATGGTCTTCTACACCAAATAGGCAACCAATTACAATTAGAATTAGGTGTCCTTTTTTACTTAGATTAGAAGGTTTCTTGAAATATACAAATTTCAGTCTTCTTTCTCTAATACAATTTGATTTTCTATTTTCTTGATAACTTCTATTCTAACTTGATCCACCCCCTACCAATTTCAATATTCTTTCTCTAATAGAATTAGGTGTCCTTTTTTACATCAAATTTCAGTCTTCTTTTTCCAATCTACCAATTTATTATTATATTTGAACTTAGAGCCAAAACCGACCCAACCYAACTCAAACCGACCAGGTCGGTTTTGCTTAACACAGGGTCGGTTTCGATTTCAATTTCAGGTAACCCGACCAGATCGGGTCGGTTGGAAAAATCTCAATAAACCGACCCAACCCAACCCGTGAACAACCCTACCAACCCCTATGGGCTTCTTATCACTAATGGGCACATTACCGACCTTGTTTACGGGGGATGTTAAAGGGACTATACTTCTAGCTACCACTGAATCTTCAATTTGGTAGCCAACACAAATGAGAGAATGAAAGGAAGGGTGATGGGTTACTCTCGGCCTACTAGAATATTCCATATTCAAACTCTTTAAGACCATAGCAATCACTAGGCCTTTTTAACACTTGGGTTGCCTAGGCCCTCCACCTGGTTATAAACTCAGTGAAAGATTCATCAGGTCTTTCCTTGACCAAATCTAACTTACGGGTCCAGTGGTCAGAGACGGTGTGAGTGGCAATTAGTGTCCAAGGCTATTGGGCTTGGCCTACATTACTAGTTTATATGCTTGCAGTAGGAGCACATGACGGTTAGTCCAAAGTCTGGTTGGGATTGAGGGTATCCATGGTTGCTGTGCTTGAGATGATTGACCCTAGATAGGTAAGGTTTGTTCTATAGATCCTTGAGAGCATATTGGGTTGATATAGATGTTTTGGGCTTGTGACTTTGGGACCATTGAAAGGCTTAGGCTTGCTGATGAGTTTGGGCCTTCAGGATGGATACTATGGATGTACGAGAGGCCTGGGACTGCTAGTTTACCTCTAATGGTGAGGTAGCTTGCCCTTGGTATAATGGACTTGAGACTAGAGGAAAAGCTTCATTACGGTTTGGGGCCGAAGGACACAACCCTGACCAAATGGGTTTCTTGGTTCTAGGTTCCAACCATTAAAGTGTTCAGATGGATTCACTATGGTTTGGGCTTGATTTTGGGATATGAATTATCCTATTCGACCTAATTGTTGGCCCATTTGGCCTAACTGTTTTGCCTACCTGCTCTATGGCCTTGAGTAATTAGGAAAAGTTTGACCCTTGTCTTGGTGGATCTTGGGCTACAAAGGAATTTTCATCAACTTCTAGGTTATCTAGTTATGTGCCATGATATTTGATTCTAGGTCAAAATCTCTAAGGATCAATAGGGGTTTAATTGCTGGTTTGTTCTCAGAGACTTCTGGAAAAACTAGGGTTACTTCAAAGAATCCAAGATTGATTAGATCACTAACATAGGGATTTCTAGTTCCTCTATCCTAGCTAGTCTCTTATCAGTTCCCTTCCAATGAACTGTGCGTAAAAAATGATAAGTTGTACCTGAATGGGTTCACAGCCGATTCGAGCACTAAACAAACAAAAGCAACAATTCACAGAGAACAGGAAAAAAAATTAAATTGTTACTTGGGCTGTTAAAGATGCAATTGAATGAACCGAATCAAGACTCATAGGCGTAGTTTCTAAGGCTTTATATGCAAGGGTTTTGGTTATGTTTCTACTAGGACCTAATAGGTAAAAGGGAACCTCTGATAGGTTGGGTTGCCCATATAACATAAGATTTAACTTCGGTACACCATTGAGGCTTCAACTCTTCTATCCAGAGCCACCGACCTTCTCCAAACAGTGGTTGGATATACTTGAGGGGAGAAAAGGGTTATTCTCTTTCTAGGCCAATTATCCCTAAGCAATCACACTAAGGGCCACCTATAGCTGAGATGGAAAGTGAATATGCAATGTAAAATAAGTGTAAGTGTGTGATGCCCAAATAAAACCCAAACTTATTAAAAGATTCCTTGAAAACTAGTTTTCCAAATTAAGTTCTCTTAAAAATGTTTCCCATTGGAGTTTTTAGCTATGGGGTTGCCTCCCGAAGGCATTCAACTAGCTCAGCTCATTTTTAATGGAGTTACCACTTGAACTTTTAGAATCGGGAATTCAGGAAACCTAGGTTTTCAAGAAAAATCATTTTCTTGCTAACTCTTTGACCCAATGGGAATGAGATTCTTTATGGGTCTAGGAACCAAGGTATAGTGCAGGAAGGTGTTAGGCACCCCACACTTACCCGGTTATGCCAGTCTTTACTTTACTAAATTTCCAAGAAAAATTTTAATAATTCTTGAACTTTAAGACTTACCAAAACACCATATACTAAGCAACACCGATGAAACTAACTGAATGCTAACAAATCACTATGAATTAGACAATGACAAACAAATAAACCTAAGAATCAAATTATTACATCTAGATAAATAACTAGATTGAATAAGTCATATTGAAGACTATTAAGCTAATCTAGAAAATGAGAGAAACATGAACTGTTTTAAAAACAAGAATAAGACTTACCAAAATACTAAGCAACACAAATGAAACTAACTAAATGCAAACAAATCACTATGAATTAGACTATGATAAATAAATAAACCAAAGAATCAAATTATGAAGCCTAGATAAATAATCGAATTGAATAAGTAAGTCATGCCGAAGACTGTTCAGCTGATCTAATAAATGAGAGAAACATAAACTATTAAAAACAAGAACAAGAATGTTGCATTATTTAAAAAAGTAGAAAAAAGTACTGGTTAAACCAATTAATATACCTATCCTAAGGTTAAATAAATAATTTAGAAAAAAGCCAAAGAGAATGATTGAATGATTACTTAGTGGGTTCACCTAGAACTAGACTTAGAAGAGAGCAAATCTTGTGTGCAATAGTTGATGAACTGAACGAGATGAATGAGACTAACTAGCTAACCAGTGCAGAGATGATGCATAGATAATCCCTATGAGAAAGTTACAGAGGAATGGTGCAAAGAGATTAGTAATATTATTCAGTATGCTAAATATGAAAAACCTTTAATTATATCACTGGAGTCTAGTATTAAGATCATAACGAACTTTGGATGAAATTATTGAACATGCTACCAAAATAATTGATTGAATTAAATGACTGATCCATGAAACTAGGTGATTGTGCCAAAATAAATCCACATAAGATTCTAAAAAGAATGTAAAGAGAATGCAAATTATCAAATGTGCATGTCGATGAACACTTAAGCAAATCAATGATGAAATTGCATTTATGCCAAAAAAAAATAATATATGATTAACCAAATTTTGAATGATGAAATAACAGCCTAATGAGTCTAACCTTTGACCTATCCACAAAGCACAGAAATCAAGAAAAAAAGAAAAAGAAAATAAGAATTCAGATGATGCCAATCTAGCGTCTAATGATCAAATTAATGAGGAAAAAAACTGATATAACAATTAGAAATTTGAGAAAGAAGAAAAAAATCACACAAATAGAGTAAGTCCTAGTATGTAAATGTAGCATGCATCTTGGAAAGCGTCTCAAACTAATGTCAAATTCAACTAATCCTTCTACGCATCTATATGGTTGCAAACTAAATGAATCTAACTAATCCTTCTACGCATCTATTATGCAGAAACAATCATCACATGATCTATTCTGATGATACCTAATCATAATCAAAAGAGAAGATGAGAAACTGAGCAACTTAGAAACAGAGAGTCGTCGACTTATATGAAAATGTAGCTCATTGTGTGAGAAAGTTGTTGGACACCGACTATTTCTCTACTACTCAATCTTGACTTCAAGCTTGCACCCAACCTTAGAAATTGAAGAATGCATGATCCAACTAAAGGCTTGTTCGTTTGCTCTGAAATTTGACATCTGAAAGTGCAATAATTATATTAAGAAATACATTGATATTAGACAGTGTATGCACTTAACTCCAATCAAATTGATGTACATTTGACATTTATTGTAAATGAATAAAAGTACATAATTGATTCATGTTATACTTGATACGTTCTATGTAATTACCCTTAAACTAGACACTTATGAGACTTGTGTTAGTTTAAATTATTCTCAACCGTTGGATAGACCTGGGGAGGTTTATTCTGCCAAGACTAACACTAATGTGTTGCCAAGTCGGTTGGGGTAGCTTTTTCTCAGCTGCTAGGGTTAGACCCAAAGCACATGTAGTGTGTGTTTGCTTGAAACACTGAACCCAGACCAATTTCCAATTGTGCCTTGGACCTTGGAGACTGATGGGCAAAATTGGAAAGTTACACCTAACCCCTAGATTCGATTATGGTACTGCAATGGGTGTCGGATTGGACTATCTTTGACATGCCAATCAGTGAGATCCTTAGCGGAGGTCAAAATCTGAGTATGTTGGGGCAGTCTGAGAATTCACTTGAGTGGGTGATCATAGTGACAGAATCAACCCCTCTGTCGAACAAAGTGAATGATCGGGGACTGTACTCTCTCTGATGGAAACCAAAACTGCCGGTAGTTGATTTCAACCGTGTTTGAGATTTGTTTTGCAAAATATATTTATATGTAAAATATATATATATATATATATTATGTTTTATGAAAAAATTTGCAAAAGATTTTAATTCCCGTGATCCATCAGAGCAGAGAGCGCAACACTATACCTTGCAGCTGAGGAGAGGTCATCTCTTGTCGGGAATTGTTTGATCATTATGGGCTAAAAAGTTAAGTGTAAGACCATTTAGGGCTTTTATACCTGATGGGCTAATCTCACTTAAGAACCATAGTCCTTGGGCCTTCATGAGGTGGCTGGACTCAATGACCATTTAGTGTAAATGTTGGGCCCATTAAAAGCCCATACTGATAGACTCAGAGGGTCACTGTGTATAACAGTGAATTCGGCCAGGCCTTGTAACAAAGGCTAAGCTGAACCCATATGGCTTTTGTGAGGTCAATGTTAGGGCCCCATGCCAAACAAAGAGAGCCAAGTTAGCCAGTAATAAAAAGGGGAAGTGAGCCTGCTAGCTTAATGGACCTAAGACCCATAATTAATTGGATTAAGAAGTCATGTGACTTAGGGCAAATTTGGGTTTGGATCAACAAGAGAATAAGAGGATAAGTCTTATCCACTTAAGAGTTCAGATCCAAATAAAGATTTGGATCAAAGACTCCTCCATATAGGATTAGGAGAGCTGATCTTTAAGTCTTATAAAAAGAGGGGGCGGATTACTTCAATTTTCACCTTTTTGCATTCAGTTCTCTCCCTCTATTCTTGCCGCCCAACCCTAATTCAATCTCTAGTTTCTTGTACTAAAAGAGATCAATTCCTACATTTGATTTTCTAAAAAATCAGATTTGGTTTCGTGCTCACACCCCTTGCTTGATCCTTGCTGAAGGATTGCAATTCTTGCTGAAGGACTACATTGTTGAACCTGCTTCATCTCAAGCTACGCCACTTTCAGTGGAAGCGGGTTTTGGTATCCTCTTTGGGCATGAACACCTACTTTTGGAGGTACACGTGTGGATTCTGAATCAGGTATTTCTCTCCCTTTCCTTTGGTTTCAAATCGGGTTCGGTTTGTTTCAAGAACAATCATTGAAAAATGCCATTTTTCTAAAACTAGGAATGCGATTCCCGGAAGGGAGAAAAGAAATTTTTTAAATTTTGACCAGTCACCCTACATGGTTTGGCCATCCATATGATGGATCTCCCTTCCCTTCAGTGGTATCAGAGCCAGGTTCAAGTCTTGAACCAAATGTAGATCAGTTCTGAAGCAGCACAAATCGGCAGAAATTGTTCTACCCGATTGTGCAAATTAGCAATTTTTCTGAGAATTCGGTTCTCAGATTAGGGTGTTTGATCTGAAATTAATTCTTTATTATTCTGCAATAATTTTGGAATGGTTATATGATTATTTATTGAATTTTAGGGTTGTTTGTGTGATGAAGATCGAATTCTTTTATGGCGCCAAAATTTAAGCACCCTGCATTATATATATATATATATATAGAAAAATGTATAGGATTTGGTCTGTTGTAATTAATAGAAAAAGTAGGTTTTTCTATTTTTTACATTGAAAGATTTGCTGGAGTGCGCGGAGGAGAAGAAGATTTTTTCAAAAAAGAAATCTGCAATCTGCGATTAACCGTTTTCTTGTAAGTTTGCAATTTGTCCGAATCAGATTCAGACCATCACACTTGCAGCCCTTTGTTGTGTTTTCTTTTTGTTCTTGAATGTCAATTTTGGCTGTAATTAATTCAAATCAAGATCTTGATAATTGCATCATGTATTGGACACCAAACCCTAGGCCGAATTGACCTAGTTTGGTCCAAACTGGTTGAACCGAACCCTTGGTTTGATGTGATCTATTCTCAGCCCCATGGGTCATGTTTTAGGTGACCCAAATTCGGTTATGGGCCAAGAATTTGATGGCCCATCACATGATGCAATTCGGCCCACCCCTATAAAACCCTGTTTTACTAAGTTAAAACAGCATCAACCCATTTTCAACATAACAACTGTATGAGCCGAACTGCTTTTTGCAGTTTAGCCCATATACCTAGATGGTATTATTTGGTGATGCATGGGCCTTAATGGGCTAATAATGTGTTAACTTTAATTAATTAGGGCTTTATAGATTATTTAATTGATTTGATCAATTTATGCATGTGAATGTGTGTGATGTGCTAAATGTGATTCGTACATAGGCCATAAGTACTTGGCCCATGTTTAATCGTTAGTGGCTTTCTGCGTACACCATGGCTGAATGCACATCATTGCCATGGTGCCCTAAAGATCATTGGATGATCTCCCTTCTCAATGGGCACCAGATCAACTTCCTCCCCAAGAGGAACCGTACGGAACCCTAGCCTGTTTTGGGCCCATTTGAATATGACTTTATGAAAGTCAGTGGGAGCCACTCTAGTTTGACCTAAATCAGATCCATGGACATTTTAGTTTGTTCCCTCCAGTTAATATAAGTGCAAATGATAGGGAATTTCATATGATGAATTCTCTAAAGGCCTTCCGCATGAAGATGGACTGTATTGGCAATGAGGAGATGCACCATAAAATTGGGCTATCCATTTGCTGGTCCAGTTTGTTGGATTGCTTCATAAAATGATAGGGGCATCATAGACCGATGTGGGAGGGGTCTATCCTAAAATGGAAGACTCTCTCACGGTACCTTGGGGTCCACGATATGACGGGTCAGCACTTATTGGATAGAAAGGTTAAATCTAAAATGGGAATGAACCTTGTCTGACAAAGGCCAAAGAGAAAGCTCATTTGATGAGTGGATGAGATCCTTCACAGAAAGTGGTGGGGTTTTATAGCTAAAACAATTGGCTCCACGCACTTATGTGATTTCCCACATTTCTAGACATAACCGCGTCTCTGTCACTGAGATAGGAGGAAAATCTCAGAGATGGAGAAATGAAAATGGAACATAGATATAAGACCTTTCTATGTAGATAACATGAATCAATTTTAGGTTGTAGACTAATTTATGTTGCCTTTTATCAGAAATGAAAAATGGACAATTCACCAAGTTGTTGAATGACAATAAGCTTAAGGGACCTAATTATGCCGATTGGTTTTGTAACCTTATGCTAGTTCTAACATCCGAGAATTTGGACATGGTTGCCAAAAACGCTGCACCGGAATATTCGGTTGATAGGGCTTCCAAGGCCTGTAAGAAAGAGTATCAAGAATGGGAGGAGAAGAACTCTCTTGCCTACTATTACATCATAGCATCTCTAGACAATCCAATATAGAGACAATTCAATAAGATCGAAGTGTCCAAAGATATCATGAATAGTCTGAGGACAATGTATGAGGAGCAGAATCGTTCTGCCCGACAGAAGGTCCTCAAATTGTTGATGACCATACAGATGACTGAGAGCCAACAGGTCCATGACCATTGTTTAAAAATGATGGGTTACATTAACAAACTGAAGGCTCTTGGTTCTGGGCTAGATGACAACACTAAAACTGATGCTATCTTAAACTCTCTACCTCCATCCTTCAATCAGTTTGTCATGAACTATAACATTAATAAACTAAAAGTTAGCCTTCATGAACTCAACAATATGTTGTAGAGGGCCGAAGAACTGATAAAAAATGATAAGCCGATAGCCATGCTTATTGAAGGTGGCAAATCAGACAAGAAAAAGAGAAAGGCTAAGAAGAAACCTTAGAAGAAAAGTTGGCAAGCCTAAAAAGCARAAGAATGACAAAGCATCAGATGCATGTCACTTCTACAAGCAGACCGGACACGAGAAGAGGAACTGTCCTCAGTATCTAGAAACCAAGAAGAAAGAAGGTAATTTCAAATCTCTTGTCATAGAGACCAATATGTTGGTTACTTCTGCATCTTGTTATATTGACTCTAGGGCTTCTACTCATGCATGTAACACATTGTAGGGGTTCAAAATAAGCAGAAGGCTAAGTGACGAAAAAGTAACGCTTTACTAGGGGACTTCTTCAACAGTTGTAGCTATAGCCATAGGAATTGTAGATTTAATTTTCAGAGAAGGAGTTGTTAGGCTTAAAGATTGTCTTTATGTACCTACTTTAAGAAGAAATCTAATTTCTGTTTCAAAATTGTGCAAGAATGGTTATTCTATTTTGTTTAGTAATACGACAAATTCCTCACTTATGGAAAACTTGAGAATGGTCTCTATGTCCTCTGTCCTTGTCTAGAAACAAACATAACCAAAACTATGTCAGAAATTGTCCCCAAGAAAAGATCACATGATACAGTTGATCCCACGTGCCTATGGCACAATTTTGATGCTCCTTTGGATTTTCTAACTGTAGAAGATCTTCCAACTTGTGAACCTTGCCTTTAAGGTAAGATGAAGTGGCCATTTGCGGGAAAGCTTGAAAGATCTACAGGCACACTTGACCAGATACATACTGATATATGTGGTCCCATGAATGTTAGGACATGCAACCAACACGTTTATTTTATAACCTTACTGATGATTTCTCTTGGTATGGTTACGTTTATCTAATGAGACATAAGTTTGAATCCTTTGAAAAATTCAAGGAGTTCAGACAAGAGGTCGATGAGGCAAATATATTTTCGATGAATTCAGGGACTACTTAAAGGACAATGAAATTGTATCACAAATAGCTCCTCCCGCAACACCACAATTAAATGGTGTATCAGAGAGGAGAAATCRGACTCTATTGGATACGGTCCATTCATTTCTCGTCCACTCAGAATTACCTATATCCTTTTGGGGTTACGTATTGGAAACTGTGATATATGTGTTGAGCCGGGTTCTAACCAAATTCGTTCGTAAGACTCCATATGAGTTATAGACCGGTAAGAAACCAAGTGTGAGACACATAAAGATTTGGAGTTATTCGACACATGTTAAAAGAACAAGTGCTGACAAATTGGAATCCAAAACTAGTTGTTGCCTATTTATAGGTTACCCCAAAAGTTTTGTAGGTTACTTATTCTATGACCCAAAAGAGCAAAAGGTATTTTGTAGTCGAAATGCCTACTTCTTAGAATGAGACTACATCCTGGACAATCATCGTCAGGAAATCATTCTTAATGAGAAGAGCCAAGAGTAGTGGAAGATATCCCACATATTCCAAATAACACCCAACATAGAAGATCTACCCGGGCTTCTAGACCTCCAGATCGTTACGGCTATAATCAAGAAAGTTACTTGATGGAAATCATGATCAGTGAGGAAGATCCCATGAAAGCCAAGATGGATTCGATGGAAACCAACAAGGTTTGGATTCTTGTAGACTCATCCCCTGGGGTGAAAGCAATTGGTTGCAAATGGATCTACAAGAGGAAAAAGGGCCCTGATGGGAAGATTGAGACCTATAAAGGTCATCATGTAGCGAAGGGGTACACTTAAAAAGAATGAATCGATTATAAAGAAAAATTTTCGCTAGTAGCCATGCTTAAATCCATACGGATCCTACTACTTGTAGTAGTACACTATAACTATGAGATTTGGCAAATGGATGTCAAAATTGTGTTCCTGAATGGAGATCTTACTGAAATATCTATATGCAACAACCTGAAAGTTTCATTGCTACGAGACAGGAACACATGGTGTGTAAACTTAACTGATCCATCTATGGACTTAAGCAAGCTTCTAGAAGTTGGAACATTCGATTTGACTCTACTATTAAACAGTTTAACTTTGACCAGAATCCGGATGAGCCCTGTGTTTATAGGAAAGTAGTGAGAGATAAAGTTATATTCTTAGTTCTGTATGTAGATGACATTCTACTCTTTGGGAATGATTTAGGAATGTTGACTACGATGAAGGTATGACTTTCGTAGCAATTCTCCATGAAAGATCTTGGAGAAACCTCCTATATCTTGGGACTTCGACTCTACAGAGATAGATCGAAAAGGATAATAGGATTATCCTATTCTACTTATATTGATAATATTGTCAAAAGATATAACATGGAGAACTCCAAGAAGGTATTTGTCCTTTTTAGACACGGAGTCACTCTCTCCAAGGGTATATCTCCCAAGACTCCCATGGAGATTGAGGGCATGAGAAATGTTCCTTATACCTCAGTCATAGAGAGCATCATGTATGCCATGTTGTGCACTTGATCAGACATTGCTCAAGCTGTAAGTGTGGTAAGTAGATACCAGTCAAACCCAGGACAGGAGCACTGGACAACTGTAAAGAACATACTCAAAAACCTTCGAAGGACAAAAGAGTTTTGTCTAGTATTCGATGGTAGTTCGCTACAGATCCTAGGGTATACCAATGTCGATTTCCAGTCAGACCTAGATGATAGAAAGTTAACATCTAGTTACATCTATATGATGGGATCCTATGTAGTAAGAAAAATAGTCCACGACCTAGGCCAAGCGCATTGCCGTAAGTGAGGCTGCCTAATGGATGAAGTTGTTCATCCTATAATTTGGAATTCAACACATCACCCATTCCACTATTGTGTGACAACACTGGATCTATGGGAGATTGTTGTTAGAGGGGACGTCCAGATTCAGAAGGTAGCATCAGCGAAGAATGTGGCAGACCCATTGACAAAGCCACTAACACAGAAAGTGTTTGAGAAACACGTGGATAGTATGGGACTCGGGCTTGTACCCGATTGGACCAAAGTGCAAGTGGGAGCTATTAGATAGTGTATTAGTGTATGCCCTTAGCTCTAATCAGATTGATGTATATTTGACATTTATTGTAAATGAATAAAAGTACATAATTGTTTAATGTTATACTTGGTGTGTTTCTGTGTAATTACCCGTAAACTGGACACTTATGAGACTCGTGTTAGTTTAGAATGTTCTCAACCACTAGATAGACCTAGGGAGGTTTATCCCGCCAAGGCTGACACTAATGTGCTACCAAGTCGATTGGGGTAGCTTGTCTCAGCTGCCAAGGTTATACCCGAAGCAAATGTAGTGTGTGTTTTCTTAAACCACTGAACCCGGACCAATTTTCAGTTGTACCCTAGACCTTGGAGACTGATGGGCAAAATTGGAAAGTTACACCTAACCCCTAGACTCGATTTAACATGCCAATTAGTGAAATCCTTAGCGGGGTTCAAAACCTAGGTATGTTGGGGCAGTCTGAGAACTCACTTGAGTGGGTGATCATAGTGACAGAATTAGCCCCTTTGTCGGACAAAGTGAATGATCGGGATTGCACTCTCTTTGATGGAAAGCAAAACTGTCGGCAACTAATTTCAACCGTGTTTGAGATTTGTTTTGCAAAATATATTTATATCTATATATTATATATATATATATATATATATATTATGTTTTATGAAAATGTTTACAAAAGGTTTTAATTTACGGGATCCATCCGAGTAGAGAGTGCAACACTGTACCTTGTAGCCGAGGGAGAGGTCCTCTCTTGTCGGGTAGAGAGTCCAAATTCTAGGATGAACAACTTCTTCCATTAGGCAGCCTCACTTACGACAATGTAGTGAACTACCATCAAATACCAGACAAAACTCTTATGTGTTTCGAATGTATTTAAGTATATTTTTCACAGCTGTCCAGTGCTCCTGTCCTAGGTTTGATTGGTATCTACTTACTATACTCACTGCTTGAGTAATGTCTGGCTGAGTGCACAACATGGTATACATGATGCTCCCTACGGCTGAGGCATAGGAAATCTCTCTCATGCCCTCAATCTCCTTGGGAGTCTTAGGAGACATACCCTTGAAGAGAGTGACTCCATCTTCGAAAGGGACAAATCCCTTCTTGGAGTTCTCCATGCAATATCTTTTGACAATCTTGTCAATGTAAGCAGACTGCGATAATCCTATTATCCTCTTTGATCTATCTTTATAGAGTCGAAGTCCCAAGGTGTAGGAGGCTTCTTCAAGATCTTCCATGGAGAATTGTTGTGAAAGCCACACATTCACCGTAGTTAATATTCTTACATCATTTCCAATTAGTAGAATTTCATCTACATACAGAACCAAGAGTGTAACCTTATCACCCATTGTCTATTTGTAAACATAGGGCTCATCCATATTTTGTTGAAAGTCGAATTATTTGAAGGTAGAGTCAAACCAGATGTTCCAACTCCTAGAAGCTTGCTTAAATCCATAGATGAATTGGTTAAGTTTACACGCCATGTGTTCCTGACCTACAACAATGAATCCTTGCGGTTGTTGTATGTAGATATTTTCAGTAAGATCTCCATTCAGGAACGTGGTTTTGACATCCATTTTCCAAATCTCATAATCATAGTGTGTTACTACAACTAGCAGGATCCTAATGGATTTAAGCATGGGCATTGGCGAAAAGGTTTCCTCATAATCGATTCCCTTTTTCTGGCTGTACCCCTTCGCTACAAGACGGGCTTTATACGTCTTAATCTTACCATCAGTGGGTGGGTCTACAAGAGTCCAGACCTTGTTGGTCTCAATCGAGTCCATCTCAGCTTTCATGGCATTTATCCACTTCAAGGAATCTATGTGCAACATAGCTTTAGTGTAAGTCATGAGATCTTCCTCACTGATCGTGGCTTCCATCAAGTAATTTTCTTGATCATAAGCGTAACAAACTGGAGGCCTAGAAAGTTGTGTAAATATTCTAGGTTGGTTATCATCTAGAGCTTGTGGGACATCTCCCACTACTCCTGAACTCTCCTTATCAAGTACGATTTCTTGACGATGATTGTCCAAGATGTAGTCTTCTTCTAAGAAGTAGACATTTCGACTACAAAACACCTTTTACTCTTTTGGATCATAGAATAAGTAACATATAGAGCTTTTGGGGTATCCTATAAATAGGCAACGACTGGTCTTGGATTCCAATTTGTTAGCACTTATTCTTTTAACATGTGCCAAATAACCCCAAATCTTCATGTGTCTCACACTTGGTTTCTTACCGGTTCATAGCTCATATGGAGTCTTAGGAATGGATTTGGTTGGAACCTGGTTCAGCACGTATGTTGCAGTCTCCAATGCGTAACCCCAAAAGGATATAGGTAATTCTGAGTGGACGAGAAATGAATAGACCATATCCAATAGAGTCTGATTTCTCCTCTCTGATACACTGTTTAATTGTGGTGTTGCAAGAGGAGCTAATTGTGATACAATCACATTGTCCTTTAAGTAGTCCCTGAATTGGCCGGATCGCCTCCTCGATTTGATCGAAGGGCCTTGATCTGTTTTTCCAACTGTTTCTCAACCTCTTGTTTGAACTCTCTGAACCTTTCAAAGGATTCAACCTTATGTCTCATTAGGTACACGTAACCATACCGAGAGAAATCATCGATAATTGTTATGAAATAAATGTGCTAGTTATGTGTCCCAACATTCATGGGACCACATACATCAGTATGTATTAGGTCAAATGTGCCCGTAGATCTTTCAGGCTTTCCCATAAATGGTCGTTTCATCATCTTACCCTGAAGGCAAGGTTCATAGGTTGGAAGATCTTCTATAGTTAAAAAATCCAAATGACCAACCTTGTGATACGATCTATATTAATGTGGCCAAGTCGGTAATGCCATAGGCACGTGGGATTTACCGTATCACATGCTCTTTTTTTGGGGATTATTTCCGACGTAGTTTCGATTATGTTTGTTTCCAAAGAATGATGGAGAACATAGAGACAATTCTCAAGTTCTCCGTAAGTGAGGAATTTATTTTTCAGCTTAATARTAATCGTATTACTAAACAAAATAGAATAACCATCCTTGCACAATTTTGAAACAGAAATTAAATTTGTCAAAGTTGGTACATTAAGACAATCTTTATGTGTAATGACTCCTCTGAAATACAAATCTACCTTTCCTATAGCTGTAGCTGCAAATGTTGCAGAAGTCCCCAATTAGAGCGTCACTTCTGCTTGTCCTGAACCCCTGTAATGTGTTACATGCATGAGTAGAAGCCCCAGAGTCAATACACCAGGATGCAGAAGTGATCATGGTCTCTATGACAAAAGATTTGAAATTACCTTGCTTCTGGGTCTCCAAATACTGAGGAAAGTTCCTTTTCTAGTGACCAATTTGCTTGCAGAAATGACATGCATCTGATGCCTTGTCCTTTTTCTGCTTTTTAGGTTTGCTAGCTTTCTTTTGAGGCTTTTTCTTAGCCTTCCTCTTTTTATTGCCCGACTTGCCACCTTCAACAAGCATGGCTATCAGATTGTCCTTCTTTATCAATTCTTCAGCCCTCTGCAACATATTATATAGTTCTTGAAGGCTAACCTTTAGCTTATTCATATTATAGTTCATGATGAACTGATTGAAGGAGGGAGACAGGGAATTTAATACAGCATCAATCTTGGTGTCATCATCTAGTGTAGAGCTGAGAGCCTCCAATTCATTTATGTAGCCCATCATCTTAAGACAATGGTCATGAACTTATTGGTTATTAGACATCTGTGTGGTCATAAACATCTTTACGACCTCTTGTCAAGTAGAATGATTATGCTCTTCATACATGGTCCTTAGACTATCCAGTATATCCTTGGAAACTTCAATCTTATCAAACTGTCTCTGTATCATATTGTCTATGGGGGCTACAATATAACACCGGGCAAGAGAATTCTTCTCCTCCCATTCTTGATATTCCATCTTATAGGCCTCGGAAGCCCTATCTCTCGGATGTTCCAGTGTAGGGTTTTTCGTTACCTTGTCCAAATTCTCGGACGTCAGAACTAGCATAAGGTTACGGAACTAGTTAGCATAGTTAGGTCCCTTAAGCTTGTTATCATTCAACAGTTTGACGAATTATCCGTTTTCCATTTCTGATAAAAGGCAAAATATTTTTCCATGACAAAAAATGATTCATGTTATTTACATAGAAAGGGCTTTTATCTATGTTCCAATTTCATTTCTTCATCTCTGAGATTTCCCTCCTATCTCAGTGACGGAGATGTGGTTATGCCTTTGGAAATGTGGGAAACCACATAGGTGCATGGAGCCAACTATTTCAATTCCAAAGCCCCACCACTTTCTATGAAAGATCATATTCACTCATCTTATGAGTTTTCCCTTTGACCTCTATTGGACAAAGTTTATTGCCATTTTAGGTTAAACCTTTCTGTCTAGTAAGTGTTGGCCCGTCATATAAGTGGACCCACAATGTACCATGAGAGAGTCTTCCATTTTTGGATTGGTCCCTCCCACATCGGTCTATGAAGCCCCTATCATCTTATGAAGCAATCAAATAGACTAGATCAACAAATGGATAGCCCAATTTTATGGTGCATCTCATCATTACTAATACAATCCATCTTCAAGCTAATGACAGAAGGCCTTTAGAGAATTCGTCATATGAATTTCCCTATAACATGCACTTATATATCTGGTGGAAACAAGTTGAAACATCCCTAGATTTGATTTAGGTCAAACCAAAGTGGCTCCCAGTTACTTTCTTAAAGTCAGATTCAAATGGGCCCAAAACGGATTAGGGTTCCGCACGGTTCCTCTTGGGGAGGAAGCTAATCTAGGGCCCATTGAGAAGGGAGATCATCCAATGATCTTTAGGACACCATGGCAATGATGTGCATTCAGCCATGGTGTTCATAGAGAGCCACTAACGATTAAACATGGGAAAAGTACTTATGGCCCATGAACGAAGCACATTCAGCACATCACATACATTATCAACCCATAATTGATCCAATCAATTAAATAAACTATAAAACCTTATTAATTAAAGTTAACACATTATCAGCCCACTAGGGCCCATAATATTATCAAGGTATATGGGCTAAACTACAAAAGGCAATTTGGCCCATATAGTTGTAATGCTAAAAATGGGTTGATTTTGCTTTAACTTAGCAAAATAGGGTTTTACTAGGGTTGGCCGAATTGCATTATGTAATGGTCCACCAAACCCCTGGCCCATAACCAAATTTGGGATACCGGAAACGTGACCCATGGGGCTGAGAATAATCCCCATTGAACCATAGGTTCGGTCCAACTAATTTGGACCAAGCTAGGTCAAATCGGCCTAGGGTTTGGTGTCCAACACATGATGTAATTATCAACAATATGATTTGAAATTAATTGCAGCTGAATTTGACAATCAAAACAACAAGAAAAATAGTCATGGGGCCGTAGTGTGATGATCTTGGACAATCTTCAAACCTGCAAGAAAAATATTAATCGCAGATAGTAGATTCATTTTCTACAAATCGTAGATTGTAGATCTTGTATCTGCAAAAAATCTTCTTCTCCTCCATGCATTCTAGCACTTCCTCCAATGTAGAAAAAATAGAAAACCCTAATTTTCTATTAATTACATCAAATCAAATCCTCAAGAAAATAAAAAAATTATTTACCGACCAAATTGAATAGAAAAAGCAGGGTGCGCAAATCTTGGCACCATAAAAAGATTTCGATCTCCATCACACATACAATCCAAATATTCAAGAAATAATCACAGAACAATTCCATAATTATAACAGAATAATAAAGAAGTAATTATCAGATCATACGCCCAAAATCTGAGAACCGAATTCTCAGAAAACTGTCAGTTTGCGCAAATCGGATAGAATAGTTTCTGCCCATTTGTGTAGGTTCAGATCTGGTCTAAATTTGGTTCATGACTTGAACCTGACTTTGATACCACTAAAGGGATTGGAGATCCATTATATGGATGGCCAAACCATGCAGGGAGGTTAGGCAAATTTTCAAAAATTTTCTTTCTCCCTTCCGGGAATCGTATTCTCTATTTTAGAAAAACTGCATTTTTCAAGGTTTGTTCTTGAAACAAACTGGACCAGATATGTAACCAAAATAAAGGGAGGGCTATACCTGATACATAATCTAGAAACGTAGCTCCCAACATAGGTGTTCACACCCAAAGAGGTCACCAAATCCTGCCTCCACTAAAGATGGCACATCTTGAGGTGAAGCAGAATCAACAAAGTAGTTCTTTAGCAAGAACTGCAATACTTTAGCAAGGATCACGTAGGGGAGGTGAGCACAACTTCAGATCTGATTTTTCTAGAAAAAATCATAATCAAGATCAAATCTTGATCAGCCCAAGACTCTAGAGATAGAACAAGGTAGAGTGGCAAGAACAGAGGAAAGAATTGGATTAAAAAAAGTGTTTAATAGAAGGAATTCACTCTCTATTTATAATCTTTTAAGATCAACTTCCTAATCCTATTAGGAAAGAGTTCTTTGATCCAAATCTTTATTTGGATCTGAACTCTTAAGTGGATAAGACTTATCTTATCCTCATGCTAATCTAGATCCAGATCTAAGCCCAGATTCGCCCATATTTAATTAATCAAATTAGCCCAATTCGATATGGGCTTTAGGCCCATTAAATTATCAGGCTCACTTCCCTTTTAATTGCTGGCTGACTTGGCTCTCTTTCTATGTTGTGGGACCTTAACATTGATTTTCACAAAAGCCATATGGGTTCAGTCTATCCTCTGTTACAAGGCCTACCTGGATTCACTATTGAACACAGTGAACCCCTAAACTCATCAGTATGGGCTCTTAACAGGCCCAACATTTACACTAAATGGTCCTTGGGTCCAGCTACCTTATGAAGGCCCAAGGACTATGGTCTTAAGTGAGATTAGGCCATCAGGTCTATAAGCCCTAAATGGTCTTACACTTAACATCTCAGCCCATAATGGTCAAACACTACCCAATAAGAGAGGATCTCTTCCTCGGTTGCAAGGTACAATGTYGCACTCTCTGCTCAGGATGGATCCCGAGAATTAAAACCTTCGCAAACCTTTTCATAAAAAAATATAATATATATAAATATATTTTGCAAAACAAATCTCAAACAAGTTTAAAATCCACTATCGGTAGTTTAGTTTTCCATCAGAGAGAGTGTTGTCCCCGATCATTCACTTTGTCCGACAAAGGGGCTGATTTTGTCACTATGATTATCCACTCAGGTGAATTCTCAGATTGCCCCAACATACCCAGGTTTTGAGCCTACTAAGGATCTCACTAATTGGCATATCAAATATAACCCAATCCCAAACCTAGTGCAGAGGTAATAATCAAGTTTAGGGGTTAGGTGTAACTTTTCAGTTTTGCCCATCTGTCTCTAGGAAGGCCTACTAGTTTATTATTCGTTACAATCTATTGCTAGATTAGATATCAAATCCGTAATAATTTGGTCTCTCTAATCTGCGAAGCAACTAGGGTTTAATGATTTGCTGCATCATAAATTGTTAGATCCTAGGAAGGACACTCGACTGAATTAAATGCAACCGCTTGTGCTTGTGTTGTTTAGTTTCATCGATCTCTAATGCTTAATGCTATCACTAGATTAAATCTTTAACGCTTGTTTTCCGATTAAATAATATTAGGAAGATGCAGGAAAATAATTCCTACGATGAATATTCAAAGTCTGCAGTGATTTATTCTTGCATCGATGAGTAGTAGTGAAATTCTGATGGTGGATGTTATCCTAGACCAAGATTCATTCTTTTGGTTAATTACAAACATTATAAATTGCCTTGTTTCCCATTTAAATTTTGTTCTCTTTAATCCTGATTTTCTTTCTTTCAAATCTGGTTTTTGTTACACCCCCCCTTCTATCTTTGATTCACGTAGCACATAATTCAGGTTAGATACTCTCTGTGGGAACGATCCTTATTCACACTACTACATTTTCTTCTCACGAGTATAGGTTTTATTTTTTAGTGCCTACGACAACACACCAAATTTTGGCATCGCTACCGGGGAGTTTTTCTAATCAGTTTTGTGCTTCTCGTGATCATTGTTTAGTTCTTGAAATTTTCGAAAAAAAAGTTTCCTTTTTTTTTCTATAGATCACTTTGATTGTTTGTGTTTTAGCATAGATTATTTTCTGCTTTATTCATTTATCTATTTATTTAATTGTTCTAGATTTTTTTTATTTGTTTTATGATATGTCGTTTAGGGTTTATTAGGTTTTCCTTAACTTATGCCTGTAACCTGATTCTCTAAGAAAGGTAATTTGCAGTTCGATCCGGAAATAGAAGGGACTTTGGGCAGGTTAAGGAGGGAAGCTCGGAGTCATTCAAAGGAGAACAGTCCAGCCTTCGATTCTCTATCTGTTAGCGGATCTGGTTTGAGAGAAGAGAACATCATGGCCAGAAATCGAACCTTGAAAGAGATTGCTGCACCGGATTTAAATCAACAACCCTTATGCATAACTTTTCCTGCTTTAGATGCTGATGTTAATTGTGAATTAAAATCTGGATTGATACATCTCTTACCCAATTTTCATGGTCTTGCAGGTGAGGATCCTCACAAGCATTTGAAGGAGTTGCATGTGGTATGCACGAGCATGAAACCCATGGGGGTAACTGAAGAGCACATCAAATTGAGAGCCTTCCCGTTTTCTCTGAAGGATTCGACTAAGGATTGGCTCTATTATCTACCTTCCGGGAGTGTTACCACGTGGAACGAGATGAAGAGGCTATTCCTAGAAAAGTACTTCCCAGCTTTAAGGGCGACCAATATCAGAAAAGAAATCTGTAGTATAAGGCAATACAACGGGGAGTCCCTACATGAATACTGGGAACACTTTAGAAAGTTATGTGCAAGCTGTCCCCATCATCAAATCAGTGAACAACTACTTATTCAGTATTTTTATGAGGGACTTCAACCTACTGATAGGAGCATGATCGATGCTACTAGTGGAGGGGCTTTAATAGATAAAACTTCTGAGGCCGCGAGAAATCTGATTGCAAATATGGCGGCCAATTCTCAGCAGTTCGGCTATAGGCTTAACCCTCCGGCAAAGCATACTAAAGAGGTAAATATCTCTTCCCTAAAACAACAAATTGCAAGTCTGACCTCTCTTGTTCGTCAAATGGCTGTAGGTAATATACAAACGGTGAAGCTTGTGGGATATGTTCGGTAGTAGCGCATCCAACCGATATGTGCCCAACTCTTCAAGAGGAGCCCATTGAGCAAGTGAATACAGTAGGTGGTTTTCCGGGGCAAACGCAATGGAAGTATGATCCCTATTCAAGCACATATAATCCAGGATGGATGGATCACCCCAATCTAAGCTATTGGAATCCATAGAACCACCCAAGTTTCCCGCAGTATCATCCGACTTTCCAGCAATATCAGTCGCACCCCCTAGACAACAACCAGCCCAAACTTCTGATTCAGGTATGTCTTTAGAGGATACTGTTAAATCTTTTGCCACTAATACTTTGTTATTTCAACAGGAGACGAAACAATTTCAGCAGGAGACAAGGGCCAATATCCAACGTTTGGACAATCCGATGGGCCAAATGGCGACGACAATTAGTCAGTTAGAGGTGCAAAGTTTGGGGAAATTACCCTCTCAAACGGTTGTGAATCCAAAAGAAAATGTAAGTGCAATCATTTTGAGAAGTGGTAAAGAGGTTGAAGCACCAGCAAGGGCATCCCCCGCATTGCCGAACCAAGAAAAGGAGAAAGACATCATTCCCGATGATGAAGTACCTAAGCGTAAGTTTCCACCTCTTTCTGATTATAAACCGGTACCTCCTTTTCCTAATGCTTTAGCAGGTTCTAGACAAGATGAGCAGTATAAAGATTTTTATGAGACTTTTCGTAGATGCGAGGCAAATATTCCCCTTTTTAATGCTCTTAAACAAGTACCTCATTATGCTAAATTCCTGAAAGAATTGTGTACACATAAAAGGAAACAGAAACTAAAAAGATGTGAAAAGGTGAGAGTAGGGGAGAATGTTTATGCAGTTATTCAAAGAAAACTCCCTACAAAGTGCAAGGATTCAGGTATGTTCACTATCCTCTGCATGATAAGTAACACTAGAATTGAGAAGGCCATGTTAGACTTAGGAGCTTCTATTAATGTCATCCCATATTCTATATATGCTTCTTTGAAACTTGGACCTTTGAATAAGATTGGTGTAGTGATTCAATTGGCTGATAGATCTAATGTCTATCCTAAGGGTGTAGTTGATGATGTTCTTGTAAAAGTAAATGATTTGGTTTTTCCTACTGATTTTTTATGTGCTTGATATGGATAATGGTGATCAAACCACTCCTATTCTGCTAAGAAKACCATTTTTAAAAACATCCAAGACTAAGATAGATGTTTATAGTGGCACACTCACCATGGAATTTGATGGTAAGATTGTTAAGTTTAATATTTATGATGCCATGAAATATCCTACTAATGATACTTCTATTTGTTCTATTGATGCGAATGATTCTTTGGCACAGGAAATCTTTGAACTTAATGGAAATGATGGATTAGAAGTTTCCATCAGTAAGCATCTTGAGAAAGAGGAGTCAATGTTGAATGCTGATTTGCAGGAAACTGTTGCAGCATTGGATGATTCTCCAGAGTTACAACAGTCAGGTAATGCTTCTTATATTTTATTGCCGATTTCTAACAGGATACCATTACCCTCTGTTTTGCAGGCCCCCATTCCAGAATTGAAGCTTCTCCCTAGTCACCTCAAGTACGTATTCCTCGGAGACGGAGAGACATTATCGGTGATCATCTCTAGTAGCCTTAGTGCACCACAAGAAGAGTAGTTTGTGCAGGATCTCAAGGAGCATAAGACAGTCATCGGTTGGATGACTGCGGATATCAAAGGAATCAGGCCGTCTACATRCATGCATCGCATCTTACTTGAAGAGCAAGCAAAACCTTATTGTCAACCACAAAGAAGGCTGAACCCACCCATGATGGATAGAAGGGGAAAGCACCAGAAGTTGCAACCACAAGAGTTGGAGGATCTAGTTTATGATGATTAAAAATAGGGAAGTTTGTTTTTCTTTTTTTTTCTTCTTGCTTTTGCATTTATAGTTTAGTTATTTCCACCATTTCTTTGCATTTTACCTTACATTGGGGACAATGTAAGTTTTAAGTGTGGGGGGGGGGGATTTAGGACAGAATTTAGGTTGCGTTTTAAAGTTTAACTTAGATTGTGTTTTTCTGCATTTGTTCGAAAAAAAAAAACTCAATTCTTTTGGAATCAATTGAAACAGTGTTCTGGGGCAGCTCTTGTGAACTTAGTAAAGAAATATGATTAGGCAATACAGGATTCATCTGAAGCCATCCCCTTTTTAAGCTAGTTCTAAATCCAGTTTTAAGTACATAGGATAAATATTTTATCATTGCTACAATTGGTAGAACGAAGCAAAAAATGCACCTACCAACCCAACAACTCAAACAGTGGGATAGAGCATAAAATGCACCCACTGACTAAGTCCTAAAAGTGAGATGGAGCATAAAATGCACTCACTTCCACCAAGAAAAAAAAGAGGAGACAAAAAAAAATGTTTTCCCTAGTTTACTACCTGGTTTGTAGTAGTAAAAAAAATTGGATTGGTGGATGGATGAGTCGTGTATAACTTAGTCATGTTGATTTAACGGTTTGCAATAGTTAAATTAGAATATTTGTGGAAAAAGAAGAAGGAAGATTGAGTTTAAACTTTGGTAGAATAGTTTGCTTAGTTTGCTTAAGTTCTGTCTTGCCCGAGGACGGGCAAGGTCTAAGTGTGGGGGGATTTGATGAGAACGAAAAATATCATATTTTTCTTCCTTAATAATTAGCCATTTATGTTTATTTTATGCCCAAATGCACTCATAATTCTTATATTTTGGTTTAAGGCACGAAAGGAGGCGTTAGGTGAGAAACAAGGCTAATYGGGTCATTTTACATAGTTTCGGCGCTGTGTGGTAGATTGAGCATAACTATCTCATCCAGACTCCGATTGAGATGATTCAAGATGCGTTGGAATGATAAGGAAAAGTTCTAACCATGACCATGAAGCTTTCATCAAGGTACCTTTCATCAAGGTACAACTTTTCCTTATTGAGTTTTGATAGATTTAGACTACATCAAGGTAAAACTCGGGCCCAAATTATCTGCAACTGCATTGGTGACGTGTTGAAGACATTCCTTAGCCTTGAAGCTTTCATCCGCGATTTCACCACTCTCCCATTCACACAAGAACTTTGTTTTATCTTATTTTTGAGTCTTTTTTGGATAAGTCAGCTTATAGATTGACCTAGAGGAATTTTAGGAGATTTTGTAGGCTTCTCTTGGGGGAAGTAGATAAGAGGAGAAAAACCTAGAGAGAAGGCAAGCAGAAGGGGAGCAGCCAAACCTCTCTTCTCTTCTCTTCTCTTCTCTCTGCTCCTCTTCTTCATTCTCTGATTTTCTTGGAGTTTTAACCATGACCATGCATGGATAAACTCTTGTACTTGGTCAAAGGAAGTAGAARCCTCAGAATCCACCAAACTGTGAGATCTAGTTTGGTTTTTATTGTTTAATTCATGCTTTGGATATCAAATGTTCTTCTATGTTTATACCTATGATTGTTTCGTTTGATTGCTTGGAAGGCCTACTAGTTTATTATTCATTACAATCTATTGCTATATTAGATATCAAATCTGTAATCTGCGATGCAACTATGGTTTAATGATTTCCTGCGTCAGAAATTGTTAGATCTTAGGAAGGACACTCGACTGAATTAAATGCAACCGCTTGTGCTTGTGTTGTTTAGCTTCATCGATCTCTAATGCTTAATGCTATTGTTGGATTAAATCTTTAATGCTTGTTTAGGGGTTGCTCAGTAGTAAGGGTTAAGAGGATCGCTTGTTTTCCGATTAATTGATATTAGGAAGATGCAGGAAAATAATTCCTATGATGAATATTCAAAGTCTGGATTGATTTATTCTTGCATCGATGAGCAGTAGTAAAATTCTGATGGTGAATGTTATCTTAAACCAAGATTCATTCTTTTGGTTAATTACAACATTCTAAATTGCCTTGCTTCCCATTTAAATTTTGTTCTCTTTAATCCTAATTTTCTTTCTTTCAAATCCGGTTTTCGTTACACACCCCCCCTCCATCTTTGATTCACGTAGCACATAATTCAGGTTAGATACTCTCTGTGGAAACAATCCTTACTCGCGCTACTACATTTTATTCTCACGAGTATAGGTTTTATTATTGGGTGCCTACGACAGCACACCACCTTGGTAGGATAAACCTCCCTAGGTTTATCCAATGGCTGTGAATATTCTAAACTAACACGAGTCTCATAAGTGTCCAGTTTAAGGGCATTACACAAAAACACACCAAATATAAGATGAATCAATTATGTACTTTTATTTAATTAAAATAAATGCATCAGTACATCAATTCGATTGGAGCTAAGGGCGTACACTGTTTTACACCTAAGGCCCATAATTAACCGGATAAATTAAGAAGTCACATGACAAATTAAGCAATCATGTGACTTGGGTGAATTTGGGTTTAGATATGGGTTTGGATCAGCAAGAGGATTAGAGGATGAGTCTTATCCACTTAAGAGTTCAGATCCTAATAAAGATTTGGATCAAAGAGTCCTCCTAATAGGATTAGGAGGGCTGATCTTTAAGGCTTATAAATAGAGGGGATGAATTGCTTCAATTTTCACTTTTCTACATTCAGCTCTCTCCCTCTGTTCTTGCCGCCTAACCCTAATTCGATCTCCAGTTTCTTGGACTGATAGAGAACAATTCCTATATCTGATTTGCTAGAAAATCATATCTGATTTCATGCTCACAATCCTTGCTGAAGGATTGCAGTTCTTGCTGAAGGACTACATTGCTAAACCTGCTTCATCTCAAGCTGCGCCATCTTCAGTGGAAGTGGGTTTTGGTACCCTCTTTGGGCGTGAACACCTACTTTGGGAGCTACACGTATGGATTTCGTATCAGGTATTGCTCTCCCTTACTTTTGGTTTCAGATCTGGTCCGATTTGTTTCAAGAACGATCCTTGAAAAATGCAATTTTTTTGTAAAGCTGGGAATACGATTCCTGGAAGGGAGAAAAGAATTTTTTGAAATTTTACCYAGCCACCCTACATGGTTCGGCCATCCATATGATGGATCTCCCTTCCCTTTGGAATGCATGATCCAACTAAAGGTTTGCTTGTTTGCTCTGAAGTTTGACATCGGAAAGTGCAATAATTACATTAAGAAGTATATTGATGTTGGTGAACTTTTCTTTCCTCTGAATTCTAGATGCAGAGAATGTTGTTCTGAATTCTGAATTTTGAAAATTATCAAATATCAATTTTTTACCCTAGATATGAGAGTTTTTGTTTGTCTTCTTGGGGTATCATTGGAGAACAAAAAGTTGTATGATTGCACTATTAGAAATAAGTGATAAGAGGAAATGAACACACAAATTTCACTTAAAGTTAAAAGATTCCTCTTAAGAGATAAGAGTTAAGAGGAAATGAACATGCCCTAAGTTGTGTACTCTCAAAACATTGTCAATAGACTCTAATGGGACTCTCTTCTCATCCTTACTATCTTTGGAAGGCTCTTATCTCCCTTTTAAAAACTCTTTGCATGTCCTTTTATGTTGGAGAGGACCTCTTCATATAGGGAAGTTTGGGTTTATCGAGCATTAAACCTCGATGATTGAAATTTAGTGTTGAGATATTAATGGCCATGGTTAGAGTCTTTCTTAGATTAAATCATTAGAAAAGGGGGTCTTAGAGATTCAACTAAAAGGAATGGACATATAGAGGTTAGATTGTAATCCTACTTTGTTTTGGATTAAGAGAAAGCTTGCAAGATAAAGTGGGATATCTCACTTAGACCCTAAAAAAGATAAGCTGTTTTAGTCTCATATGTATCATAAGCGACCATTTTTTGAATGATAATGAAATTGTAGCTATGTTATTATTGAAGGGGATTCCACCTTGAATGTTATGATTGATCGTAATCGGTTTTGATTTCAGATCTTAGGACGGGTAGTGATGGTGCGCGATTTGGCTAGTCCTAACTGGAAGGCGATCCCAACTCCAATTGGGCGGCAAGCTGGACCGTTCTGCAAAACAGTGGATCAGAGAACCCGAGGTAGCTATGAAAGGAGGGAGAGATCCATCGTATGGACGCCAACAATGCAGCGGAATGGGGTGGGCGAATTTCAAAAATTTCTCTCCTCCCATCAAATTAGGGGATTCCCTGATTTTAGAATACAATATTCAAGGATCTAATCGAACCAAAACAGAACCAAATCTAAACCAAACAGAAAGCGAAGGGTTATACCTGATATGGAGAATCGGTATCTCCCAACGTCGGTGTTCACACCCAAAGAATACTCCAAAGATCTGCTCCCACTAAAGATGATGCAATGATGCTGAAGTAGAACCAGCAGTGTTCATCCTATGAACAAAATCCTTCACAAGAATTTGATGGAAGCGAAGAGCACCGTACACAATTAGCCTTTTAGCAAAGACTGATATCAAGAACACCTTCTTGATCTTTCCCTCTCTAAGAGATCGAACTAGGCAGTAAATGGCGGTGGTGGCTGAAGAAGAACTCTAGAGCTGAAGTTGGTGTAGTTGCTTTTCTTCTCTCTAGGATTTCTGAGATCCAATCTCAATTTGCAGGAGGAGGTTCTGCTGAAACCTTTGTTCGAATTCTAGTAATTCAAGGCTAGGGTTTCTCCTCTTTCTTAGTGATTAAGAAACCTCCTAATCCTATTAGGAGTTATCTCAATCCAAATCTGTATTTGGATAGGGAATTATCTTAATCGTATCTGCAGATTAGGTCAGCCCACTCCTGATCTTATCAGGAGGTTACCATATTCAAATCTTTATTTGAATCTCAAATTCACCCCTTTAAGAGGATTATTAAATCAACCAGTTCGAAATGGGCTTTAGGCCCAATAAGTATTAAGTGCTCAACAGGCTTCCAAACTGCTGCCCAGTTGGGCTTCTTTGTATGGCGTGGGACCCAAGCATTGATCTACACATCAGCCACGTGGGTTTGGCCCAACCTTTGTTACAAGGCCTAGCTGAATTCACTGGAG
>NW_010729148.1:2884936-2910619 GCF_000365185.1 Nelumbo nucifera | reverse complement strand
CGACAAAGGGGCTGATCCTGCCACTATGATCACCAAGTCAGATGAATTCTCAGACTGTCCCAACATACCCAGGTTTTGACCCCCGCTAAGGATATCACTGATTGGCATATCAAAGACAGCTTAATCCGACACCTAGTGCAATATGATAATCGAGTCTAAGGGTCAGGTGTAACTTTCCAGTTTTGCCCATCAATCTCCAAGGTCCAGGGCAATACTGGCAATCTGGTCCGGTTCAAAGATTCAAGTAATCCGACACTGCATGTGCCTTAGGTCTCACCATGGCGGCTGAGACAGGCCACCCCAACATTTGGCAACACACCAGTGTCAGCCTTGGTAGGATAAATCTCCCCAGACTTATCCAACAGCTGTGAACATTCTAAACTAACACGAGTCTCATTAAGTGTCCAGTTTAAGGGTCTTACACATAAACATACCACACAACATGAATCAAACATGCACTTTATTCATTTACACTAAATGTCAAAAGTACATCAAAATTGATTGGAGCTAAGGGCATACAAAACTGTATAACAGCTCCCACTTGCACTTAGGTCCAATCTAGTACAAGCCGGACTCCCATGCTTTCCACGTGTTTCTCAAATACTTTTTGTGTGAGTGGCTTAGTCAATGGGTTTGCCATATTATCCGCTGATGCTACCTCTGAACATCAACCTCCCATTGGTCCAGTGTTGTCACACAACAGTGGAATGGGTGATGTGCTGAATTCAAAATTCAGGAATGAACACTTTCATTCATTAGGCAGCCTCACTTACGACAAAGTGTTCGGCTTGGGTTGTGGACTGTTATTTTGCTAGTCAGGACCCTTGTTTGTTGACATTCAGAAAACAACACACAATCTCATCGTGAAAACATACCCAGATGTAGACTTTCTATCATCTGGATCCGACTGGAAATCGACATCAATATACCCTAGAATTTGTAGTGAACTACCCTCAAACACTAGACAAAACTCTCTTGTCCTGCGAAGGTATTTGAGTATGTTCTTCACAGTAGTTCAATGCTCCTGCCCTGGGTTGGCCTAGAACCTGCTTACCACACTCACCGCCTGAGCGATGTCAGGGCAAGTGCATAGCATGGCATACATGATGCTCCCTACAACTGAGGCATAGGGAACGTCTTTCATGCCCTCGATCTCCTCAGAAATCTTGGGAGRCATCTTCTTTGAGAGAGTGATTCTGTGCCTAAAAGGAACGTTTCCTTTCCTTCCTAGGGTTGTCAGGGTAGTTTATTGTATTTAAGAAAACTATGCATTGAGATTTTGTTATCGCACCTAGTATTTGCTAGGTTCTTCCTAGAACTGTCAGGCTAACTCATTGCATTTTAGAAGGCTATGTGCTTTGGTTTATCGTCGCTCTTGGAGTTGCCAAGGCCTTCCTAGGGTTGCCAGGGAATATGCCTCGCACTTGGGGTTGCTAAGGCCTTCCTGGTGTTGCTAAGGAATGTGTTATCGCGTCTGAGGGTTGTTAGGTCCTTCTTGGCATTGCCAGGGTATATGTCATCGCACTTGGAGTTGCCAAGGCCTTCCTAAGGTTGCTAGGGAATATGTCTTTGTGCTAGGGGTTGCCAGGGAATATGTCATCGCGCTTGGGATTGCCAAGGCCTTCCTGGGGTTCCAGGGAATATGTCATCGTGCTTGGGGTTGCCAAGGCCTTCCTGGGGTTGCTAGGGATATATATATATAATATGTATATGTATATGTATATGTATGTATGTATGTATATATGTATGTATGTATAGTAGACACAATTAAAAAAAGAACTTTGGACAATTCAATTGAGAGCAATGGTGTGTACAATGGAAATATAGCATGCTTTATTCAACATTGGAAATATGTACAAAGAAGACATAACATGCTATTTTTTTTAGTATAGAAAAGTAGAATATACTTTGTTTGATGATAAGTACAGAAGATATATGACATGTTTTTTTCTTCACAAATTCACAATTATAGTTTACATCACTACCCATTATAAGGTTTCAACCCAGTTAGGTGCAAACTTTCCAACTGATTTACCTTGCCTGACATGGAGTGTTGTTTTTTAGTACCTTGTCGTCCTCTTTGAATTTTCTAGGCTTTACTAGTTTGTTAAAGTTAGAGGCCATGAGCTGTTTGTATTTGATTTGTTTCTGTAATGACTTCTCTCTAGCCTCTTCTATGTGTAGGTACATAGTGCTCGCTCAGCCCCTCAGAGCACAGTAAATACTAGATTAACACCACATGGGTGCTTGCGATCAGCTTGCAGCCAACCTTTCCTCTGCGATGAACCTATAGTGCACCGTAGGTTTGCGATGAACCGCGCTCATGATAAACTTATTCTTAGTGTAAGCCCAAAGCAAATCCAGGTCGAACCTGCGATGAGGTGCACACGTACCCATCCCGGTGATAAACCCTCAATCACTGCGGGTCCCAGTTCATTAAGAATTGGGCTCATATCTTACCTACGCGTGTAACTTTGAAATAACGAACGTGACAAGGCGCCATGTAGGTATAATAAAACGCTGACCACCAGGCAATGACGTCACTAGCGCCATGTCAGCTAAGCAAGGTGCAAAAGGGTAGTAGCACACGTGAGCTATGAGGATCTCCGAGTGAAGGGAAAGTCAATCATCGGCCAGATCCCCATAGGGACACATGGCGAAACCCCAACAATGCCCTTAATGATTGATAGCAAATCCAATATTCATTTTCCTAGTAGAAGACAAACGCCTTAGTTCATTCTTTTTAGGATCTCGGGATCTTCCCCATAAATAGAGATCATTTTCATAACGAAATTCATTCAATCATCGAGTATCCTCATCACTGATCTCCCATTCTATCACTCTCCCTTTGTGCCCTAGCCTCCGGATTGACTCCCCGACCCTCGGTCTTTCTCAGTCTTTCAAAGAGACCATCTACCTAGTCTAGCCACCACCTTACCTATAGTAGAATCTCTTTCTGTCTTTGATCACAAAGAATGGCCACCTGTAGGATCAACCTTACACCCATCTTTGAAGAGTACAACAACATCCTTGAGAATGCCAACCTAGGGGTGGAGAATCAATTTGAAATGGAGGCAACCAATCAAGTCGACATCGAAATACTCTCAGACAAGGTATACGAGTTCGAGGCCCGCTTCGAGGCTCGGTTTGAAAAACTCAAGCAGATGCAAGAAGAAACAAGGAACGCCCTTCAGATTTTCCTCCAATGATCAGCCCAAGTCAAATAGTCTCCCTTCACCCCAGCTGCCATTCCCGTTGGCGTCCCTACCAGCCGTCACTCTTCCAAATCAATCTTCGTTGCCCCAGAACAACCCAACAAAACCAATCCCATGCCCATGCAGACAGGACAAAACCACATCAACCAGCATCCGACCTTTCCCCAAGTGGATCTAGTAACCGAGACTCCACTCAGATAGAACAAGCTGAGAGAGTATGTCTAAGGACTAGTGGTGGAAAGCCGCAACCGAGCACAGGATTCTGCCGTATTACAGAAGCTTTACTCTAACGAAATCCTATACAAGCCTTACCCCGTTGGGTACATTCCTCCGCAATAGTGGCCGCAATATGATGGCTAGAAAGGCAGCCCATAGGAGCACATGAGCAAGTTTGAAGACAACCTAAGATCCTTCACTATTGATGGGGATCTGAAGGTACGGGAGTTTTCAAAGTCTTTAACAGGCCCGACGTATACCTGGTTCATGAGCCTCACCGCTAGAAGTATTGATTCATGGGGCGAACTAGCCAAGAAATTCTTGTCAAAATGGTTCACCCTAGAAAGGAAGCTGACGATGGCTGATCTGAGAAATGTAGAGCAAGGATCAGGAGAATACCTCTTAGTGTATTTCATGAAGTTCCAGAAACTAACTCACTCCGTTTTCGATGAGCATGCCACAAAGAAGAGCTTCATCAAACAATACGTGTAAGGGATGCGACCCGCTTATAGAATAGGCATCGAGAACGTAGAGGTTGAGACGTTTAGTCAATTATGGAGATGTGCAAAAAGAACAGCGCACACGGTTAAAAACACCTCGCACTAGCCTGCACCATATGGAAGGAACGAAGCATATGCAATTGATCGAAAGCCTCAGAACAACGAAGGAGCCAGACAGGGGCCCTACTACCGCAATCCTGCTCCTCAAAAAAGGAATGACTTGCCCATCCCTCCTCCCTTCCCATACACAAAAGAGGAGGTAATCATGATAATGAACAAATTAGTTGAAGATAGGGTGATTAATTTGCCACTGCCACCAGCAGGAGTTGACTCGGAGAAAGACAAACGTGGCAGAAGGTGGTGTAACTATCATCAGTCACCGCACCATGATCTGATGAACTGCTTCTCCCTGAGGAGATTGTTTGTACAAAAGGTAAAGTTGGACGAGTTCGCGAAAAGAGACCCAGCATGAGTGGAAACTGATCCCCTCCTAACCCATACCCAAGGGGGTAGTGCCAATGTGGTGGGAGCAACAAGCCAATACCAGTCTAATGCCTTGATAGAGAGACTCGACCAAAAATAGAAGCTGCAACAGTTCTTCAGTAAATAGGGGCAAACACATCAACAAGTAAGCTGGCTATTAGAGTGCTGGCATAAGTTTTCAGGCACCCATTAGAGCCCTATTGGCCTGATTGCGGCAGCGTGGAGTTTATAGTGGAAGACATGTTAGCTGCTAACCCCCATCACAACCGGCCCTATATATTTCAGCGAGAGTGGGGGGCTTCGAAATGAGAAGGTCAATGATCGATCTAGGAAGCTCTGTTAATCTGATCTCCATCTACATGTTGAAATTGATGAACATACAGAAAGAGACCGTTAGGGGACTACCAATGGAGGTAACAGATTTCAGCGGAAATGCATCTGTCACAGAAGGATCCATTGAACTGCAAGTAGCGATCGGTCCATTCTCCGTCACATAGGAATTTCAGGTAATCTCGGGGAGGACCGCTTACCACGTCCTCCTGGATGACCTCTGATACATGGTCTAGCTCTCGTTCCCTCAACATATCACTAGTGCATCAAAGCCAAACACAAGGGATGTGTGATCAGAATCCCAGTTACCAGAGTCCCCTTCGACAAATCAGAGACCCATCTGCAAGACGCAATCTACTACATGGAATTACAGAAGAAGGGGAAATAAGATTAGCCAACGTAGAAGGGATAAAGCTACCAGACCTCACACAAAGCAAGCCTCCAGTAGCCACAAAAAAGAAAAAGAGAATCAGATGCGTGCAGGTAACCGGTGACGATGGAAAGAGCTGTTATACCATTGTCGTAGACTGTGATGGTAACGAGCTATCGGTAAGTAAGAAGGCCATTCCAGAGGTATGAATTGGTTTTTGCATTTAAATTATGATTTACTTTATATCATCTTAGAACATTAGTGGAACTGTTTACAGAAAAATACATGTGAATTCTTTCTTTTCGGTTAGATTATCTCCGAACAACGTGAGTAATGCAATCATACTTTCCACTATAACAAAACTCTAAGTAATGTTTCAATCAACACTACTTCATCGGTTCATTTCCGCAAAACGATATTGCTGTAATTTCATCATTGAACAATAAATTACAACCCGAGCATGAATCAGAGGTACAACAATGAACTGAATTAGACTTATAACTAATAGAACACACAAAAGGAACATCGAGTAGCGTGTACAATGAGATGAGCTGAGAAAAGACACCCTAGAGTATTGTGATGAACTTCAAACACCTCCCAAGTGCATGACAGATTCCATCAACACGGTGGAAGAACCCTTAGAGGAAATAAACCTGGCGGTAGAAGGAGCAGAAAGAAACCGCTATACATATCAACCAGGTTAGGACCCGAAGATAAAGAAAAGTTGATCGCACTGTTGAAAGGTAAAGACCTTTCTTTATCGCAAAACGCTGAAACCTGCTAAAAGATTCTAATCCGTGTGTACTTCCACAGAATTTCAAAACGTCTTTGCCTAGTCGTATGACCGGATGCCAGGCCTAGACTTGGACCTTGTTTCATTGTGCATAGATCCTAAGTTCAGGCCAATAAAGCAGCCGCAAAGGATTTTTAAACCAAAAGTGGCTTTGAAGAATAAAGAAGAAGTTGTGCGGCTCCTGAAAGTAGGGTTCATCAAACCCATAGCACACTCTCAGTGGCTGGCCAACATAGTGCCAGTGAAGAAGAATAATGGGTAGCTTAGGTTAGTGTTTCTAGCTTAATTATGTAGCATTAACACTTCATCAAAAACTAACCAATCCTAACCTTATCACAGGTGTTGTGTTGATTTTAGATACCCAAATAAAGTCTGCCCCAAAGATGAGTTTCTCCTACCTAACATGGAGGTCCTAATAGACTCGACAACAGGAAACAAACTATTCTCCTTCCTAAATGCTTACAGTAGGTACAACCAAATTTTCATGGATCTTGCAGATGCACCCCACACACCCTTTAGGATACCAATAGGGAACTTCCACTACAAGATCATGCCTTTTGGCTTGAAAAACACCGAGATATCAAAGGGCCATGACAAGTGTCTTCTACGACATATTACACAAGGAAGTCGAGTGCTATATAAACGATATAGGGATCAAAGCAAGGAGACCGGAAGACCACCGTGCTCCCGATGATAGTATCAGTCCCAATGTATTGGGAGATGTTCTCAATACAAGGCGGGGATGTGCCGTGGGGCGGAGATGTAAACTCCTTCTATCGCGTGCAGCAAATTCGACCAACTGGACGTGAGTTCGGCTTCAGTCAGGGCACCGTTCGCACATGCGCTGCGCGTCCTCCAATTCGTGTAAACGGTTGAAGCATGCGAGGATGCTTCACGCCGTTAGTTGCGAAACCCATACTCCTTTCCCTTGAGTGTCACAGAGTGACTCGTTCTCTTCTCCCTCTCTCTCCTTTATCCACCCAACGGCCAACTATCACCGGCGGCGGACGGATCAACCATCACCGTACATGCCGGTCAAACACCAACGCCGGAGTTTTCAAGGTAGCAAAATAGAAGAGCGCCCAGTCTGCAATTTCTCATGGAATCAAGAGGCATCGTCTGAGCGAGCATTCAAAAAGGGCGTCTGAGTTTTTGCTTAATGGACGTCTTCTTAATTTGACACATTTGTCTGCGCTTCCGTCTGCGACAAACAAGGGGCACCCATGGAGCCATGGACATGGGTATTTCTTCTAAGAAATTAGTAATATTCCTAAATCCCAGAAGAAATTAACCGCCATGGTTGTTCTTGTTGATAAGGAAAACAAAGAAAAACCCAAGAACCAGACCAATTAAGTTCGTTTGCCCATTTTGCTGAGTTGAAGGGGTGCAGGTGGAGCAATAGTTCTTCTTTTCCAGAGATTAATTTCTTTATTTGGCTACGAAGCCACTTTTCCACCACCTATCATTATGGGTGCAGAGTGGGGGATGATAACCTCATCTTCTCCATCACTCTCTTCCATCCCCTCGTCGTCGGGATCCAAATCCAACGACTCATTCTCCCTCCAGTCGAAATTGGTGAACGCATTGCGGCCATCGCAAACCGCTTCATCTGGCCCAGAGAGGTGCCCTGTCTGCAACTTCTGGCTTCTTGTTAACAAAAACAATAGTTCCCTTACCTGTCATCTTCTTCCTGTTCTTGATGCCGAAGATGGCTTCTTTTTTTGCGTCTCGAGGTGGCGAAGATGGCTTCTTTTTTTGCGTCTCGAGGTGGCGACACCGATACATGCCTGGAGTCTTGGGGAGGTGGAGCTACACGCTTAGAATTGGATCCGCACATCTTCTTCCTGTTCTTGATCTGGCCGATGCATGAAACCTTGGRCGAAGTGGGCTCCTGTGCATCGAAGTTGCCATTCTTTGATTTGGTTTGAGCTTCGACTGGTGGGTCTCTGCACCCGGATGCATGCATCCTTCTCAGCGGCTGCCAGGCGAACGAGACATCTGCAGACATGAATCCGATTGATGACGGAGACAAGACGTATGGGGCGTTTAGTAACGCTGTTCAGATGGTGCTGAAGGAGCACGAGACCAGACTTAGTAACAGAGAGCTGGTGACCATGGCGAGAGCTGTTTTGAAGGAACAAGGCTTCAAGCAGCAGCAATTTCTCCCTGAGGTTGATCTGTCCGCAGGTGATGGTTGTTTGTCGCCGGCGGTAATGGATGTTAAATCGTCGCCGGGTGAATGGGGGAGAGAGGGAAAAGAGAAACGAGTAATCGATAAATGGATTTTGCTTAACTAACGGCGTGAATCATCCTCGCATGCTTCAACCGTTTACACGAATTGAAGACGCGTGGCGTGTCCTCCAATTGCGCGAACGCTGCCCTGACTCTGCCTGGACTGAAGCCGAACACATCGGACGTTGTTTACTTGCTTTCCATCATTTCTCTGCTCAAGTCAAAATTGCTTTCTTTGCTTTCTTTTTTGGGTAAAAAAGTCAAATTTGCTTGAGACGAGAAACAAACACTCCCAAACGAACGCAATGCAGGCCTTTACGGTCTCTCCGAATTCTCATCTTCTGCTCCTCGGAGTTCCTCACTCCTGCTGCAGCTTCTCTCTCATCAGAAGCAGAAACCCTAGCTTCTTCAGAAGCCTTAAAACCATAACTTCATCACCCAAACTTCCCTCTGCATTGAAATCATTTGCAGATTCGTCTAATTCCGATAGCATCAATGGCGACAATGACGACGACGAGGATGAATATGAAAATTTGGAGTCGTCTGATTCGGAACCTGAATCCATCTCCGACCATGGTATTGATATCAAGATCGAGAAGCTTGGCAAGAACTCGCGGAGAATACAGTCTTGTATCGCCATTGATGCCAGCCTCGAAACTGTATGGGGCATATTAACAGATTATGAGAGGCTGGCTGATTTTATTCCTGGCTTGTCCGTGAGTCAATTGCTTGAAAAGAAGGAAAATTTTGCTCGACTTTTCCAGGTACCGTTTCCTCTCTTTAGTGGAATTTGGTTATGACTTTGCGTTCCTAATGCGACCTTGTGAGGTCTTGGAAGTTATTTTGAGTTCCTAGCGCAACCTGGTTTTGGGAATACTTATGATTCTTGGCGGACATTTCTACAAGGTTTGTTAATTTCGAGATTGCAGATGGTCAGCAGATTTTTCTTGCCATATCCTAGAGTTTATTTTTCTCCATGTTACTGCTTCAAATCATATGCAAGGTTATTTGTTGGTCTAAAATTCATGAAACCTTTTAAATTGGTTCAGTGCAAATTGAGTAATGTATTTTCAACAGGGAAGTTTCATTAGTAAGTTCACCAAAGGTTGTAGCAGTTAATAGGCTGAATTTGAGTGTTTGACAAATGGAATTTGGTCATTTGTAGCTCTCCCTAGAAATGTACTTCAATAGAGGATATGTCTGTAGTGGTGGTGGTTGGGTTCCAGAGAAGTGAATTAGGTAAATACACTTTATTGAGGTTAAGGGGGTTGGGTTTAAGATGGTCATAGGATATGGGGTCAATTTTCTCTATTAAGAACTTCCTTCCACTGGGATTGGAAATGTAAAGATGAAGAGTTTGGCTTTATTAAGTAAATGGTTGTGGATGTTCCCTAAAGAAACTGAGAAATTATGGAGAGTTACCTCAAGCATCCATGGGCTGTCAAGCAATGGTTGGGATGCGGGGGGCTGTTTTCATAGAGTTACGTTGGCTACTCTATGGAAAGCAATTCATGATATTCTTCCCTTGTTTCTTCCCAACATAAGGTATGATTTTGCTTCGGGTCAGAAAATCAGGTTTTGGGAGGACATTTGGGTTGGGGATTCCCCCCTTTATGTGGTTTTCCCTTCCCTCTTTGCTCTTTCCAGCCTCAAGGGAAAACCTATCAATGAATTCATCAATTCATCCTCTTCATCTTCTAACCTGAAATCTGAAATCTCTAATGTCTATGCTTTGATTAATTTGCTAAGTTCAATGGTTTTGGGGGACAGTGGTTCAGACTCTAGAGTTTAGGCTCTTAACCAGTCAGTAGGGGTGAGAATTAATCAGTTAAAACCGAAAAACCGAACTGAAAATTTCGGTTTTGGTTTTCAGGTTTAGAAATTCGGTTAACAGAAAAAACTGAATTAGCCGAACTTTATTATATATATATATATATATATATTAACATATAATACATATATAATATGTATAAAATATATTATATTGTATTATGTTATGTATTAAAATATATAATTTATTATACACATTGTATAATATATATATATTTTTAATATATAATATATATTAAAATGTATATAGTGTTGAAATTTGGTTTTAACCGAAAACCAAACCAAAAATTTTGGTTTTTTAATATTTCAGTTTCGGTTTGGTTTTTCATTTAAAATTTCGGTTTTAAAAATTTTGGTTCATTCAGTTTGGTTTTTAACCGAATAAACCGTTTGCTCACCCCTACCAGTCAGGGTCCTCTTGCAAATCATTTCTGAATTTCCTTGTTGCTACCTCCTCCTCCCCTTCTTTCCTTGTCAAGGAGGTTTGGTGTCAGGCCATCCCTCCTAAAGTCAATGCCTTTTGTTGGGAAATGTTCCATGGCTCCATTATTGTGATTTGCTTCAGAAAAAAAAGGCCAAATTGGTGCTTGTCCCCAAACTGGTGTTCTTTATGTAAGCTACACGGTGAGACTGCCTTCCACCTTTTAATTTCCTGTCCTTTTGCTAACTACATTTGGGAATGGTTTTCCTCTCTGTTTGGTTGCAGCTGGATTCCTCCTGTTAATCTGGAAGGATTATTTAATTCTCATACATTCAGGTGCCCTAAAAGAAGAGGAAGAATTATGGGAAGGTGCACTAGAGCAGTAGTGATTTGGACAATTTGGGAAGAAAGAAATTTAAGGATTTTTGATGACAAGGAAAGAAGCAAAGAAACTTTGGTCGGAGTGGTATCTCTAAGGGTGGCACATTGGGTGAAAACATTAAAGTTGTTTGCTGACTTTAAGACAGAAGACTTCCTTCAGATTTTGGGGAACAATCGCTAATACTGCTAGAAAATCTAGAACAAATGAGGTCTKGTCCCCTCCAGTGGCTGGTTGGAGGAAATTAAACTTTGATGGTAGCTGTATGGGGAATCCTGGACCATCGGGTGTTGGTGGGGTGATAAGGGAAGAGAATGGGAATATTTTAGTCATATACTCAGGTCCTATTCAGCATGGTGATGTGGTGAGATCAGAACTAATGGCAGCAGTGTATGGTGTTGAAAAAGCCAAAGAAATGGGGATTAACAGGCTGATTATTGAAGGGGATTCAAAGATTGTTGTAAACTGGCTGAAAAAGGGGGAAGGAGTAATGTGGAAGCTGAGAAATGAACTCAGGCACTTCAAGCAGATATCTAAAGACATGTTGATCTAAGTTAGATGGGTTAGGAGATCAGCTAACAATGGCTGATGGGCTAGCTAAACAAGGGATTCAAAGACAATCTATGTTCTGGGCTGGGTTGTAATTAGTGGTTTTTCTTCTCTTGGGCTTATCCTTCTGCCCACAACTTCTAGATGTATATGTTTTTCTAATCTTATCAATAAATAAATTCTGCGTTGCTGATCAAAAAAAAAAAAAAAAAAAGAACTCCCTTTCCTGCACTTCTATATCTAGCCACATAAGTGCCTATACCTGGTTGTAGGTTAGGTAGGGTCTTTAAAATTACCTTGGGTTGTGGTTGGAAGAAGGTAACAGGTTTGACATTTTATTTTAATATTAAAAGAAAAAATTTATAAAAAGAAAAAGAAACTGATTACAACCACTAGGGTGCTACAACAACACCTTCACTCAAACACACAACACCGACCAAGAAAAACAAGTTAGTGCTTGGAGCTTTAAGAATTATATTTGTCAAATAACATGTTTACTGGAGTTTTGGGCCTTTTCTTCTTGGGTGGTGAGGAGTTTGTGAGGGAATCATTCAGAACAGCAGAGAATTAGAATGGGAAGAACAAAAGAATAGATGTTTCAGAAGACAGCTGTAAGTCTGACAAGTAAGAGATGGAAAACTTTGGTGGAGGTTGTGGGGAAATTATTAAGGGAATGGAAGAAAAGGCAGAGTTTGAGGTGGGATCAGACAAGGGTCAGACTATCTCAGTTCAGCCAAAAGAATCTGTGGGTGCCTTAAGCACAGTTAGAAGATTTAAATCTCAGAAGATTCAAAGAAGTCAACAGCAGATCCCTGTTTCTAAGGTGTTAACGAGAATGAAAGGAGGATTGTTTGGGGTCGGGCTGAACAATTTAGTCTAAAACCCAAAAGACCAATCAGAAGGAGACAAGAAGACCACATTCAAAAAACAGAGAAGAAATGAGATTTGGGGGGATAGGATTTGTGTTGGGTTTCATAAGGGACGTTGGGCAGGTTTTTTGGTGTTTTTGAATTGGGATAGCTTCTGGGGATGTGTAGTTTTTGTTGGGAGGGGTTGTTTTTATGAGGAAATTTTTTGGAGGGTTTGTCCTTGTGCTGTCAAGAGATTGGGTTCGTGTTTGTTGGGTCTTTTCCTTGGGTTGCCTTTCTCTTTGCTTATCAACTTTCTTGTACTTCTTTTTTCTTTTAATAATTTTTTATTTTTATCTTCAAAAAAAATGTTGAGAGGGAAGTGGAGGTTGGCAAGTCTCTGTGTTTGTTCTTCAAAGACAATTTATGTATTGCGCACAATTGTAATATGGGTTGGGTGGCTTGCCTTGTATTGGGCATGCTTGTTGTTCACAACTCCTTGTTGTATCTATTTCCTTTAATCATTAATAAAATTCTTCTTTGTGGTTGCTGATAAAAATAAATAAAAAAAAATACTTGGGTCAGATGATTTGCTGTGATGCTATATATTATTACACACGTGTGGTTCCAGCAGACAGCTCCCTTTTTGGTGACTTCTGAATTGGTTTTTAAATATCAATTTTAGACTTACTGATATTGTTCCCTTTTTCTTGATGTTGAACACTGAATTTGGTTCCTAAAAGAATCTCTATGGTGGCCTCTGGTGCTGAGAATAGAGGTTGTTTTGTTGTGTTTGCTTATTTTCTCTGTTTTTCTTTCTGTTGGTTGGAAAGAGTCTGTTAGTGCGTGTTTGGTGGGTGGTGCTATTTTAGCACCTGTAGTGATTGTTTCCAGCTTTTTCTTTTCCATCAATAAAATTTTCTTTTTTACCTATCAAAAGGAAAACACACACACACTGGCCATTACATCTCTTCAAAATGTATCTCATTCAGAAAACTACATAAAACCTTGAATCCTGGTCTAATTCCCTAGATTCCATAGCAACCAACAACCATCTTTCACTAGTAATTATTAATAATCTTTGTAAAAAAGTACTTGAACAAATGCTTGACAAAGAGACTCTTCCAGTCAAGCATGCTAGTTCATAGTGACAGATACACCCCAAAGTGGTAACTATTCCCCCGTTTTGTATCCCCCAAATTGCTTGAAATCATATTACATAAAGATCCATCATATGAAATCAACATATTCATGAGAAGAAAAAGAAAAAATGAAAAGAAAATTCAGAAAATATAGGGGCTGAGCCCTTGTTTTTGTCCTAGGAAAAGAAAAAAAGAAAGATTGAACAAAATTTTAAGTTATTCCTTGATTATCAGTTCAGGTTTTGAAGTCTTCAAAGGTTCAAGACAACATAAAACAACCATGGCTTAAAATGTTATGACATTTTGGAAATGTTGCTTCACATATATCGGTGTCAAGACCCATCGAAATGTCGGTGTTGCAACATTTCGTTGAATGGTTGCTGGTTTGCTGCTCACTGCTCACACTGTGTAATTGGGATTTCAGGATTTAAGGGTTCGAATGAACAATGAATCCTTAAGCCTTCATGTTTATGTTTAAACTTTAAACTTTAAATCCTTGCTACAGTACATGATGATCTAAGCCTTAAGTTTATGTTTAACACAGTGATTTAAAAGCTGTGCCTAGGCGCACAGGCGAGGCGCATTTTAGGGTAGGTGCCTCACCCAGGGCCTAGGCGCAGCCCATTCAAAAGGCRCACGCCTGGTACGCTTAGGCGTGCACCTGGTGCGCCTTGTGCCTTAGCCCAAGTGTACGCCTTTTGAAAGTTTGCCGCTTTTTCCATTTTTTTGAGTCTGGCCGCTGGGACTGAAGCTTCGAGAATCCTCTATTTGGTAATGTTGTCCATTCATTCATCCTAATAAAATATCTTCTTAAAAGCAATTAAAACTATAAAATTATTATTTTTTGTGTGAAAACTAAGAATTTAAGACCCTAACATGGCCTTGTTTGGGCTTGCCTCGAGGGGCGTGGCACAAAGGTGGCTCGTAGAATTAGGAATGTAATATGTCACATTAGCTACTTGATGCAATTGAGAAAAAAAAAGAGATTGTGGGTTTTATATGCTTGAAAATGTTTTATATGTTTGATTTCATTTTTAAATTCTCATTTGAATATGCTTTACATATTATATTTATGTATTTTAATTTTAGATAATAGGTTTTTTAAAACATTTATTTTAAAACTTAAGTTTATATTTTTATCGATATTATGTTTTATAATTGTTTGATTTTTTTGCATTTTTTTTTTTTTAATTTTGTGCCTTGCCTCAAAAAGGCACGCGCCTCGCCTTGCACAAATGGCCCTTGCGCCTTGCCTTTTAAAACACTGGTTTAACATTTAAACTTTAAAGCCTTGCTACAATATGTGATGGTCTATGGAATAATGGAAGACCATAGACCATCACAATAGCAAGCCTTTAAATCAAATATTTAAAACACCTACAAACATGTTACACAATGCACGAGGATTTTTTGTAATATTATAGACCCCATAATAGAAGACTTACAAATAGAACCTTTAATGCATTCTTATTACAGTACGTGATGGTCTATGGTAATATTGTAGACTCATTATGAAATCCAATAAAAAATGAATAAATAATATGAAGTTAATATTTGAAATAAAATATTCCTAAAAAATCAAAAATAAAAAAATGATTAAACTAATTACTCATTAGAATAAGGTAATAGTCAAGCAAGGTGTATTAATGCTTCTTTTATTAATTCACCAAATATCATTGCATATTTCCACATATTTTAGAATATTTCCACAATGGCTCTACATTTTACAGTATTTCCTTCTAGCATTTCTGACATTTCCATCAACATTGACATTTTAAACCTTGAAAACAACTTATGTGTTGATTGAACTTTGACAAATAAGAAAATAATAATAGAAAGAAACTAGTATTTAAACCCATACAATTAACAATTTAGTGTAATAATGTGTATTTTATTATTATAAAAAGGTCTTTATCCGATGTGGTTCCAACTATCTGTGGTCTTGCACAGGTAAACTGGGTACAGTCCTAAACTTTGGCTTTTATTTTTATTTTTTTTCACACAAAGTGACTACCCTAGTGCCCTCAGATTGCATTTTCATTCTTGCCAGTCCAAGGTTTTACCATTACACCAAGTATTGGCCCCTGATTGATATTTATATTTACATATAATATTTTATAGCACCATGTAGGAAATAGCTAGGCACTTAAGTGAGGCAACCTTCCATGGACACCTTGTTGCCTGGGCAACACCTTGACAACTATGGGTTCATTTGGATAGAAAGTGGAAAACATAGTTTAATTTGTTTTTGTATCTGCTTTTTTTGGTACTCTTATGATTTCTTTGAGTATGGTGTTCTTTTTCCCTTGCAACAGGTTGGACAGCAGAACCTAGCATTTGGGCTGAAATTTAATGCCAAAGGAATTGTAGAATGTTTTGAGAAGGATCTTGAGGATTTTCCTTGTGGTCAAAGACGAGATATTGAATTTAATATGATTGAGGGAGACTTCCAGACTTTCCAAGGAAAATGGTCCATAGAACAGGTAATTCATCTTTTGTGTTATGTTTGATCTCATTCCTAGACAATCATCATTTGCTTTGTCTGGGCACCAACCCCCCTTCCAAACAAGAAAATGAAGGCTTCATGATTTTTACTAGTTTAACTAGCAAATCCAAAATATAAATTAAAGAGGAATGACAGACAATAAAGTGTAGGACAATATCTGAATTTGAGGAAAGCTTTTACCAAAAACTGTGGAAAGATTGTGGAGTACGAAATGTTGGATACATAAAGAATATTATTTTGAAAGTTTACCAGTACAAAACTATTCATTTGTCTATGAAATCCTTCACAAGTAGATGGAATAATTGGTGAGGTACCTTGCTAGCCAAGTTCTTTGACCTCCCTCCTTTGTCCCCCATTCTTTTCTATTCTACGCTTTCCCTGTTTCTGCCTCACCTAAAGTAGTTGACCTTCCTGACCACCATCCTTTGTCTCACCCTTCTATTTTTGTTCTTTCCACTCCTTGTTTCCTCTCCTTATGCCTCTTTTGTTCTGCTTTGTTTTTTCTCTTTTTCATGGACTTGATTATTAAATCAAAGAAAGTTTTCTTTCACTTTCTTATATCGGTTGGCAATGAGATGCTCAAAGTTTTGGAGGTTAGTAGGGATTTTGTTTACCTCACTAGAGAATCCATGAGTTGGTTCAGTTCCTTCTCGGAAAAGGCTTTGTGGGACATTTTGGCTATACCATGAAGTAAGTTCTCTGATTAAGGTCACTTTTGTATTTCACCGACAAAATGTTAAGGGTAGGTACCTGTGACTGATTGAGTTCTTTGCCAAAGGCAACTTCTAAATCCTTGTGCACTCTGTTGGGAGAGGAGGGTAGTGGTTGGCACTGCTTCCTTAAGGAATTAATGATTTTGAAGGAGCGAATGAGAGAAGTTAGGTGCAGACCCTAGGCCAAAGAGAAAAAAGATAAATGTTGGGGAAGCTGGAAACATGACACAATATAAAGAAGTGCTAAAAGAAAAAGAAGAATGTGTTGCAATAAGCCAATAACAAAGTGAACAGTGTGTAGATTCTGTGATTTGATGCATCTTACCTATTTACAACATCATGGAATACAACCCAAAGATCTCATCTTCGCATTCCTCAACAAAATGGAGTTGTTGAGCTTAAGAATGACCACATTTTGAGTGTTGTGAGAACCCTTCTTCTAGATTCCCATGCTCCTGTAACTTTTCGGGTGGAGGTGGTCAACACTACATATCTTATCAACCTTCTTCCATTATCAATTCTTGGTACCTGTCCCCACATTAGTCCTTTTTTAAAACACCTCTTAACTTTTCTATGTTCCATGTGTTTGGGTGCATTTGCTTTGTACACCTTCCTCATCAGCATACTAAGCAATTTGCTTAATCTATCTTATGTGTTTTTTTGGGGATATAATCCTGATCGTAAAGGGTTTGTCTGCTATCTATACCAAACTTATTTCAAGAAGCAGATAGCTGCTCCAATTCCTACGTTTCCAACCTCTTCGCCCCTCCCAGAGCATGGTTCTTCATCTACTCCAACTCTTGTAAGCATGTCATCCTCTCTTGTTACCACTACTTCTCCATCTACTAACATTTCTACCTTATTTTACTAGAGTTTCTAGACCACCTGACCAATATGGTTTTCCCTCAGACCATAGTTCCTTGTTGTGTTGTCTGCTATACATATTCCCAGATCCTACTAGCAAGCCATTTCTCACACACACTAGATGCCATGGATTATGAGATTGATGCTCTCCTAGAGAATGACACTTGGGAGTTATTTTCTCCTCCTCTCGATGCTTCATTCATTGGAAGTTAGTGGGTGTATTTAGTTAATTGAAGTCTGATGGTAGCATGGACAGATACAAGACTAGATTGGGTGCACAGGGGTTCAAGGAGGAGTATGGAATTGACTATGAGGAGACTTTTGCTCCAGTTGCCAAGATGACCACAATTCGCTTCCTTGCTATTTCTGCTATGAAAAGAGATTATTCACCAGATGGATGGCAAAAATGCTTTTCTGCATGGAGATTTGAAGGAGATAGTTTATATGAAACCTCTTTCAGGCCATTGTGATGATTCACATCTTGTTTGCCACCTCAAGAAGTCCCTTTATGGCCTCAAACAGGCTCCCCGTGCTTGGTTTGAGAGATTTAGATCAGCTATCACTGATGCTAGATTCACTCAAAGCTCCTCAAGTTACTCCCTTTTCACCTCAAAACGACTTCAAGGTATCACACTGTTACTACTTTATGTTGTTGATATTCTCATCACTGGAAATGACCAAGATGGTATACATCAGTTGAAATTATCTTCTTAGTTAATCCTTCAAAATGAAGGATCTAGGACCAGTGACATATTTTCTGGGCTTGGAAGCTCTTCACAATTCCAGTGGTTACTTTCTTAATCAACAGAATACCATTGACTTGGTCAAGCTTGCTTATCTTATCGACACAGAAACAGTTGATACACCCTGGGAAATTAATCTGAAGTTGAGTAAGGATGATGATCCACTCTTAGAAGATGCTACTTTTGGAGGGGCTGGAAATTTGATTAAACATGGTCGAAATTGTTACAGTTGATGATCGAAATTTAAAAGAAAATTCCAGCCCAACCTGAGAACAGGTTTTATGGTATTTTGAAATCTGAATTTCTGGGTTGATTTTGCACTGAATTCGGACAAGATTTGAAACCTGAATTTAAAACTGATCATACCTGATATGGAGTCCGTAGTATGCAACTCTCAGAGTGGTGGTTTACGCCCAATATCAGACCCAAATCAGCCTCCAACTGAAGATGGTACAGTTGTATGTGCGAAGCCAATTCAGCAACACTGTTTCAACGAAACCAAACCCCAACTTGCTTGGACCGATGCAGCTATATGAACCTGGTATCCTCTGCTGTTTTTCTTCAAAAACACAATAGAGGACTGATGAAAATCAGCCCCCACTACAGCTGGTTCGTACTAGGGTTTTTGGGTGCAAAGGGAGAAGAGAAAGAGAGTGTAGAGAAAAGGATGGTTCGCCCCTTCCCTCTTACCCCCTTATATAGAGTGCTCTCCTAATCCTTTTATGAGCTGTTCTAAATCAGATTTGGATCAGGACTTGATCCAAATTGGATAAGCACATTATCTTCTTAAGAGAATGGGTGCCCCCTACCGGGGGGAGGGGATAGGAGGTTTAAATTTAATTTTGATGGGTGCTGCCTTGGGGGCCCTAGGGAATCTGGAGTGGGGGGAGTGGTTAGAGATTCTGGTTGAAATATAATCCTCAGTTTTTTGGGTCCAGTTGGATTTGGCAATTCATTAAGGGCAGAAATGATGGCATTAGTTCATGATCTAAAATTGATAATGCAGCATGGATTAACAAATGTAGAAGTGGAGAGGGATTGTCAAACAGTCTGCAGTTCAGACATATGATAAGATCGGCACACTCCCATTCAACTGGGTCCCTAGAAGTGCGGACATGTTGGTTGAATTGTTGGCAAGAAATGGGGTAGGGAGAGATGGTTTTGATTGGGGCTGCCCAAGCTGTAATCTGTAATTTGTTAGAGCTCCTTTTTTTCTTCGTTTTTCATTGGCTTATGTGGAAGAAGCTGTTGTAATTCTGGGCCTGCTGCTTTCTTGAGCAGTTAGGTTTTCAGTTTATGCTTAATAAATTCTTCTGATGCTTAACCAAAAAGAACTCCGGTTAGCAAATAGGCCTAAAAAGAATTAGCAGACTCTAAAGTTGGGTATTCTGTCTCTCTCTCTCAATTTTACCCCTACCCAAGGTTCATCGGCCTGTATCGGTCCTTTCTTTTATGTTTTATTTATTTATTTTTCAAAACCGGTTCAGAGGGGTCGGTTTAAGTCCCGGCCACCAGCATGATACATATCGGCCGATACGTATTGATACTTTGAACCTTGCCCCTACCCATTGCCTTCCAGAAAAGAAAATTCAAATGCACGCAGTTCAACAATGTGGGACTATCTTAGTAACTTAGGAAACATGATGAAGAGCATAGGCTTCCAAGTAAATCGTTGATTATGTACATGTGTATTCAAAATCTTCCTCTGATAATGTTTAAATGGATGACGATGGCTGCTTAAGAAAGCTTGTTAATGAGATGGGGTTCTTTTTTTTTTTTTCTTTTTTGTTTTTAAGTAACTTTGGAAGTTCTTTTTTCATTGGCAACATGAAAACCTGTAAAACTTCTGACCTCAAAAGAAACAAAAATAAAAACTAGAAATTATTTATTTGCTGGAATCATGGAGGAAACCTGAGACTCCAGAACAATGGGATGCCAAAAAGCTGTGTTGTTTCTCCTAATATGTCCTACTATATGCAAGATCATTTGAGGAATTGAATTAATTTTTTAGACTAACTGTAATGCATTCAGAAAACAAGGATCTCTTTTAGTGGACGTATAGAAGAAATGAAGATTATTAGTTTTGCTTTTTCATGTCTTTTACATGACGATAGCTGCATAAGATATAGACAAATTGATCCATGTTTTTTTGTAGCTGAGGATATCTCCTGGGTGAGACCCACTGAATGGTGGATCTTGGCTTGTACACGTCCTCACCTTCATTTACAAATTGCTTCCCCCATATTTGTGAAAATTCCCTAGGTGTCCTCCTGCAATTACTTTGTTGTGTTTTGAAAACAATCATGAGAATTGCTGAACAGGAACCTATTTTAATAATTGAAGGAAAGCTCTATGGTACCAGTTGATATAAGGCTTGAATGAAGAAAAGATTAGGTTAGGAGGGTTAGGATGGGTTAAGGGGTGAGTTAGGACCAAAATCAAAGGTTGATTAGGGTAGAAGAGGTATAGGGATTTGATTGCAAAAATTGTAAATTTATCCCAAGATGGTGAAAAACTTTGAAATAGAAAAGTAGGTCTATGATAGGATTTTTTTAGTGAAATTTTATAGGTAAGATTAGAATGGATAGTTGTAGAGGGCAACGATCGGCCAAGTTTAGAGTATGTTTCACACAGAAGGATGAAAATTTCAACTTTGGAGGAAGCTAGAGGATCTAAGGTTTTAGGTTGAATTTTGAGATGATATTTTTTTTTTTGAAAAAGGTAAGGTAAAATTTTGAGATGATAATTAAAGGGATAAAAGGATGTGAGGATATATGGGGGTGCCAAAATATGGGAGGAGTCAGAGATGATTTGGCAGAAAAGGATGAAACTGGCCAGCAGCATGGGATAATTTTGAGTTTCAATGAAATTTACAAGAAAACTTGCCTAGATCATTTCCAGTCCTTTGAGAATGTTGAACAAATGTCACTTCATTGAAATGCTTATGGTTGTTGATAGCTTTAATGGCTTTCACTCTATGGCATAAGAATCACTAATTACACTTATCATAAGCTGTATGATTTAAAAGAAACTTTATTCCTCCATCATATCTGTGTTTATCAATAATAGAATATTTTATTAAAGAGAGAAACATGGATTACAAAGGAAACAAAGGGGAGAGATAAAAACTCTAAACCCTCCCCAAGAAAGTTGAAAAAACAGTTACAGCACTGTCCAAAACAAATGTTCCCTTCCCAAGAGTATCTGCAAAGGAATTTGCAGATTTCTTCACCCAATGAAACTGAATCTCTATTTGTCGAGTTACCCAGTCAAACTCTCTTTTTTCATTAGCAAATTTCCCGAGTTTACTGGCTCTCATCCTGACTGGTGCTGAAAGTGCAACTTCTTTCCAATTGGTGGCATCAGACCTGTATGTATATCATCAAACACCTCCAGAAATTTTGCCCACTGGACCACTCTAATGTTCACTGCTTCAATGATGGCTTCTTTACTCCTTTCCACTCTGTATTTTTGCACTTTACACACATATATAGACACTACTAGAAGAGACCCGTGTGATGCACAGGCTGGTGTTGAAAAGATGCCCATGTTACATTCAGTTTCTTAACTGAACTGGTTGTGACTGAGCTTAAATAGCTCCGTATGCCATATTTAGTTTTTTATGTTAAAAATTCAAAAAAGCCACAAAGTTCTAAAAGGGTAGGAAAGCAATATGAGGAGTCTGACGTGGACAACTGCATTTTAGAATATAGCATAGATAAGGGTAGCCAGTCCTTGAACTAGGAAAAACATAAAATTGCAGGAATTGCTACTATGGTAAGAAAACTAAATAAAAACTACTTGGCCAATGACACTGAAAATTTAAATACAACTTAAATATGACTACGCAAATCAAAATACATATAATCACAACATGCACTGAAAATTTAAACACAAATGACCAAAATGCTCTTGTCTACAAATATAAAAAATACATATAATTTTCAGAAAAATTCCGGTTCTGGACTCTTTGCTCCTGCATCAAAACTTCAAAAGCACTTGGGTGAGACTGTGGGGCAAGAACACATGCGTAATCACAACATAAATTCCACCTGCACAATGGTCGTATGCCTGTTCTCCTGCATTGCATTATTTAGTCTCTCTACAACCAAAAAATGCCTTCCTCTGAATGGGAAGAGAAGATAGAGGGTTTTGGTTTATGCTATCTATTTAACTAATGATTATTCCATTATTTTGGTACAGACCAATAATGAAAGATGTGAAGGGATTGACTCCTTTGCAGAGAAAAAGATTTGTACAACCCTTTCATATGTTGTTGATGTGGTTCCAAAACGGTGGTTGCCTGTTCGTCTTGTTGAAGGAAGGCTCTGTAGGGAAATCAAAATGAACCTTTTGTGCATTAGGATAGAAGCAGAGAAGGCAGTTCCGAATACCCTTCCTACTTGTCAGTGACACTAATATATCCTGATGATATCATGTAAGTTGTATTTTGTAATATAATTCTTTAAATACGTTCGTATAATTAATAATTTAATATAATTCTTTTAATTAAGCTTGTCATAACTTTTTTTGCCACTCCTGTATCCTTTTCAGTTTATTGGGGTTTGAGCACAAAATGATCTATTGAAGCAATGTTTTAGAAAACGACCCAGAACCAGAACCGTTCTGGCCACTGGTTTTCAGGTTAACGGTTTGATCGTTTGGTTTGAATAGATGGCCTGTTTTGGCAAAAAAAAAAATTAGAATAAAAAAAGCCAAAAACCAGTTGAATGAGTCAATGGTTTGATTGCCTGGGTCAACGGGTTGACCGATTTCACGGTTTTTCGTCAAAGGCTCGGTTTGGAATAAAATGGAACTGTTTGCATGGATGGTTCTCGGGCCAAATGGTCCAACCATCCAGGTCAATGGTGGTTTGAAAACCATGTATTGAAGCAATCTAGCCAATAGTCTATATTGCTTGAGCGGTACTGCTTGGCCTTAAGACTGATGAAAGCATTCATTTGGGCTTTTATTATAAAAAGAGTGGTGACTGGAAGAGGGTGTTCTTATACGAGTAACCCTATCCCTCAATGGCTACAATTGAAGCAACAAGAAAATGAAGGACAGACACATTGCAGTTTTCTTGGGTTACTGAAGTGGGTCGCTCTCATCTGGAAGGGAGTGTTTTCATTTAGTTGTAACAGCAGGATCATCCAATTAAATCAAAATTTGATGGACTAATTTATCTGTGGCAAACCGGCCTATTTCTAGGTGGCATTACCCGAAGGCTCTTATCCTAATATTGTATAACAAGGGTATATTTGCATGGCATGTGAGTACTGCTTATCCAATTCCATCCTTAGAGCAATTGACCTGAGGAAGCTTTCTAAGCTGTGGGCTTTATACCCAAGCAAGTGAAGGATGATCCAGTATTTTCAGACTTGTACTGGACCATCAGATCCAGGAACTGGCGGTCAAAGTGGTTTTTAGGCTGTCCAGTTCTTGGAAATATTGACCTAGTCAAATCGATCTCAAATACATGTGTTAAAAGAATAAAGATAATTTGCAATATGTTTTTAACATTTATAGGGAGAATGACTGATCAGTTCATGTCAGAATTTTGTAGCCCCACCGTACAGGAGGATGAATCCTGATCGTGAATTGATGCCAAATTCATGAGCAGGATGCAGTTTATAAGGGAGGGGGGGGAGGGTTCTATTAGTAGACTATGGGTTGTCATTCAGAATTCTGTATTGGGTTGTAGAGTACCTAACCCTTTTTTTCTTTATTTGAGCAAGTTGAACAATAGCCGAATGATCAAACTATTCATCCCGTGACCCCGTGATCAATATGGTTTTGTATTTGACCACCCCGTGATCAAACTATTCATCCCCTTCTGAGCTCTGAAGGCATGCCGAAGGCTTTGAGGGCTCGAAGGGGATGCTGCCGAGGTTGAGGTGTGTTAACCGAGGCGGGGTGGTCTCCGAGTACAATAGAAGCCGGAGGTAGATATCCGATCTCTATTGGAAGACAGGAGCTCGTCAGATGAACCCAGGTGAGAACCCGATCCAGAGTCTCCGACGATCAAGTTAGTACAGGGTATGAAGAGAGAGAGAGAGAGAGAGAGAGAGAGAGAGAGGATCCTGGTGGCTAGCTCTAGGCTAGAGCAATTAAGGCAATAGTTATATGGTTCAGATTGTAACCCCTTTACTTGGAGGGGGGCACCCCTATTTATACTTGACCTGCCTGGAGGTAGGTGGAGATGGACACCTAAGATGGGAGCCATACGGGAGCTGTCAACGGTTTTGGCAGGACCATGTGATAGCGTTGTGGTTGGTTCCGTACGAAGGGGGCAGGGCAACCCCTGTTGTAGCGGATCTCGTTCCCTACTCTGGTGCTCGTGGGTTGGGCCTCCCAGCCTCAAATGGGCAGGGTTGGGTCACCCCACATCATTTGCCCCCCACTCTCGAGACCGACGAGAAAAATTCGGCTTTGATCGAAGGGAGTAGTAATGGTGAGCGCCAGTGGGCCCGACAATCGAGGTGTTCCTTGTAGTGGTGTCCTTTCCTGTGTCTTTGCCTGGTTCATCTTCACGAGTCGCGCCAAGGACTAGAGGGAGTTGAAGGCTGTTTAGGCTGAGGATCCGTGAAGCCGGGGGAGGGGGGCCGAAGGGGCCCTAGGATTTGTGCGCGAGACGGCTCTCTAGTCGAACCGATATACTCATTCGTGAGAGCAGGTCGCTCAGGCCGGCGGGTTGCTTTGGGTGGACTTCGCTGGTCCGTCTTGAGCATCATTCCGTCTTTCAAGGGTGAGCGCTCGGGGGTGTGACGCCGCTGGATCGCAGGTGCGGAGGTTGTCAGTGCATCATTTTGTCTTCTGAGGGGGACCATCACACGGTGTGTTGTGATTGGACCGTGGAGGCAGTGGCTTATCAGCCATTGGATCTTGAGAGATCTGGGCCGTTCACTCTTCTTTAAATAGCGGCTTCGATGGCGGAATTCTTGTCATTTTGCCTCCAAGCGTCTTTGTTCTTTGAGTGAACTTAGCTCCCAGATCTTCCAGTTTTCAACAATTTGTCTTTGTTCCTTTTTCCTTCCACCTCCTTTCTAGGTAATCAACAATGTCTTTCTCGGATTCCGAACCTGAGTGATATGAACTTCCAAACATATCAGAAGGGAGCTCTACTCGAACCCCTTCTCCCCTTTACCCCCAAAGTCCCTCCGTCTTCATGCTCCCACGTCGCGAGGTGGATGTGCTCCGGGCTAGGGTAGTCTCTAGGGGAGTCGAATGCATCCGCCGAGGCCATGACCCTTCCTGTGAGAGCGCTACCTCTGTGACGTTGAGGGAGGTCGAGGGGTCCCCCCAGGTCGAGGAGGAGCAAGACCCGGATCTCGTCACCGAGAGGAGGGTTGAGAGTGCCGCTAGGGTGGTGGCCGAAACTGACCCTTCTCGTCTAGAGTTCAGAGGTTCTTTGGACTGGGATCAGGTCAAGGCCCTAACTGTTAGACAGTTTTTGTATGCCCTTAGCTTCAATCAGAATGATGTACTTTATGAGTTTATTGTAAATGAATAAAAGTGCATATTTGATTCATGTTCCCTTGGTATGTTT
>NW_010729148.1:2865230-2883126 GCF_000365185.1 Nelumbo nucifera | reverse complement strand
ATCTGGTTCAGTTTAAGGTTCAAGAATGATCCTTGAAAATATGATTTTCTAAATAGGGAATGTGATTCCCAGTTGAAGGGAGAGAAAAATTTTTGAAATTCGCCCCTTATTCCGCAATCTTTGGGCGTCCATGGGATGGATCTCTCATCCCTTCACTAACCAGGTAGTACTTCATTCCCTCGTCTTAGTTGCCCTCCTCCGAACGAAGGCATTAGAGGTAAGGCAAGGTGAAGGATCTTCGGTATAGCTTCCCTTCCAGCAAGGTGTAGTGAGCGACATGTCGCTTGAGTCGCTTTGCCTCGTTTCTGCCTTTAGGCAACCACCCAGTTGATAGGAAGTTGACAATAGGGTCCATCCCTGAGGCTTCAGCTTCTACAGGGAATACTTGGACTTCCTTTATGGAGGGCCGAAGTAGCTTCTCTACGTGCATGACCCGGTTAGGAGTTCCGCTTGAGGTACTTGCCAATTTGGAGAGGGCATCGGCTCGTGCATTCTCAGCTCGCAGGACTCATTGCAGGGAGAAGCGTTGGAAGTAGCGGACTAGGTCTTGGACTTTGGTGAGGTACTTGGACATGCTTTGTTCCCTAGCTTCATACTCGCCATTCACCTGATTCACCACTAGTTGGGAGTTGCTGAAAGCTACGAGGTATGAAGAGTTGAGGTCCTTGGCCATCTATAAACCGACGAGGAGGGCCTCGTACTCGGCTTCATTGTTTGATGCTAGGAAGTCGAACCTTAGCGAATACTCCAAGGCGATATCATCTAGGATGAGGAGGATGAGGCCCGCTCCACTTCCTTTAGCGTTAGAGGAACTATCAACAAAGAGCTTCCATTGGGGTCGAGTCTCGTTGTCCCCCTGGTCCCCTTCAGCCTCTTCCAGGGGTCGGTGAGGGGCTCGGCTAAAGGTGCATTCCACAATAAAGTCTATCAGGGATTGTGCCTTGATCGCGGGCCTTGATTAGTACTAGATGTCAAACTCTGATAGCTCGATGACCCATTTTGTTAGGTGTCCTGAGGTTTTGGGTTTTGCGAGGACAACTCTAAGGGGTTGGTTTGCCAGGACCACTATAGTATGGGACTGGAAGTATGACCGAAGCTTCCTAGGTGAAAACCACGATGGCAAAGGCCAGCTTTTCTACCTCAGGGTACCTGGTTTCGGCGTCGCAGAGGACCTTGTTGGCGTAGTAAATTGGCTTCTGCACACCATCGTCCCTGATGAGAACTGAACTGACTACTTCATCCCCAGTCGAAAGGTACAAATATAGGGTTTCCCCTTCGGCCAGCTGGGCAAGGAAGGGAGGCAAGGCAAGGTAGGCCATCAGCTCGTCAAAGGCGTGTTGGCATTCTTCCGTTCATTGAAACTCTTTCAACTTCTTGATGGCATGGAAGAAGGGCAGACAGCGGTCTGCTAATTTTGACATGAAGCGAATGAGGGCAGCTATCCGGACGGTGAGTTTTTGGGTCTCCTTCACTGTCCGCGGGGGAGCCATATCTAGGATGGCTTGTATCTTTTCTAGATTAGCCTCAATGCCTCTCTGAGTGATGATGAAGCCTAGTAACTTGCCCGTGGTAACGCCGTAAACACACTTGCTGGGGTTGAGCTTCATATTATACCTCCGCAAGGTGTTGAAGGTCTCAGCTTGGTCCAAGATGTGGGCCTTGTTCTTTAGGCTCTTTACTACCATATCGTCTACATAGGCTTCAACGTTCTTCCCCATCTGGTTTTTGAACACTTTGTTGACAAGGCGCTGATAAGTGGCTCCAGCATTCTTGAGGCCGAAAGGCATCACACGATAGCAGTACGTGCCATGCTCTATGATGAACGAGGTCTTCTCTTCATCATCTAGATGCATCTTTATTTGATTGTATTCGGAGAAGGCGTCCATGAAGCTGAGTAGCTCGTACCCTACAGTGGCGTTGACGAGGCGGTCTACCCTTGGCAAAGAAAAACTGTCCTTAGGGCAGGCTCGATTAAGATCTCACGGATGAAGCCGACGTCGAGTAACTTTCCAACTTCCTCCTCTATGGCCTTCCAACGCTCCGGCACAAAGTTCCTCTTCTTCTGCCGAACTGGTCTAGAGCTCAGGTCTATGCTCAGATTGTGTGTAATGACCGAAGGGTCAATTCTGGGCATATCAGCGGCGGACCAAGCAAAGACGTTGGCATTAAGATTAAGGAAACTTACCAGTTCGGCTAGGCCTTCGGGGGGAAGGTTGGACCCAACGCRAACAGTCTTATCGGGCTCATCTTCGTCTATGGAACCAAGATGAGGTCCTTGGCCGGTTGGCCTCGGCTCGCTGGTTCCTCTCTGAGGTCGAGGCCCTCAAGTGGCAGGGTCTCTTTGCTCTTGCCATTCAGTGCTGCCACATAACACTGGCGAGCAGTGTGTTGATCCCCACGAACAACTCCGACGCCGTGCTCGGTGGGGAACTTCAAGGCAAGGTTGTAGGAGGAGATGGTGGTCGATCCTCACAACTAGGAATTATGTCATCCTCGTCACCTGTTGGGGCTCCGTCCCTATTGTGATTGGTAGGGAGATCTTGCCCCCTGGCTTGACGATGCTATCGGGGAAGCCGACAAGTGGGGCATCGACTGGCTGAAGGCACTCCAGAGCTATCTTCGTCTTCTCAAAGGCTTCGTAGAAGAGGATGTCGGTGGAGGAGCCGTTGTCTACAAGGACCCTCTTGCCTACAAAGTTTGCAATGACGGCCGAAACCACCAATGCGTCATCATGGAGGATTGCTACCCCCTTTAAGTCCTTGTCCGTGAAGGAGAGGTCTTCTTGTTTCAACTTCTTGGGGGTCGGCCCTTAGATGTTCAACTGCCTGGCGTAGGCTTTGTAAGCCGAAGCCGAGGCTCCACCCAAGTCCGCGCCTCCCACTATGACGTCAATGACGCCTGCTGCTTGCTGGTGCTACTACTGCTGTTGAGGGGATGAGGTGCTAGCCTCGCCCCCGACGTACTGCTTGAGGTGTCGTCGACGAATGAGGGACTCTATCTCATTCTTGAAATCGTAATAGTCCTCAGTGTCGTGGCCTGTGCCTCGGTGAAACTTGTAGTACTTCTTAGGATTCTCCCGACGGGGGTTCTTCTTCAACTTCTTAGGCCACTTCATAAATTTCTCCTACCCGATTGACATCAGAATCTGCATGCGAGTGGAGTTGAGTGGCATGTATTGGTTGTAAGCCAGGGCCGAGGCCAAAGGCTTTCTATTGTTGTTGAGGTTCTGGTCCCTGTTCTTCCTCTTCTTCTCGGGGGCTCCATCCCAGTTCTCTGTGCCCCTCTCTTGGGCATCTGTAGCCGAGGCCTCCTCAACTGCAATGTATTTCTGGGCCCTTACCAAGAACTCCAGCTTCGTCTTCGGCTGGCTCTTGGCCACAGAGCATTTGAGGGCCAAGCCGGGTAAGAGTCCGTTGACGGTGCGCGATCCGGTCACTCCTAGCTGGCACTTGCGTGGCTCCCGAAAGGTACCTGAGATGGAGAAGAAGAAGAATCCCCGAAAGGTACCTCTGATGCTTAAGTTAGTATTCTGTAGGAGAAGCAAGGAGAAGATGAAGGCTAAGAGTGCAGATAGCGCAAGAGCCACGCACGGGGCCATCATCGCAGGGTACGTGCCTATCGGGTGTGAGGCACCCTCTAAAGGTGGCAGGCACGATGCTATCTAACGAGGGATATGGCTGTTGTCCCTAGATTTGTCGGGTACGGTGGTCGAGCAGGAGGTCTTCCTGCGGTATGCCGAACTACCCTTCCGTGAGTTACCCTGTGTCGGGCTACCTCGTAAGCAGCGAGCTGCCCGTGGCAAGCTAAGCTGAGCTATCTAGCCCGAGGTGTCTTCACCTCGGGGTGTCTATAGGCGGATCGGTGTGTTCCTGTCTGGGAGTGGTCCAAGATCCACTAGGAGGAGCTCGAGTATTAGGAAAGGTCAGGGGGCCCCAAGCTCGGAGCTAGCTCAGGGTGCCTTAGCCCCAAGGGTGGCTGTGCAGGCCAGGCGGCTCCCGGCGAGTAATCTATTCCATCGAGTTGTCGGACTGAACTCGGTGGGACCTTCCCTCCGAGTTGCGGTTGCGCCTGTTGTGTTTTCGCGCTGAGTCATCGTTTGAGCAAGGTTACGCACACGTGTACTCGAGCTACGAGGATGGCCAAATCACCCTCCATCAATTGCCCCCCACTCCCTGTGCTGGCGGTGTTGACCCAGCGCGGGGAGTTCATGTCGCGCCGGGTGGATTTGGCTTCGACACTTATGCTGCTTCGTCACGCGTTCCGTCCAGCTGGACCGGTCTAGTTCCTAGCTCGGTTAAAAGGAACCCGAGTCGCGTTCAGCTTACGCACAGACGTCACACAGTTTGGACTTCGTGGACGCGAAAAAACGCGCTAAATTGATTTCGCCTCGAGGAACCCATAGCTGGTTTTTCTGAGAGCCGTCGGATCGTGTTGATCGCGACCATTGATGCTCGGGCATAGCAGTTATAAATAGTGGGGGACCCTTGGCCATTTTTTCGCCACAAAGTCTCCAGCGTCAGTGTTTGAGCTCACATTTGAGGTTCTTAGCTCGGGTCTTCTAGCTCGGTTCATTCTTCTAGTCAGTTTGCGTCTCCAGTGGTGAGTCCCCGAGCTCCTCTTTCTTTTCCGAGCACTCTTTCCTTTTTTCCTTGCAATGTTGCCTAGCGTAGATGTAGATAGTCTCATCGACGAGCCCAAGGTGGGTACCTCGGCTCAGGGTGGCTCCTCTGCCGCCCAGCCATTCGATGTACGGGCGGCTTCGGGTCAACTGGCATCCACCTCCCACCGAGGTCGGGTGCCAGATCAGTTCGGCCCTTCCACAATGACTCCGGAGAGGCTCCAAGACCTCATACAGAAGTTCAACCTCCATAGGGAATACTCATATAGCCTTCCTACCGACAACTTCCCATGGGAGCACGGTCCTGATGAGATCGTGGTCATTAGGGAGAAATTGTTAGTCGGACTCCGACTTCCTCTTCACCCCTTGATTGTTGAGGTGTTGGTGCACTTTAACATCATCTTGGATCAACTTCACCCGAACTCCATACGGAATGTGGTGGGGTCCATCTCCCTTTGTTTTGATCGTTCTCTCTCCATTGACCTAGACATCCTTAGCACAATCTTGGCCATAAAGAAGAGTGCTTCAGGCACTCTCCCCGGGCACAGACGGTCTTACTACCTGTCTCCCCGCCCGGGTTTCAAACTCATGCACAAGCTCCCGAGTAAAGTCCCAGCCTGGAAGCAGGACTACTTCGTAGTTCGGAGCAGCACGGGGTGGCCCTTCCCCACTGACTGGAGGGTGGCCGTTCAAGACCCCGGAGTCATCCTAGACGGGAAGATCAAGAAGGCACTCCAGTCGCTGGCTCAGCTCGGGTTGAATTACAAAGACTTCACATCTGAGGAGAAGCTCATCCAGGCCGGCTTGAGCCCGGGTAGGTTTTTCTTCACTTCGGATTTTCTGTTCATATATTTACTTTGGGGTTACTAACGCCGAGCTTTACTGCAGGTCCTATGGAGGCAGAGAAGATTGACGGTCAAAGACTCTTCCGTCAAATGAAGAGAAAGAAGCGTGTGGCCAAGAAGGCTTGCGTTGAATCTCCGCAGGCCTCTGCCGAGGCTCAACCTTCACAAGCCCCGGCTCCGGAGCCCGAGCTTCGCCGTCCTCACCCCGTCATCAACTTGGTGGAGGACATGGTGCCTCAGGGCCCCAAGATGGCGGCAGAGCCCACCACGGAGCCTGTCTAGACCGTCGCCAGAAGTGACACAGGAGCTACCCCTGGGGCACACCCTGCAGAGACTACTGCCAGGGCATGTCCTACTAATACTGCTGCCAAAGCTTCCGAGGAGTTCGCCCATGCGGCAGAGGTGACTGTCTCAAGCTCAGATAGCCCGGGGGGTGAAAGTATTCTGAACCCCCGATGCAGTCTGCAGAAGAGCAAGGAGGCTGCTTATCCGGAGGAGGTCATCGAATGGGCTGATCTTACTCCCGGTCAGCTCGATGGCCGAGCTGTCGCGCATGCCATGGTGGTGAGTTCTTCGTGAAGGGTTCTTCCCCTCTCCCTCACTTCTTTCTTTTCTTCTATCCTTTTTTTTTTTTACTGACCAGTCTTGCCTTTGTGCAGGTGAACTCCGTCGTGCGTGCCTTGACCTTTCAGTTCGATCGGAACTTGAAACGGGCTCTGGATGCTGAGAGGTCATCCCGTGAAGCTCATACCAAGCTGAGGGCAGCTCAGGGTCAAATCCACCGCCTTCAGAACGACGCCTCAGCTCAGAGGAGCTTCATTGAGGTGTTGTTGGCGGAGAAGAACGAGCTGGCCCGAGACAAGGATAGGCTGAGGGCCGAAGTAAACGGTTTCAAGGTCGGTCAGGAAGCATTGAGGCTGGAGGTAGACAGTCTCAAGGTAGACCGGGACAGCCTTAGGGCAGATCGAGATAAACTTAGGGCAGACCGGGATAAGCTTAGGGCAGACTGGGACGCCCTGAAGCTTGAGGTGCAGGGCCTTGAAGAGGCCAAGGGAAAGTTAGAGCAAAAGGAGGATTTCCTCCGATCTAATATCAAGGAGAAGACGGAAATTTTTGAGGACGCCCTCGAGGAGACCAAAATAAAGGCCGTCATTGATTACGTCCAGTCGTCGAGGTTTGACGACGTGATGACCGAGGCTTATCGCAAGGGCTTCAAGCTCAGCCGGTGGCTGATCAGGCACCTCTACCCCGATCTGGATACCAGCGCCATCACTACTTCCCGGATCACTGATGACATAGTGCGTCAGTCGGCGGATGATCCAGACTCTAAAGACGAAGGCGCCGATAATGAAGAGGAGGCTGTAGGCCCAGTTACTGCCCCGAGGAGGTCCTTGGCAAAGACAACGAGCCTCCAAAATAGCTTGGTCCTTGTATTAATCTTCTCTTTCTCTTTTTTCTTGTAACAAAGCTTTGTAATGAAATCTTCATAATGAAAAATTCACTTTGCCAAACACTTGTGCAATTTTCTTTTGCTTGCCGAAGTGGTTGTCTTATTCTAAACTGTTAGGCTACTAGGCTAATTACCCGAAGTGAGGGTTCCTCAACTGTCATGGTCCCGAACTGTATTCCAATACTTAGTAGGGGTAGCCTTGTGTACACCGAGGTGAATGACATAGTAGGGTACATGCCCGACCTGTCTGCACCCGGGTTAAGTTGACATCAGTTGTCTTTTATGGGTTTAACTTGTTGCATGCCAGGGCGGGCTATCCGTCACAAGGTTCTCGCCCGAACTGCCTGTGCCTTAGGCATGGCAAGTACTTAGCCTATGCCGACGAGGCAACTAGGTCTTGTATGGTGCCGAGGTCTTTCGTTAGCTCGACGTTTTAGCCCTTAGGTTGGAGGAGTGGCTTATAATCCGTTCTCCTAGAGTTTGCCCATGCCATAGAGGCGACTGGGTCTTATTGCGCCGAGGTCATGTTAGCTCGGTATTTTGGCCCTTAGACTCGAGGAGTGTCTCGTGGCCTACTCAGTTGTTACAGATAGTATTGTCTTAAGTTGATAATATTTCATGCCCGAGGTACTTGTTTTCCTTCGAGGGTCTCAAGCTCGTACGTTCCTTCCCCGAGCACTCGTTTCACTCAGTAAGGTCCTTCCCAATTGGACCCAAGCTTGCCAGCGCCGGGCTCAGGTACCATAACTTTACAAAGGACCAGGTCGCCAACGCGGAGGTTCCGCTTCTTGACCCTGGCGTTATAGTACTGAGCTACTCTCTGCTAGTAGGCTGCGGTCCTGATGTACGTGAGGTCCCTTACTTCATCGAGTAGATCGAGGTTGGAACGCAACTCATCTTTGTTCGTTTGATCACTGTATGCTTCAAATCGCAGCGTAGGTACTTCGATCTCTGCGGGGATAACTGCTTCGGTGCCGTAGGTGAGGTTGAAGGGGGTTTCTCCCGTGGCAGTCTTCTTCGTGGTCCAGTAGGCCCATAGAACACTGGGTAGCTCATCTGCCCACAACCCTTTAGCTCGGTCTAACCGTGCCTTCAATCCGCGGAGGATGGCTCTGTTTGTGACTTCTGCCTGACCATTTGCTTGAGGGTGTGCGACTGAAGTAAAGTTCTGTTGGATCCCCATGCCTTGGCACAAGTCTTGGAATTTGATGTCCTTGAACTGCTTGTTGTCAGAAATCAGTACCCGAGGTAACCCGAAGAGGCACACGATGTTCTTCCAAAAGAAGTTTTGGACGTTCCAAGTTGTGATCGTTACAAGGGGTTCAACCTCTACCCACTTTGTGAAGCAATCCACTGCTACTACTAAGAACTTCCTCCCACCCGTTGCTGGCGGGAATGGCCCGAGTAGATCGATGCCCCATTGTGCAAAGGGCCACGGGCTGGTGAGATACTTGAGGTCGGCAGCAAGTTGGTGGTGGATATTAGCGTGCCTCTGGCATTTGTCACATTTTTTAACGAGTTCAATGGCATCTGCCTTCATTGTTGGCCAATAATACCCCTGTCRAAGTGCCTTTTGGGTGAGGGCCCTACCCCCCAAGTGTCCGCATAGACCCTCATGAGTGTCGCGGAGTACGAGCTAGGCTTCGGTAGGTCGCAAGCAACGCAGGTAGGAGAGCGTGTAGGATCTCCGGTATAGCCGTTCGTCTATCATGACGTAATTGGCTATCTGGCGCTGCACCCTTCTGGCTGCATTGCGATCTGCAGGGAGGGTCCTGTGTAGCAAGAAGCTCGCGAGCGGGTCAATCCAGCTTGGCTCTGCTTGAACGACGGGAGCGACCTCCTCTACCCTCCCGAGACTGCTAGGCCGAGGCAGGTCCTCTATGTACACGGTTCTCATGGTGATGTCGCTGGTGCTGGCTAACCTGGATAGGGCGTCGGCCTCAGTGTTCTCCGACCTAGGGATTTGTCTGATGAAGTGTGACTGGAAGTTGAGCAGGGCCTCTCTGACTTTGGCTAAGTAGGCGACCATGGTCAGCTCGCAAGCTTCGTACTCGCCAGTGACCTGATTGACCACGAGCTGGCAGTTGCTGCAGATAACGTTGTGCTTGGCTTTTACTTCTCTAGCTAAGGCTAGTCCAGCTACCAATGCCTCGTACTCCGCTTCATTGTTGGATGTCGCGAACTCGAAGCGTAGCGCGTACTCCAGTTTCGTGCCACTTGGGCCGTGCAGGACTATTCCGGCTCCGCTGCCCTRTTGGTTCGAGGAGCCATCTACATGTAGGATCCAAGGCTCCTCATCCTAGCTCGCGCTTGGCCAAACTAGGAGAGATGCCACACTGGCTGCTACCTCACGGGGCTCAGACTCAACCAGCCTGGGAGCTTCGGGCTCACCCGAACTAGGGACCTCGTGCTAAACCGGCTTGGGAATTTCGGAACTGAATGTGCATTCGGTGATGAAATATGCTAAGGCTTGAGCCTTAATGGCAGTTCGCGACTTGTACTGGAGGTCGTACTCGCTGAGCTCAATGGCCCACTTCGTCAACCGACCAGAGACCTCGGGCTTAAGTAAGACTTGCCTTAGAGGTTTGTCGGTGAGGACGATAACAATGTGAGCCTGGAAGTATGGGCGGAGCATCCGAACTGCAATTACCAGTGCGTATGCTAGCTTCTCTATCTCCGGGTATCTCATCTCTGCTCCCTGCAATACTTTACTTACATAATAGATGGGTTGCTGGACCCGATCTACTTCATTTATTAGTACCGAACTGACCACTTCGTCGCTCGCCGAGAGATACAGTTCTAAAACATCGCCATCCTCGGGCCGGGTTAAGATCGGCATGCTAGTGAGGTATTTCTTGAGCTCATCAAACGCAAGCTGGCAGTCTTGGCTTAAAGAATGGCAGACAGCGGTCCGCCGACTTGGACATGAAGCGGCTCAGGGTGGCTATGCGGTCATTCAACCTCTGTACCACCTTCAACTTCCGGGGAGGTCTCATATCTAAGATGGCCTTAATCTTATCCGGGTTGGCCTCAATGTCGCGTCGGTTAACGATGTACCCTAAGAATTTACCCGAGGTAACACCGAAGACACACTTGTTTGGATTCAACTTCATATTAAACTTATGCAAAATTTCAAAAACATAATGTAAGTCTTGTATTAATTCATGCGAAAATTGGGTTTTGATGACCATGTCGTCTACGTAGCATTCTACTTTTCTGCCAATTAATGGCTCAAACAATTTATTTACAAGCCTTTGAAAGGTTGCCCCTGCGTTTTTCAACCCGAAGGGCATAACCTTGTAATAGTATATACCAAACTCCGTGATGAAAGCAGTCTTTTCTTCGTCTGTCGGGTTCATCTTGATTTGGTTATAGCCCGAATAGGCGTCTAAGAAACTCAACAACTCGTGCCCTGAGGTCACATCCACCAAACGATCAATTCTGGGGAGCGGGAAGCAGTCTTTTGGGCAGGCTCGGTTTAGGTCGGTGTAGTCGACTCACATGCGCCACTTGCCATTAGCCTTCTTTACCAGAACGGGGTTGGCTACCCAGCTCGGGTAATGGGCTTCTCTTATGAAGTCAGCTGCAAGGAGCTTCGCAACCTCCTCGTCGACCACTATTCACCGCTCTGGGGCTAGGTTGCGTTTCTTCTGTCTAACGGGCCTAACTACAGGATCAGTATTGAGCTTGTGAGTTATAAGGTCAGGGTCTATACCGGGCATCTCTGCCGCGGATCAAGCAAAAATATCTAAATTTTGAAGTAAGTAACTTACAAGTTCGGATCGTAAAGGTTCCTAGATGGAAGCACTGATCTGAAGCATCCGAGTTGGGTCTGCGGCTGAGGTCGAAACAGCGACTGTTTCTTCCATGGGTGTAGATCGTTCTTCGCCTTGCTCTATAGGCCGCTCCAGTTTGAGGTCATCGGCCACCTTGGTCTTTCCCTTTAGGGCGGTGACATAGCACTTGCGGGACTCGAGCTGGTCGCCCCGCGCTACCCCCACACCGAAGTTTGTAGGGAACTTCATTGCCAAATGATAAGTGGAGACCACCGCCCGTAGGACATGGGTGATCGGCCGACCTATTATGGCATTGTATAGGGAGGGGGTCGCGACCACCAGGAAGTCGTGGTTGATTCTGACTACGCAGGGCCATGTGCTGACTTCCACAAGTACTGTTACTTTCCCAAGGGGCCGGACTTCTTCTCCGCTTAAGCCCACCAAAGGAGTGTTCGCGGGCTTCAAGTCACTACCCTACAACTGAAGCTAGTCGGACGCGGCTTTGAAGAGAATATCTGCCGAGCTGCCCAAGTCAACGAGTACGCGCCTGACCTTGAAGTCGTTGATCCTCAGCTTTATCACAAGTGCGTCGTCGTGAGGGTAGTGGACCCCTCGCGCATCGTCTTCTATGAAGAAAATTGGATCTTCTGTCTTCGACCGCTTTGGAGGATTCTGTTCTTCCCGAGCAGCTTCACGAACTGACGTTCGAGATGCCGCTGAAGTACAACCCGCGACGATCGAGTCTCTCACTATCACGTGGATGGTGCCCCGAACTGGCCTCTCTTCCGGAGGCTGCTTCTGCGACTGTTCGGCCGGCCTGTTGCTGGACTCGGGAGCGTCCTTACCGTACACCCCTTGCCGACCTGTTTTATTATTATCCTTATTATTATTTTGTACAAAGTTCCTTAAATATCCGCGACGGATGAGCTCCTCTATCTCGTCGTGGAGGTTCTCGCAAATTTCGGTACTGTAACCGTGATCTCTGTGAAAACTACAGTACAAGTTCTTATTTCTCTCGTTGGAATTTCCCCTCAGACGGGGTGGCCACTTCACATACGGGGCATCCTTGATCGCCATCAGGATTTCGGCCCGCTTCGCATTCAGTGGGGTGTAATTAGTTCAGTCCGCTACAGGAGCTCGGAACGACTGACCCAGCTTTGCCCCCTGAGCTGCATCTTTTTTCTTTCAGATGTCCCCTTGGCTGGAAGGCTCTCCTTCCCTTTTCCTCTTCTCGAGTGCGCCCTCGCCCTTCTAGTTGATCTCTTCCTCTGTGGCTATAAACCTGTCCGCGAGCTTAAAAAATTCAGTTATGGTCGTCGGTTGGTTGACGACCATGTGCCATTTGAACTCTTTATGCATCACGCCTTTCTTGGCTGCTGTGAGGCGCACAGTGGGGTCCAGGCGCGGTATCTGCATGCACGCATCATTGAACCGCTTGATATAGCCCCGGATGGACTCTCCCTCTCTCTGCACTATGTTGAGGAGGCTTTCTTCAGTTCACGGGCACCGCTTGCTGGTGACGAAGTGAGACGTGAAGGCTTGCGCGAACTGCGCCCAACTTCTTATCGACCCAGGTGCCAGGTTCTGGTACCATGTACGGGCTACTCCTCTGAAAGTGGTGGAGAAGGCCATGCACATGCACGACTCACTGGCTCTCGCCAGGTGCATCTATGAATGGAAGGCATCTACGTGGTCATTTGGGTCAAACGACCTGTCATACTTGTCAAGAGGGGGGAGCTTGAAGTCTTTAGGCATTGGGACTGTCAGGAGCTCGGGAGACAGGGGGATGGAACTAAAGGGAGGGGAGCCTTAGCTTCACCCGAGCCTACCTCTTCTCTGCCTCCGAGCTCAGGCAGGTTATGGGTGGCAGATCGGCGAGTTCGGTGACGGTGTCTCTGCTTCTTGGCGGGCTCCTAATTCGTGCTGCTCACCTCCGTGCTGCCAGTTATGGTTTGTGCAGGAAGTAGCTCGGGCCGCTGGTGATGGCTGTAGACATAGGGATCCTGCTCGGTGTCTGTAGCCAGGATCTCAAACCGGTTCTCCAGGAGCGGGGTTTCAAACTTTGACTGCCGAGGTGATGTAGACCTGGTGAGCTGGGGTCCTCCCGACCTGACTGCCCGCGGCGAGACCGGGGTGGCCGGACTTTCTTGTCTATTGCGGGGGGAGGCCTGGCTCTTAGGAGGGTTTTGGGAGGCTTCTCCTTGGCGAGAAGGGTGTTTGTCCTAGCAGTGAGACCTAGCCCTCTACGAGGCTGGGTGCCGAGGAGGGAGTTGCGGCTACTGAAGCTGAGGTTGAGGCAGCTGAGGGAATTGTTGCTGGTAGTGGTACTGGGAGATGTGGTGCAGCACTTGCTGCTGGTAAATCTGGTGTTGCTAGAGCTGCTGCACTTGGGCTTGCATGGCCCGCATGCACTGCATCAGATCATCGAGCTATCTCTGGCTGGTCGCCAGAGGGATGACAGTTGGTTCAGCAAAGGTCGTTTTGACCGAGGAAGACAGGGTAACACCCACAGGCGCCGTTGCTCGTGGCATGTTCAGGCTGGGGACTCCGTCCACCGGGAGGGGAATGGTGAACTGCCCAATGCAGACCGTGGGAACCTGGGGTTGTTCCCTAGAGTTACCCATCTCCATGCTTCGTCCAACGTTGCTTGAGGAAGCCATGAGTGCTGAGTTTTCAGAGAAGGAAGAATTATGAAGGTTTAGAGGAAGGGTTTTAGAAGCAGTCCCCACAGACGGCGCCAAATGATGGTGCGCGATCCGGTCACTCCTAGCTGGCACTTGTGTGGCTCCCAAAAGGTACCTGAGATGGAGAAGAAGAAGAATCCCCGGGGGCTTGCCCGGCAGGAACACTCCGATGCTTAAGTTAGTATTCTGTAGGAGAAGCAAGGAGAAGATGAAGGCTAAGAGTGCAGATAGCGCGAGAGTAGAAGATCATCCCCCCCTCCCTTGATAATAAGCTCCTTATAACAGAAATCCGTTGCACCAGGCCCACTAGCCTCTGACAGGGCAGGTATAACCACCACTGTCAGCCTGCCGCAGCCGTTACTGGCAGGGGCTGAGGTGGCACGCACGGGGCCGTCATTGCAGGGTACGTGCCTATCGGGTGTGAGGCACCCTCTAAAGGTGGCAGGCACGACGATGTCTGATGAGGGATATGGCTGTTGTCCCCAGATTTGTCGGATACGGTGGTCGAGCAGGAGGTCTTCCTGCGATATGCCGAACTACCCTTCCGTGAGTTGCCCGGGGTCAGGCTACCTCGTAAGCGGCGAGCTGCCTGTGGCAAGATAAGCCGAGCTGTCTGGCCCGTGGTGTCTTCACCTCGGGGTGTCTATAGGCGGATCGGTGTGTTCCTGTCTGGGAGTGGTCCGAGATCCACGGGAGGAGCTCGGGTATTAGGAAAGGTCAGGGGGGCCCGAGCTCAGAGGTAGCTCGAGGTGCCGTAGCCCCCGGGGTGGCGGAGTAGACCAGGCGGCTCCCGACAAGTAGTCTATTCCATGGAGTTGCCGGGCTGAACTTGGTGGGACCTTCTCACCCAGTTGCGGTTGCGCCTGCTGTGCTGTCGCGCTGAGTCATCGTTTGAGCAAGGTCACACACACGTGTACTCGGGCTACGAGGTCGGGCCAAATCACCTTCCATCAGGTACCAATTGTTGCTTCTCGAAATGGCCGAGGGCAATAAGGTAATTTTTTCTCTGAGCTCTGAAGGCAGGTCGAAGTCTTTGAGGGCTTGGAGGGGAAGATGCCGAGGTCGAGGTGTGTTAGCCGAGGCGGGGTGGTCTCTGAGTACGGTAGAAGCCAGAGGTAGATATCCGATCTCTGTTGGAAGACAGGAGCTCGTCAGAGGACCCTAGGTGAGAACCCGAGACGGAGTCTCTGACGGTCAAGTTAGTACAGGGTACGAAGAGAGAGATAGAGAGAGAGCCCCAAGAGAGGATCCTGGTGGCTAACTTTAGGCTAGAGCAATTAAGTCAATAGTTATATGACTCAGATTGTAACCTTTTTACCTGGAGGGGGGCACCCCTATTTATACTTGACCTGCCTGGAGGTAGGTGGAGATGGACGCCTGAGATGGGAGTCGTACGGGGGCTGTCAGCGGTTCTGGCAGGACCATGTGATAGTGCTATGGTTGGTTCCGTACAAAGGGGGCAGGGTAACCCTTGTTGTAGCGGATCCTGTTCCCTACTCTAGCGCTCGTGGGTTGGGCCTCCCAGCCTCGAATGGGCTGTGTTGGGTCACCCCACATCAGGTGCTATTGAGGATTTCTCTTGAACATCGAGAAGGTAAGTGTCAAATGTTTGTTACATTTTATTTTTAAGTTCTTCATTGTCATATTATTATGGAATGCAGCTGGATGTTTTGTAGGGATCTTTCTATTATGCCATGGAGAAGTAAATCCATGGTTGAGCGGTAGAATGGATTAGTCTATCTAACAAGGTGTCTAATCATAGGGTTGCCAACAATTATCAAATGGAATTCATGAATCTATGTAAGTTTAGGCTATGTTTAGTTTGATTGTGGTAGAACCTTGCGAGGGCAGCGCAATACGAATTTGTGGATCTAGTGACCTCGTGAGGGCGAGGATGAAACCAATTTTAGGACCTAGTAAACCTTTGTCGTGCTTAACCTTGCAAGATCTAGAGACCCAAAGACAACCTCACAGACACGTTTGACCTCGTGAGGCTAAGACAGACCTTCTATACTAAAGATTCTATACTAAAGACCCTCTTTGAGGGGGTCAGAACAGACATGTGATCATCGTCTTAGGGAAATCATGATTAGTTGTTATTGATGACATATTAACGCATGCTACATTCTTGGAATGCTTACAACCATGTGATTGTTTCAGAGAAGTACAATGCAGCCTACTGCAGAATTTTGAAATTACAGCCCCCTATAAACTGCAACCTGCCCGTGGATTTGACATCAATCTACGATCAAGATTTATCCCACCTGTATGATGTATGATGCAGCTAAGAATTCTGAGATGGGCTGAACAGTCATTCTCCCAATTTGTTTCTTCGGTGACAATTGAGGTTGAGAAAATTCATGCATGAAGCTTGTCCTGCAAATTTTATAAGTATGTAGGCAAGCCAAGCATTCGTACATTCTTCCTAAGCTCATTGTTTGCAATACATTAGCTTTCCAACCTCTTTTGTCATACTTAGCCATTTCCCCAAACCCTTCTTCAATTCATTTCTAAGGAAATTTCTACTCCGCTTTCGAGACTCATAGATTATACTTTTTCTCATTGGCTGACATCAAGATTATCTAGTTTTTGAGTCCTGACCGTGGAAGATGTTGCCACATAGAAATTATCAGCCGAGAGTAGTCGGCGATGTCTAACTCCCACTACCACCACTAGAAGACATCGCATAGTCAGATCAACTGGTGCAGCCATAGGTAGATGAAGGGATGAGAGATCCATCATATGGATGGCCGAACCCTGCTGGTAGGTTGGGCAAAATTTCAAAAATGTCTCTCTCTCCCATGTGGGAATCACATTCCCTATTTTAGAAAACTGCATTTTCAAAAATCAATCTTGAACCTAAACCGAACCAGATCTGAAACCAAAAGGTAGGAGAGGAATATACCTGATACGGAGTAACAGTAACTCTCAAACAAGATGTTCACACCCAAGGAAATTACCAAAAACTGCTCCCATTGAAGATGACACAGCGTAGGATGGAGCAGAATCAGTAGGATGGCTCTTCACCAAGAATCTGATGGAGGGCGAGTGAGCATGACTTCAGATCACCTTTTCTGCCAACAGGTGATACCAAGAGCCCTTCTTGATCGCTCCTACAGATGGAGATCGAACTGGTAATGGCAGCAATAGCAAGAGAAGGCAAGAGCAGAAGATGGCGTCAGTCTAACTGTATGTTGTCTTCTCTCTTGTATAAGTAATCTGATTGATCAATTGGGGTTCGCCCTCCTCCTCTATTTATAGCCTTAAAGAGAGGTTCTCATAATGCCATTAGGAGTTTCCTAATCCAAATCTTGTATTTGGATCTGGACTCTCATTAAGAGATAAGGATAATCCCTTATCTTATCTGTAGATAAAGATCAGTCCTCCTAATCTAATTACGAGTTTCCTGATCCAAATCTTTATTTGAATCGGGACACTCTAAGTGGATAGGGACAATCCCTTATCCTATCTACTGATCTAAATCCTAGAATCGCCCCTCTTTAATTAATCTAATTAAGCTAGTTTGAATTGGGCTTTAGGCCCATTAAGTCTGTGTGCTCACTTATCCCCCAAACTGCTGCCCAGTTGGATATCCTTGTCTAGCGTGGGACCCAAACATTGATGTACACATCAGCCACATGGGTTCAGCTCAGCCTCTGTTACAAGGCCTGGCCGAATTCATTGTAGAAGACAGTGAATCCCTGAGTCCATCACCATGGGATCTTAATGGGCCCAACATTTACAATAAATGGTCCTTGGGTCAAGCCACCTTACAAAAAAACCGAAGGACTGAGGGCAAATGCAAGATTAGCCCATCAGGTATTACCCTTGTCTTACACTTAACCTCTTAGCCCATAATGATCAAACACTGCCCGACAAGAGAGGACCTCTCTCTCGGCTGCAAGGTACAGTGCTGCACTCTCTACTCACATGGATCCCGGGAATTAAAACATTTTGCAAACATTTTTAAACCATAATATATATAAGTATATTTCTATATAAATATATTTTGCAAAACAAATTTCAACGGTTGAAATCGGTGAAATGAATGGTAGGATCCATCGTATGGACACCAAAAAAGTTGCAGAATGGGTGGGCGAATTTCAAAAATTTCTTACCTTTCTTTCAACTGGGAATCACATTCCCATATTTTAGAATCGAATATTCAAGGATCTAATCGAACCAAACCAAACCAGATCTGAACCAAAGATCAAGGGAAGGGTTATACCTGATACGGAGAATCAAAATCTCCCAACGTCGGTGTTCATGCACAAAGAAAGATCCATGATCTACTCCCGCTGAAGATGACACAGCGATAGTGGCACAGAACCAACAGTGTACGTCTCATGTACCAAACTCTTCACAAGAACTCGTTGGAGGCTTAGAGCACCGAACCAAATCAGCCTTCACAAGAACTCGTGTTAGTTTAGAATGTTCACAGCCAGTGGGTCGGTCTGGGGAGACCTATCCTGACAAGGCTGACACTGTGGTGCCACCAAGTCGGTTGGGGTGGCCTGTCTCAG
>NW_010729148.1:2840258-2863532 GCF_000365185.1 Nelumbo nucifera | reverse complement strand
ACGGGATCCTCCTCACTAGTCAAGGCTTCCACCAGGTAACTATCCTGGTCATAACCATAACGGACTGGTGGCCTGGATACCCGGGTGGATCTTCTAGGTTGGTCACTACTTGTAACTTGCTGGACATCTCCCACTGCTCCTGAGCTCTCTTCATCAAGAACTATTTCCTGACGATGGGTGTCCCGGATGTAATCAGTTTCTAAGAACTAGGCATTTCGACTGCAAAACACTTTTTACTCACTTGGGTCATAGAAAAGATAAACCACTGAATCCTTTGGGTATCCTACAAATAGGCAACGATTGGTCTTGGATTCCAACTTGTCCGCACTCGTTCTCTTAACGTGCGTAGGACAACCCCAAATCTTCAAGTGTCTAACACTTGGTTTCTTTCCGGTCCATAGTTCGTATGGAGTTTTCGGAACCGATTTGGTTGGAACCCGATTCAGCACGTAAATTGCGATCACTAACGCATATCCCCAAAAGGATGTGGGTAATTCCGAGCGTGTGAAAAGTGACCGGACCATGTCTAACAATGTCCTATTCCTCCTCTCTAAAACACCGTTAAGCTGGGATGTTGCAGGAGGAGCTAAATGTGAGATAATCCCATTGGCCTTCAAGTAGTCTCTGAATTCGTTAGAGAGATACTCGCCACCTCGATCTGATTGAAGGGCCTTAATTTCTCTCCCTAACTGTTTCTCAACATCTTGTCTGAACTCTTTAAACTTTTCAAATGATTTAGATTTATGTCTCGTTAGGTACACGTAACCATATCATGAGAAATCATCAGTAAAGGTGATGAAATACACGTGTTGGTTGCGGGTCCTAACACTCAAGGGACCACATACATTACAATGTATAAGGTCAAGCGTGCTTGTACATCTTTCGGGTTTACCGTTAAATGGCCGCTTTGTTATCTTACCTCTAAGGCAAGGCTCACAAGTGGAAAGGTTTTCTACGGTTAAAAAACCCAAAGGACCATCCTTTACCAGATCTTGCCCTTGACACGTGTCCACAATGAAACCCATAAGGGGATGTAGCCTACATATGCCACTCGAGAATCCTTAATCGAAGGGAAATTCTATTCTTATAGGATCTTACTGGACACCTGGTGAAATCGCAATGGTGCTCCCCTAATACCCGACATAAAGATAAAAACCCCATTTCCTAATTGAAAATGTCTCCTTTTAGATCTTTTTCCTTATAGCCTTGGGGTCCTCTCTATAAAAAAGGGGAATAACTCTCCCCCATGTAAGAGAATCATATAACTCTAACCCTAAAGTTTCTTAGGGGACCTCTCTCTCTTATCCTCCCTTCTTTGCTCTTCTCCCACCATCCTCTACAACCAATACTCCTTCCCGCGTTCTCACTTTCTTGTCGTCCTCTCCGAACCTTCGGAGGCTTGACCAAGGCATGGTGAACACAAAATCTATGGCACCTACACCCTCTAATAACAGTGAGGACAAAATGATTTAGAGACCAAACTCATTTGGAGAATTTTCAATTAAGTTGGACTATGTTGTGAAATGCAAGTTAGTTTTGGAGGGCGGGGAGTCTTATGACTAGTTTTCTAAGGTTTGGAGACTCAAGTGCCCCCTAAAATTCAGGTTTTGCTTTTCTTTTTGCTCAACAATAGACTTCCTTATAAATATTATCTTAGAAAAAGAGGTTGTAACATCGATACTGCCTATGGGTTCTCCGGGAATGAGGAGGATATTAATCATAATTTTAGAAGTTGTGAATTTTCTAGAGAAATTTCGACCACATTCACCCTCTTTACTCTCTCCTCCTATCATCATTGAGAGGGCCTTAAACATGTTTATGGAATGCTTGGAATGTTCTAAGAATAGTAGAAATGACATGTGATAAAATGTGGGAGCCATCTTGTGCAAATGCCCCAAAGCTAGGCTCGTCAAAATAAATTTTGATGATTCTAGTAATGTAAGATATCATTTAGGTAAGGTGCTTGAATTCAAAGCTTGCAAGCTTGGATATTCATTTATAAATCTAGCTGAGGCATAGGTTGCTTGGGAAGTCTATAATCAGGCACTAAAGGAAGGATTATTCCATTATCATTAAAGGTGACTCGAAGTGGGTAATCTCTTGTCTTGTGTAGGTCGTTGACTCCCCTTACAGGCTAAAGAATATCATTTCGAACTATTTCGAACTTAAGGATCTGTTTGAGAAAGGCATTCCCTATTGTCATGTGTATCGCAAATCAAATCAAGTGGCAAATTTTCTTACTCATGAAGCTCAATCAAGTGTTTTAGACTCCCTGTCCATAAGTTTAATTTACACCCCTTCACCTTTATCTTGTACCTATTTCTTTGATGTTTGGGGTCGTGTTACCCCATCTTGTGTATCACCTTATCTTATATATATAATAAAATTAAAATGGAGTATGGACGGTGCCCCAACATTTAGAAAATGGAATCTAACGGCTTTCTCCATTCAGTAAATGGGATCTTCTCGTGCGAAGCCCGTGCGGACCAATGCTTGTTTTTAGCTCATGTGATTTGGCCCATACGTGTGGGTGTTTCGGTCAAATGGTGTACGGGCACCATCTATTACCCTCTCATCTCATTAATTTACCCCCTCCATCCCATTAATTTACTCTCCTATCCCATTACTTTTTTATATTTTATTGGGTGTTTTGGTCAAATGGTGTATGGACACAATCCTTTACCTCCACGTCATCTCTCCCCACCACCTCTCTCTCCTATCTGATTGATTAAGGTGAATAAAGAATTAATTTATATAATTTATTATTACTTCTTAAAAAATAATGATGCTACTAACGAGATCACATCAGCACCCCACAGGTTGAACCTACATGTGCCCCACATACACATCTCAATGTGCATTGGGAATATCTCCCATACTTATCATCAGAAAATATTTCTAATATAACTAGAATTGTGCTATGAGGCACATATTCACGTCAAAATCTGATTACGAAAATGGTCCTTGGTTAATAAATGGCAAATATTTTGTCATCATCATCCCTTGGAAGACTGGTTTTAACCCAATCAAGGCAAAGCTCGAATTTGCAGATGTCTGGATTAGGCTCCCAGGTCTCCCCTTGGAGTTCTGGTCTAGAGATGATCTGGAGTACATCCTCTGCAATGTTGGATCTTTCTTGAAGCTGGATGATGATACCGTTAACATGCGCAGGATGAATTACCCCAGAATCTGTGTCCGAGTTAAACTCAACAGGCCTTTTGTTCTCACCATACCAATTACTTATGGTGGTGAGAATCAACACATCTGGGTGTTTTATGAGAACTTTTTTGACCTCTGCACTGCTTCTGGGTGTTTTATGACAATATGGGTCCAGACATAACGAATGTTTTCCAATGAAGACTCCTTGCTGGAATGTTCGTGGGGCTGGAAGGCCCAAATTTTATCATCAGACTTTGGAACTCCTAAGGTTGCATAAGCCTGATGTATGTTGTTTTCTAGAAACTAGAGTTAATCCTAGTAGATCAAAAAAGATTATCAGCTCGTTTTCTTGTTTCAWTGACCATTTTGTTGTTGATTCTGTTGGTTTTCTGGCGGCTTATGGGTGCTATGGGATAAGAAGAAATGCAATATTGATGTTATATTTTATAATGAAAGACTTGTTCACACCCTTATTACTGATTTGTCAAATCAAAAATCATATTTCTGCACTTTTGTTTATGCTCCCCTTAACAACACAAACCAAAAGCGAGTTTGGGAATGGATTAAGAACATTGGTTATAATACTAGTAGAGAATGGTGCCTTATTGGGGATTTCAATGCATTCAAGTCCAATGAAAATAAGAGGGGAGGAAGAACCATTCATCCTTCTCATACTAAGGATTTCAATAATTTAATTAGTGATTGTAACATCCTCGAAATTAATTACATTTCCTGGATTTTGGGTTGTTCGTATGGTGGAGATTGAAATCTTTTATTGGCGCAATGAATCTACGCAACTGCTGTAGTATATTCATTCTTGGTCTGTAAATATTTTTTTTTTTAGATAGAATGTATAGGATTTGATTCTAATGTAAATTAATAGAAAAAATAGGTTTTTTTCTATTTTTTCGTTGGAAGAAGAAGCTGGTTCGCGTGGAGGAGAAAACATTTGTGCGGATAAAAAATCTGCGATCTACAATTTGTAGAAATCAAATCTGCAACCTGTGACTAATATTTTTCTTGCATGTTTGGATCCACACGAACAGCCCACTGATATGTTTATTTGTTGATTATTAACTGTCATTTATCAGCCATGATTAATTTTTAGATCGTCTTCTTGAATTGGATCTTGAATTAAACACCAAACCCTAGACTCGTTTGACCAAAATTGGACCAAACTGGTTGGACCGAATCTGTGGTTCAATATGGTCTGTTCACAGTCCTGAAATTCCATATATGGGCCGAAGGTTTGATGGCTAATTGCAAGATGAAATTCGGCCCACCTCTGTAAAACCCTGTTTTAATTTGTTAAAGCTGTTTTAGCCCAATTCAGCATAAACGCTATATGGGTCGAACTGCTCTWTGTAGTTTGACCCATATACCTACATAATATTATTTGATAATATTATTGATTTTAAATGGGCTAAAAAGGTTTTAAATTTCAAGTATGGGTTTTACATTTATTTAATTGATTGGATCAATTGTGGATGTTCATGCATGTGATGTATGTGATGTGATGTGCTGTGTACATGGGCCATAAGCACTTGGCCCATGTCAATTCGATAGTGGCTCTTCCGAACACCATCGCTGAATGCACATCATTGCCATGGTGTCCTTAAGATCCTTGGATGATCTCCCTTCTCAGTGGGGCCCGCTTCAGTTTCTCCCCAAGAGGAACACCCCAGAACCCTAGCCATTTTGGGCCCACTTTGAATCTGACTTTGAAAAAGTCAATGGGAGCCACTTTGGTTTGACCTAAATCAAATCTAGGAAGTTATCCTTTTCGTTCCCTCTACTAATATAACTGCATGTGATAGGGAATTTCATATGATGAATTCTCTAAAGGCCTTCCATCATTAGTATGAAGGTTCGCTGTATTGGTGGGTGGAGATGCACCATAAAATTGGGTTATCCATCTGCTAATACAGTTAGCTAGATTGCTTCATAAAATGATAGGGGCGTCATAGACCGATGTGGGAGGGGCCTATCCTAAAATGGAAGACTCTCTCACAGTACCTTGGCGTTCACGAACATGATGGGTGAGCACTTACTGGACAGAAAGTTTTAACCTAAAATGGCTATGAACCTTGTCTAACAAAGGCCAAAGGGAAAGCTCATAAGATGAGTGGATGAGATCCTTCACAGAAGGTGGTGGGGTTTTGCAGCTAAAATAGTTGGCTCCATGCACCCCATGTGGTTTCCCATCCAGAGACACAACTGTCTCCCTCACTGAGATTGGAGGGAATCTCAAAGATGCCCAAAATGGAAATGGAACATAGATTAAAAGCCCTTTTCTATGTGATGAAATGAATCAATTAGGTTGTACACTTATAAATCTGCTTTGCCTTTACCAGAAATGGCAAACGAAAACTTCACCAAATTGTTGAATGATAACAAACTCAAGGGCCCTAATTATGCTGACTGGTTCTGAAACCTTATGCTGGTTCTAACGTCCAAGAAATTGGACAAAATTGCTAAGAACCCTGCTCCGGATAGTCCGAGTGACAAGGCTTCTGAGGCTCGAAGGAGAGAGTATCAAGAATGGGAAGAGAAAAATTCTCTTTCCAAAAGTTATATTATAGCCTCTTTAGACAATCCAAGACAACAATAATTCGATAAGATCGAAGTGTCCAAGGATATATTGGATAGTTTGAAGACTATGTACAAAGAGCATAATCGTTCTACTAGACAGAAGGTCTTAAAATTGTTTATGACCACACAAATGACCGAGAACCAACAGGTTCATGACCATTGTCTAAAGATGATGGGTTATATCAATGAAATAGAGGCTCTCGAGTCAGGGCTAGATCATGACACCAAAATTGATGATGTTCTCAATTCCTTGCCTCCGTCCTTCAATGAGTTTATAATGAATTACAACATGAATAAGAAAAATGTTAGCCTTTAGGAACTCAGCAATATGTTGTAGAGGGTTGAAAAACTAATTAAGAAGGATAAGTCGATATTCAGGCTTGTTAAAGGTGGCAAATCGGGCAAGAAAAAGTGGAAGGCTAAAAGAAAGGTTCAGAAGAATGGTAGCAAAACCAATAAGCAGAAGAAAGACAAGGCATCGAATGCCTGTCACTTCTACAAACAGACCGGCCACTGGAAGAAGAGTTGTCCTCAATACCTGGAAACTAAGAAACAAAGTATGTTCGATTCTTTCATCATAGAGACCAATCTGTTGGTCACTTCTGTTTCTTGGTGTATTGACTCTGGGTATTTGACTCAGGCATGTAACTCACTACAGGGGTTCAAGATAAGCAGAAGACTGGGTGATTGAGAATTGACACTTTACTTGGGGACTTCTGCAACTGTTGCAGTTACGGCATAGGCATTGTAGAATTAGTTTTTAGAGAAGRGAATATTGTACTGAAAATTTGTCTTTTCGTACCTAATTTAAGAAGAAATTTGATTTCTGTCTCAAAGTTGTGCATGGATGGTTATTCTATTTTGTTTAGTAATGTGATTACTGTTAAACAGAATAACAAATTCCTAGCATATGGAAAACTTGAGAATGGTATCTATGTTCACCATCCTTCTCTGGAAACCAACATTACCAAAACTACGTCAGAAATAAACCCCAAGAAAAGAATCCATGATACAGTTAGTCCCACATGCCAGTTGTTAGACAGATTTGTATGCCCTTAGCTCCAATCAGTTTTGATGTACTTTTGATATTTAATGTAAATAAATAAAGTACATGTTTGATTCATGTTGTGTGGTATGCTTCTGTCTAAAACCCTAAAACTAGACACTTAATGAGACTTGTGTGAGTTTTAAATGTTCACAGCCATTGGATAAGTCTGAGGAGATTTATCTTACCAAGGCTGACACTGGTGTGTGCTGCCAACTGTTGGGGTGGCTTGTCTCAGTTGCTAGGGTGAGACCCAAGGCACACGCAGTGTAGGTTTACTTGAACCCTTGAACCATACCAGATTTCCAGTGTTGCCCTGGACCTTGGAGACTAATGGGCAAAACTGGAAATTTACACTGACCCCTAGACCCGATTATGGTACTGCACTAGGTTTCGGATTGGGATGTCTTTGATATGCCAATCAGTGAGATCCTTAGCGGGGGTCAAAACCTAGGCATGTTGGGACAGTCCGAGAATTCATCTGAGTGGGAGATCATAGTGACGGGATCAGCCCCTTTGTCGGACAAAGAATATGATCGGGGATGCACTCTCTGATGGAAACCATACTGCTGGTAGTTGATTTCAATCATTGGAATTTTATTTTGCAAAATTTATATATATGATATATACTTATATACGGTTTCAAAATGTTTGCAAATGGTTTTAATTCCCGGGATCCATGTGAGTAGAGAGTGCAGCACTGCTCCTTGCAGCCGAGGGAGAGGTCATCTCTTGTCGGGCAGTGCTTGATCATTATGGGCTAAGAGGTTGAGTGTAAGGCCATTTAGGATAACACCTGATGGGATAATCTTGCATCTTCCCACAATCCCTGGGTTTTTATAAGATGGCTTCGCCCAGGGACCACTTAGTGTAAGTGTTGGGCCCATAGGGTCCATGTGATGGGCTCAAGGGGTTCATTGGGTTTTCCAGTGAATTCGGCTAAGCCTTGTAACAAAGGCTGGGCTGAACCCATGTGGCTGATATGGAGATCAATGCTTGGGTCCCACGCCATACAAAGAAACCCAATTGGGCAGCAGTTTGGAAACTTATTGAGCACTAATTACTTATTGGGCCTAAAAGCCCTTTCGAACTAGGCTGATATGATCACCCACTTATTGGAGCAAATCTGCAGATTAACCACCTGATGAGATCGGGATTGAGCTGATCTAATCTGTAGATAGGATTAAGATTATCTCCTATCCAAATACAGATTTGGAATGGGATAACTCCTAATGGGATTAGGAGGCTTCTTAATCACTAAAAAAGGAACCCTAACATAGAATTACAAGAATTCGACCTAGGGTTTTGCAGTTATAGTCTCTGCAATCTGAGATAGGATCTCATCTCCCCTAAGTTGAAAACTGCATTCACGCCACTTTCAGCCTTAGGGATCTCCTCCAGCCGCCGCCGCCTTGCTGCATAGTTCGAACTCCATTGAAGGGAAAATCAAGAAATTTGTTCTTGATATCAGTCTTTGCTAAAAGGCTGATTTGGTTCGGTGCTCTAAGCCTCCAACGAGTTCTTGTGAAGAGTTCGGTACGTGAGACGTACACTGTTGGTTCTGCCCCATCGCTGCGTTATCTTCAGCGGGAGCAGATCTTGGATCTTTATTTGGGCGTGAACACCGACGTTGGGAGATTTTGATTCTCCGTATCAAGTATAACCCTTCCCTTGATTTGGTTCAGATCTGGTCTGGTTTGGTTCAAATAGGATCTTTGAATTTTGATTCTAAAATATGGGAATGTGATTCCCAGTTGGAAGAAAGGTAGGAAATTTTTGAAATTCGCCCACCCATTCCACAACCTTTTTGGCATCCATACGATGGATCCTACCATTTTTTCACCAGTGGCATTACCGACTTGGCCATATTAACATAGATCGTATCACAAGGTTGATAAAGGATGGTCCATTGGATTTTCTAACTGTAGAAGATCTTCCAACTTGTGAACTTTGTCTTTAGGGTAAGATGACGAAATGACCATTTACCGGTAAGCCTGAAAGATCTACAGGCACACTTGACCTGATACATACTGATGTATGTGGTCCCTTGAATGTTAGGACATGTAATCAACACGTTTATTTCATAAACTTTACCGATGATTATTCTCGGTATGGTTACATGTACCTAATGAGATATAAGTCTAAATCCTTTGAAAAGTTCAAGGAGTTCAAACAAGAAGTTGAGAAACAATTAGGAAGAGAAATTAAAGCCCTTTGATCAGATCGAGGTGGTGAGTATCTCTCTAACGAATCAGGGACTACTTAAAGGACAATGGGATAGTATCACAATTACCCCCTCCTGCTACACCACAGTTAAATGATGTGTCGGAGAGGAGGAACCGGACCCTATTGGATATGGTCCGATCACTTCTCATCCACTCAGAATTACCTACATCCTTTTGGGGATACGCATTGGAGACTGTGATTTACGTGCTGAACCGGGTTCCAACCAAATCCATTCTGAAGACTCCCTATGAGCTTTTGACCGATAAGAAACAAAGTGTGAGACACTTGAAGATTTGGGGTTGTCCTGCACACGTTAAAAGAACAAGTGCAGGCAAATTGGAATCTAAGACCAGTCGTTGCCTATTTATAGGTTACAAAAGGCTCTGTAGGTTACCTATTTTATAATCCGAAAGAACAAAAGGTGTTTTACAGTCGAAATGCCTATTTCTTGGAAGAAAATTGCATCCTGGAGAATCTTCAGCAAGAAGTTGTTCTTGATGAGGAGAGCCCAAGAGTAGTGGGAGATGTCCCATAAGCTCCAGATACTCGACCTAGAAGGTCTACCCGGGTATCTAGGCCTCTAGTTCATTACGGTTATGACCAAGAAAGTTACTTGGTGAAAGTCACGACAAGTGAGGATCTCACGACTTATGCGGAAGCTATGTTAGACATAGATTCCCTGAAGTGAGTAGATGCCATGAAAGTCGAGATGGACTCGATGAAGACTAACAAGGTCTGGACTCTTGTATACCCACCCCCTGGGGTGAAAGCAATTGGTTGCAAGTGGATTTACAAGAGGAATAGGGCCTAGATGGTAACATTGAGACCTATAAAGCTCGTCTTGTGGCGAAAGGATACAGTATCAAGAGGGAATCAACTATGAAGAGACCTTTTCGTCGGTGGCTATGCTAAAGTCTATTAGGATCTTGCTAGCTGTAGCAACATACCATAACTACCAAATTTGAAAAATGGATGTCAAAACCATGTTCCTGAATGGAAATCTTACTGAACATATCTATATGCAGCAACCGCAAGGATTCATTGTTATAGGTCAGGAACACATGGTATGCAAACTTAACCGATCCATATGTGGACTAAAGCAAACTTCTAGGAGTTGGAACATCCGGTTTGACTCTACTGTCAAATAGTTTGACTTTGAGCAAAATCCGGATGAACCTTGTGTTTACAGGAACACTAGTGGAGATAAGGTAACGTTCTTGGTTCTGTATGTAGATGACATTCTACTCATTGGGAATGATGTAGTAATATTAACTATGGTGAAACTATGGCTTTCACAACAATTCTCCATGAAAGATATTGGAGAAGCCACCTATATCTTGGGACTTCGACTCTATAGAGATAGATCGAAGAGGATAATAGGATTATCCCAATCTATTTACATTGACAAAATAGTCAAGAGATACAGTATGGAGAACTCCAACAAAGAAAATATTCCTTTCAGGCACGGAGTCACTCTCTCCATGGGTATGTGTCCCAAGACTCCCGAGGAGATTGAGGGCATGAAAGAGATTCCCTATGCCTCAGCCGTAGGGAGCATCATGTATGTCATGTTGTGCACTGCCCACAGTGTAAGACCATTGAGGGTAATACCTGATGGGCTAATCTTGCATCTGCCCACAGTTCTTGGATTTTCATAAGATGGCTGGATCCAAGATCCATTTAGTGTAAATGTTGGGCCAGTTAAGCAACTGTGTCCTAGCAGTGGGGTTTGATTGCCTAAATGTTGTACTATGCTCGTACAACCATGCCTGCAATAGAATTACAGATAGTGTTTCCAATAGTACTTGAAGAATATTTTGTTCCATTACACTCAAAACAAAACATGATGATCAAGAAAGGCTTGAGGTACAGGTACACACCAATAAATCAGCAACACAACCAAACAAAGTGCCTGAATAAGACCATTAACCGTCATCGATAGGCTCGTCCGCACCTCTGACAACACGATTAAGGCATGTACGATGAATTGATGCACACACCATGCCCATGAATATTCTGATATGTGTGCCAAATCATTGACAAAATTGGCTCAAACAAGGCTCACCCGGGGCCGCCCTATGGAAACAAAATTGACCCGAAAAGGTGCAAGAGAATCAACTTCACCACATCTTTTATTGATTCATTTGATTCCTCGTGCACTATAGTAAGAAGCTTATCCTCCACTGTGCTCAGCAACAGTTGTGCGGATGAATTAACTCTAACTCCAAACAAACAACTAATGAACTTTGGAGTAGATGAGTACATGTCCGTGATCATGGGACGTCCTTCTAACCTCGATCCCAAGATTAGTGCAATGTCCCAATTGGCAAATGGTACATACTCACCACCTAAATTGAATTTATGTGCTCTCTCCTTAACAACAACTTTGAAATAAAGTCATTGAAACATTTTGGTGAATATTTGGTGCAAATTCCCATCGATTCCATTGGTTTCAAAATATTTACCTTCACGAAATTATAAATCTACAAAACATTTGTCAAACAACAAAAATACATACATACAAATTACTGAACATAAAAAATATGGACTAGGAATGGGTGGGATTTGAATGAGTAGACGCAAGATTTTAGACAAAAAACAAGAGATGGAAAACTAATTTCTTCGATAAAAAATATTAGGTCGGTAAGAACTATTCTTCGTAATCCAAAGAAATTTCAGCATTAGTTATCTCTTCCAACAACAAGCAATAGGTAGCATGAGATTGCCCTTTTTTTAACATTGCAATACGAACTTCATGTAGTCAATTTAGTTGAAATATCTTGTTTGAGTGTAGTCCAGGGAAGAATAGAAAGTTCGCCTTGTTGTCAGTCTTCTGTCGGTGTCCGTGCAAGAAGCAAAGGTTTACAGGTGACACTAGTAAAAATGCTGATAGGTAGAATGCCGATGCAAGGGAAAAAGGACATTCGTTTAGTTGGAGGCTGGAACGAAAGTGAATAGGGAGCAGAGAGAAAAATTACAAACAGGGGAATTTACTGCTTACCGCTTGGGGTAGTTGAGGGGTATTTTGGATATTTTCTAACAATGGAAAAGTCATAGGGTAAAAGGGGCATTTTGGGTAGTTCATAAATAGTGTTACAACATTAGGGTGACATGAATGTGGGCCAATGGAGTGAATGGAGATTTGAAATTCCAAAGAATAAAAAACCGTATTTTTTAAATGAGTATCGTGGTTTTGGGAGTTAATTTTTAGGGAGAATGACTATTCAACCCACCTCAAAATTTTTAGCCCCACCGTACAGGTGGGATAAATCTGATCATAGATTGATGCCAAATCCACGAGAAGGATGTGGTTTATAGGGGGGCTACTAGTAGACTATGGGGGTTGTAATTTCATAATTCTGCATTTGACTGCAGTGTACTTTCTTGTAATTTTTATGCCTTCACATAAGCGATAAATTCCCCATAAAAATATGGGAAAAGTACGGACATGCCAAATTCTGAATTCCGAATTCCAGCCTAGCTATAGCAGAATCCAAAAGCATATATAACTCCATTTTTTGAAAAATTATGACAGATTTCCATACCATGTAGGAATTATAGTCTTGACTAATTTTGTGTCAGGCTAACATTGCTCCAATGTTAGCCTCCCATTTTTCTTTGAAAAGACAAAGACTAAAATGCCCATATTACAAAACATAATTCATTCGATGAAGAAAATGTTCGAAGAAAATGCAATCTCATCCTGGTAAATGTGTACTAGGTTGGCACATATAGCCCATATATGCCAAATGGCCATTAAGAATTTTGAATTCTTCAAAATTCTTCTTTTTCCAATCATTGCATTCTCTCCCTCTTGTGTTTCTATAACGTGAGCTCATAAGCTATCTCAAACTAGCGGTGCAGCTTAGGAGGTTCCAGCCCAAAATTTTACACAGGCTAGGTATGGATTTTCGGTCCTCAAGCTGGTCTCAGGCTCAATAAGTCAAATTTTTTATTTTTCAAGTCGGGCCCGGGACTATCCCATAAGGTAACCTGAACGTGGCCTAAGCCCAACTTAACTATACACATTCATACATACATACATACTATGTAAATTTTGCATACATATGATATATATACATATACATATACATACATAAATATTTTCATAAATAAATATCTATATATAATTTTAGAGTGGGTTCATTGAGCAACTCGAGCCTGGGCCCGAGTGCATCAAATTATAATGTAGGCTCGGCATGGGTTGGAAAGATCAGGCTTGACCTCAGGTTCTAGGCCTATCAACGAAACCCAAAAACTCGAGGCCCGATCCGACATCTGATCCAATTATCTTGGATTTGGATGGTGTATATATGTAATCGGATCGAATTGATATGTTACAATCTACATTTGATTAATAATCAGATCGCATTCAGATTTGACCCTACCCAATCCGATTATAATATAATATTTATTAATTTTAATATATAAGTTTTATATAATTATATTTAAAATAAAAAATATATTTTATAAATTATATTATATGTGAATTTATATATAATAAATTTAGTGTGTTATATTTATATTAATAAATTATATATAATGGTTAAAAAATAAGTAATTTTTTACTCTTTCTGTTATTTTAGAAAATTTAAAGCAAAGTCAAATTAAAGCCATATCCAATCTGAGCCCATTAGGATTCAGATGTATGTTATCAGTAATCGGATTGGATGTAGCAAAATCTATATCAGATCCAAGTCCGATCCGATTATAGCCCTATTAGGTTCAAGCCTTAAGCCCAAATTTTAGGGTCGGGCTCGGGTTGACCATAAACCAGGCCCAACCCACCCAACTTGCACCCCTATCTCAAACCAGGTATTCTTTCTATCTTAGTACAAATTTACCAATTTAGCAAAATAGAAGAGATTTACTTGATTTTTATTATGGGATGACTTTCATGTTATAAGTTGCATATTGATTACTTCATAACATTGGTCTTGAAGTCTTGAATGCCCAAATTGCCAATCAAGTAGACATTTACAAAGATAGATCTATGGTATTAGTTAAGCCCATTGGTATTAGTAATTTTTTTATTTTAATTTCTTTTTGAAATATAATAGTTTGTTTTTATCATATAAAGCAATGGTTATTGTCTATTCACATTAGCCTTGAATGCCCCATTTGCTAACTTCTCTTTACATTCCATTTGGCAGCAACAAACTATATTTGGCAACTTAATAAAACTTTACAAAGTTGGAACTATGGGATTAATTAGAAGTGCAGGGATATGTGGCAGTCATAACAAATGTTTATTTTTGTTTAATAATAAGTCAAAAAATATATTAGACATAATTGTGTTATTACACTTTGATTGCTCTCACATAATGATTGTATATGAATTTAATATTATCCTGGTAAAAATTTACTAATATGGATTCAATATGTTGGCTAAATTCATTGGGAAGGATATGACCATTGTCACTTGGATAGTACGTTTCATGACAATTTATTCAAGGACAATGACATAAAAATATTAATTATTCAAGGACCATTGTCACTTGGTAAAAATTTAATGGAATTAGCATGCTAATTTTAAATCTAAAGACATGCAAAAAACATTATAGATATGTAATATTGTTTGGAAATGGAAGAAAGATATACTAGGTATGGTGGTGTTATATTTTTGTTATCCTCCTATAACGGCATTATATACCCTAATTGCTAGCTTGGTAAAATTTTATTAAGATGGGTCTAAGGTATTGGTTAAGTTCATCGGGGAGAACATGGCCATCCTCATTTTGATAATATGTTTTGATGGAGGGTGATTTGACCCGACCTCATCATAAGAGGACACGTGGACATGACTCAACATAACTGACAACTCAGCACGACCAGTCCGCCAAGATCCAGCGTGACAACTCGGTACCAGATGACACTCCGATTATCCCGAGCTCCTCCCAAGTAAAGGAGCCCCCAAGCTCCTCCTCAGTAAGGAGCCCCCAAGCTCCTCCTCAGTAAGGAGCCCCTGAGCTCCTCCTCAAGAAGGGAACACCCCGAGCTAAGATTCTTCCAAGGAAGCGTTTCGAGCTAAGGTTCTCCCAAGACATGAATCTGCCGAGCTCAAGGCACTTTGGGGTAAGCTCGAGAGCCTCCTAAGAATAAATTTATTCTTGCTCAAACCTAAGTAGGCCACCTCCTATCTGACAACCGTACCTGCCAAACCTGGAGCCCTGCACCCACGTCTCTTGCCAGGCGGCGTCGTGCCTGCCAACCCTGAGAGGTGTCCCCCGCTTGGCAAGGTCGTACTCTACAACAGTTACCTGCACAGCCCTGGCAAGTAACGACTGCGGTAGAGAATCAGAGGCGGTTATGCCTAATTTGACAAGCCACCGCTATATAAGAGCTTTGGTCCCCAAAGAACAAAGGTAATTGCAAAATTGCGCATCTCCACTCTTAGCTTATTTCTCTGCCACTCTCTTTCTCAGCTCTCCACCAAGTTCTGACTTAAGTATCGGAGTGTTCCCGCCGGGAGAGCTCCCCGGGAATCCTTCACCTTCTTCCTCGCAGGTATCTTGTCCGGCGCCAGCTAGGAGCGCAGCCTCTTCCAGCTAGGAATGCTGAGATCGCGCACCATCAATTGGCACCGTCTATGGGAACCGCTTCGAAAAGCCTTCTTCCACCAAACTCTGCAACTTTAGTATCCATGGCTTCCTCCAAGAACGTTGGGCGCAACTCAGGCACAAACACTTCCCTTGAACCTCAGCTCCCTACAGTGTGTGTCGGACAGTTCACCCTTCCTCTCTCTGTGGATGGGGTCCCGACGCTGAACGTGCCTCAGATCGTGGCATCGGTGAGCGCTCCGCTCCCCTCCGTGGTAGGCACCTCTTTCATTGAGCCCTCTCTTCCCCCAGTAGCTAGACCAAACCAACTTGAAGATCTGATGCATTGCATACGAGCCATACAAGCTCAAGTGCAACAAGTCCAACAGCTTCAGTTGTACCAGCAACAAGCTCTACACCATGTCTACTAGCAGCAGTTCCCCCTGTTGCCTCTGAACCAGCCGCCGATTCCACCACGGCATCCGGCCTTGCAGCAGACTAAGCCTCGCCGCTGGAATGAACGCCCCTCTCGCCGGGGAGAGACCTTCCAGGCCCAGAATCCTCCCAAGAGCCAGATCTCATCCCGCGGCAGGAGGGAGAATCCGGTCACACCTAGCTCTTCGCGCGTGGTCAGGTTGGGAACTCTCAGCCTCCCAAACCCGCATTACCTCAGCTTTCCGAGTTCGTGGCTCCGCTCGTTGAGAACCGATTCAAGGTCCTTGCCGCGGACTCCAAACAAGGACCGATCCACAGTCATCGTCAGCAGTCCGAGCCAATCCCTGCAAGAACCGTTCCTAACAACACAGAAGCGAGCAGCGCCAATGCAGAGCCCGCAAAGAAGCATCGGAGACATCGCCGAGCTCGCCGAACTGCGACACACCACCTGTGACGTCGGGTGAAGTGAAAACCACTCCGCTCCTCTCTGTTCCATCCCTTCTGTCTCCTGAACTCTTGGCCGTTCCAATGCCCAAGGACTTCAAAGTACCTTCCCTGGACAAGTATGACGGGTCGTTCGACCCGAATGATCACGTGGATGTCTTTCAGTCGCAGATGCACTTGGCATGGGCAAGCGAGTCCTACATGTGCGTAGCCTTCTTTACCACCTTCAAAGGAGTAGCCCGCACGTGGTACAGGAACCTCGCACCCAGGACAATAAAAAGTTGGGCACAGTTCGTGCAGGTCTTCACCTCCCACTTCGTCACCAACAAACGATGCCTGAGAACCCAAGAAAGTCTCCTCGGCATAGTCCAGAGGGAAGGGGAGTCTATCCGTAGCTACATCAAGCGGTTTAATGACGCTTGTCTATAGATACCCGACCTGGACCCCGCAATGCGGCTCATAGCAGCCAAGAGAGGCATAACGCACAAGGAGTTCAAGTGGCATGTAGTTATCAACCGGCATAAGACTGTAAGCCGCGGAGATGGAGGATGAGATTAACCAGAAGAATGAATGTTTGCCTAAAGAGAGGAAAAGAGAATCTGGGTCCTCGACCCATGGGGACAGCAAGAAGAAGAAAGACCCAGCTCGAGGAGGAAGGCCAGGTCAGCCTTTCTGAGCTCCTCCAGCAGAAAGGACCGACTATACACCTCTGAACGCAAAGCGGGCCGAGATCCTCATGGCGATCAAGGACGCCCTGTACGTGAAGTGGCCACCTCGGTTGAGAGGGGACCCGAGTCTTAGAAATAAAAATTTGTATTGTAATTTTCATAAAGATCACGGTCATAGTACCGAAAGTTGTAAGGTAGAGATGCTCATCCATCGCGGATATTTAAGAAATTTTGTACAAAATGACAATAAAATAGGACGGTAGGGGGAGCAAGGTAGAGATGCTCCCGATTCCAGTAGCAGACAAGGCGAGCAGCTGTAGAAGCTTCCCCATGAAGAGAGGCCCGTTTGGGGGACCATACACATGATCACTGGAGGATCGATTGTCGCAGGCTGCACCTCAGCCGCAGCTCGGGTCTCAGCTCGTGAGATCGGAAGGGAAGAGCAGAACCCCCTGAAGTGGCCAAAGACAGAGGAACTGATCTTCTTCACCGTGGATGACGCGTGCGGAGTCCTCTACCCCCACGATGACGCGCTCGTCATGAAGATAAGGATCAATGATTTCGAGGTGAAGCGCGTCCTCGTCGACTCCGGCAACTCGGCAGACACCCTCTTCAAAGCCGCGTTCGACAAGCTTTAGCTCCAAGAGAGCGACCTCGAGCCCGCAAGTACTACCGTGGTGGGCTTCAGCGGAGAGGAAGTCAGGCCCTTGGGGAGAATCACTGTACCTATGGAGGTCGGCACTTGGCCTAGCATAGTGAGACTCAACCACAACTTTTTGGTGGTCGCAACTCCCTCCCCATACAAAGCCATAATAGGTCGGCCCATCACCCATGCTCTACGTGCGGTGGTCTCCACCTATTATTTGGCGATGAAGTTCCCCACGGACTTCGGAGTTGGGGTAGCATGAGGCGATCAACTCGAGTTGGAAAGACTTGTGGAGCATTGTGAAGAGCGAGATGCACCTACGAAAGAGACTGTTTCCGTGCCAAATTCAACAGAGGACCCAGCTCGGACACTCCAGATCGGCGCTTCAATCAAGGAGCCTCTACGATCTCAACTGGTAAGTTTCTTAGTTAGAAATTTAGATGTTTTTGCATGGTCCGCGACAGAGATGCCCGGCATAGACCCTAGCATCATCACTCACAAACTGCACACTGATCCTGTAGTTAGGCCCGTTAGACAGAAGAAACGCAACCTAGCCCCGGAGCGTTGGAGAGCAGTTGACGAGGAGGTCGGGAAGCTCCTCGTAGCCGGTTTTTTCAAGGAAGTCCATTACCCGAGCTGGGTGGCCAACCCTGTTCTGGTAAAAAAGGCTAACAGTAAATGGCGCATGTGCGTCGATTATACCGACCTGAACCGGGCCTGCCCGAAGGATTGCTTCCCACTCCTCAGGATCGACCATTTGGTGGACACGACCTCAGGGCATGAGTTGCTGAGCTTCTTGGATGCCTATTCGGGCTACAACCAGATCAGAATGGACCCTGCTGACGAAGAAAAAACAGCCTTCCTAACCGAGCTAGGCCTGTACTGCTACAAGGTCATGCCCTTTGAGCTGAAAAATATCGGGGCTACATTCCAAAGACTTACATTCTGTCTTTGAAATCTTGCATAAATTTAATATGAAATTAAATCCGAACAAGTGCGTTTTCGGTGTCACCTCGGGTAAATTCCTAGGTTACATCCTCAACCAACGTGGCATTGAGGCTAACCCTGAAAAAATTAAGGCAATCTTAGATATGAGACCACCGCAGAAATCGAAGGAGGTTCAGATGTTGAATGGCCGCATAGCCGCCCTAAGCCGCTTCATGTCCAGATCGGCAGATCGCTGCTTGCCTTTCTTCAAGGAAATTAAAAGCAAATGCTTCGAATGGACCGAAGACTGTCAGCTCGCTTTCGATGAGCTCAAAAAGTACCTCGCCCGCATCCCAACCTTGACCCGACTCGAGGTGGGAGATACTTTGGAGCTATACCTCTCAGCGAGTGACGAGGTAGTCAGCTCGGAACTAATAAAAGAGGTAGATCGGGTCCAACGGCCTATCTACTATGTTAGCAAAGTGTTGCAGGGGGCAGAGACGAGGTATCGAGAGATCGAAAAGTTGGCGTATGCTTTAGTTGTTGCAGATCAAAAGCTTCGTCCATACTTCAAAGCCCATACTATCGTTGTTGTTACCAATAAGCCTCAGAGGCAAGTCTAGCTTCGTCCATACTTCCAAGCCCATACTATCGTTGTTCTTACCAATAAGCCTCTGAGGCAAGTCTTACTCAAGCCTAAGGTCTCTGGTAGGTTGACGAAGTGGGCCATCGAGCTCAGCGAGTATGACATCCAGTACAAGCCCGAACACCGCGAGGGAACAACCAGCGCGRCTTCCCTGGATCCCGAATTGGGATGAGGATCCCTGGATCCTTTACGTGGACGGCTCATCAAATCAGCAAGGCAGCAGGGTTGGAATCGTTCTGTACGGGCCAAGCGGTGTGAAACTAGAGTATACGCTATGCTTTGAGTTCACTACGTCCAACAATGAAGCGGAGTACGTGGCGTTAATTGCTGGGTTGGCACGAGCAAATGAAGTGAAAGCCAAGCACATCGTCATCTGCAGTGACTCCCAGGTCGTCGTCAACCAAGTCACAAGTGAATATGAAGCTCACGAGCCAACCATGGTCGCCTACTTAGCCAAAGTAAGAGAGGCTCTGCTCGACTTCCAGTCCCACTTCATCAAGCAAATCCCAAGATCTGAGAACGCAGAGGCCGATGCCCTGTCCCGGTTAGCCAGCACAAATGATAATACCATGAGAACCGCGTACATAGAGAACTTGTCTCGGCCTAGCATTCTCAGGGGGACAGAGGAGGTCGGTCCTGTCGTACAAGCAGAGCCGAGCTGGATTGATCCACTCGGTACTATAACGCCAGGGTCAAGAAGCGGAACCTTTGCGTCGGAGACCTGGTCCTTCGTAAAGTCATGGTACCTGATCCCAGTGTTGGTAAGCTCGGGCCAAATTGGGAAGGACCCTACCAAGTATGAGCTCAAAACCCTAGAAGGGAAGCAGGTACCTCGAGCATGGAATATTGTCAACCTGAGGCAGTATTACCTATAATTACCGAACTCCAGAGGAGTGGACTATTAAGTCACTCCCCCAACCTAAGGGCCAAAAAGCCGAGCTAAGGACCTTGGCACCCAGTCGCCTCTTCGGCATGGGCGAACTCCAGAGGAGTGGACTATTAAGTCGCTCCCCCAGCCTAAGGGCCAAAACACCGAGCTAAGGACCTCGGCGCTCAGTCGCCACTTCGGCATGGGCGAACTCTAGGAGAGTAGACTATAAGTCGCTCCCCCAGCCTAAGGGATAAAGCACCGAGCTAACGAAATACCTCGGCACCGTATAAGACCTAGTTGCCTCATCGGTGTAGGCTAAGTACTGGTAATGCCTAAGGTGTAGGCAGCTCGAGCGTGAACCTTATGATGCATAGCCCACCCCGGCATATAGCAGGTTGAACCCGTTAGGGACAATCGATGTCAACTTAAGTAGCCCGGGTGCAGACAGTTCGGGCTTATATCCTACTATGTTGCTCACCTCGGTGTATATCGTAAAGTTACCCCTACTAAGTACTGGGAGACATTTCGGGGTAACAACAGTTGAGAAACCTCAACTTCGGGTACTTAGCTCGATAGCTCAACAGTTCGGGGTAAAATAATTACTTCGGCTAATAAAGTAAATTGCACAACACTTGGCAAAAAGTTATTTTCATTACAAAAAGGTTTTACAAAAGGAGAAGGAAAAACTGAGCTCGCAGGCTCAAAGTAGAAGGACTGTTCAAACTACTTGGGGAACTCGCCTGGGGCCTCCGCAAAAGTGTCGACCTAGTCGGCAGCAACACCGGCCTCCTCGATGTCTTCGTCGTCCTCCTCTTTAGAGTCCGGGTCTTCGGCGGCTTGATAGGCTACCTCTCCCGTGATTCGCGAAGTGGTGATGGCGCTCACATCAAGCTATGGGAACTCGCGCTTTATCAACCACCGACTGAGCTTGAAGCCTTTGCGGTAGGCATCCACCATCACCCCGTCGAACTCCTCCGACATGATGTGGTCTTGGACGGCCTTGACCTTGGCCTCCTCCATAGCGCCAAGAAGGATGTCAGTTCACTCCTTGACATCGGCTTCGAGGTTCTCTACTTGGCGCTTTAGAGTCCCCTTATCTGCCTCGAGGTTCTCCACCTTGCGCAACAATTCCTCCTTCTCGAGTAGCCACTCTTCCTTCTCGCGCTGCCACTCCTCCTTCTCTGACATCAGCGACGTAACTAACTCTTTCCGAGCTAGCACATCGACCTCTAGCTGGTGGATTTGGCCGCAAGTTAGCTTCAAATCGGAGTGGGCTACGCGGGCTGAGTTTTCGGCAGCCCGAGCTCGCTTCAGGTACCTCTCAGATTGGAGAGTCAAGGCATGCACGGTAGAGTTTACATGTCAGGAGAATAACAGTTAGCACCAGTAAGGAAACAATTGCAGAAGTTTGAAGTAAACGGAACTTACCACCATAGAGTGGGTAGCTGCCCGAGCTCCGAAATGAGAAAAAGATAGCTCGGCCCATTCGGAGACCTCCTCGGCGTACACAACCTCTTTGCTCTTCCGAAGGCTGTGTTGCGGGTTCAAGATGCTCCGAGCTGTTCCTTCGCTCCCTGAGGAAGTGACGGGCACGAGAGCGGGCTCTGCAGTGGTCTTGGGAGCAGGCTCTGTAGTCTCAGGAATAGGCTCCGCAATTGCCTCGGGCTCCCAAGGTGGGAGGTTCTCTGATCCCTCTAGGTCAATCACCAGAGCTATAGCAGGCTGTTCGGGCTTCGGGGTAGGAGCTTGTAGAGATTCAATGCAAGCTCTCTTTGCAGCTCGCTTATTTCTCCCCTTCATCTTTCCGAAGAGTTTTTCTGCACTAAATCGCCCATAGGACCTGCAACAAAGTTCAACGTCAGTAATGCTACCAAGAAGTAGAAACTGACTACTAAAGAAAAATACTAACTCTACACAAGGTGACCTACCGGGACTCAGACCGGCCTCGATGAGCTTGTTCTCGGTGAGGTAGTCCTTGTAGTCGAAGCCAAGCTCCGCCCAAGACTGAAGTATCTCGCTTGTATCTCGGTCCAGCCTAATGCCAGAGTCTTGAATGGCCACCCTCCAGTGAGTAGGGAAGGGCCACCCCGTAGAGTTACGATCTACAAAGTAGTCCCGTTTCCAGGCTGGGACTTTACTAGGAAGCTTATGTAACAACTTGAAGCCTAGGCGGGGGGACAGGTAGTAGGTCCGTCTGTGCTCAGGGAGAACACTAGATGCATTCTTCTTTATCGATAAGATAGAAGAGAAAATGTCAAGGTCAAGAGGAAGGGTGTAACCGAAGCAGAGAGAAATTGTACCGACCACGTTCTGGACAGAGTTCGGGTGGAGTTGATCTATGGTTACATCGAAATGATTTAACACTTCAACAATTAGGGGGTGCAGTGGAAGGCAGAATCCGACCGCGAGCTGTTCCCCAAAAATCACGATCTCATCATGATTGTGTTCCCAAGGGAAGTCGCTCGCAGGAAGAAGGTAGGTGTACTCCCTAGGAAGGTTGTACCGGGCTATCAGGCTCCTAAGCCTGTCTATTGTCATGGTAGAAGGACCAAACGTATATGGTATCCGACCTCAATTAGAGGTGGATGTCGGGTTACCCGAGGTCTTCCGCATATCGTAGGTGAAATGTGCCTCGGAGGCACCTACTTGATCCTAGGTACCCACCTCGGGCTCATGTAAGAGACTATCTACTTGAGCCGGGGCACCTACCTCGGGTTCGTCTAAGAGACTGTCGAAGCTATGGTCTGACATAGCTACAAACTGAATTGAACTGAGGGAAGCTAACTACGAAACTGAAAAGACTGGAAATGAACTGAAAGAAGTCGCTAGGGAGACTCACCAAAGAAAAAGTAACCGAGCCGGGAAAAGAGACAAACTAGAGAACCCGAGCTGAAGACCTTAGACGCGACCTCATGTCAAGTGCTAGTGAACTTATGGCGGAGAAAATGACGGGGGTCCCCCTATTTATAGCCGGTATGTCCGAGATTCAACGGTTGAGATCAAGACGATCTAACGGCTCTCAAGAAAACCGGCTGCGCGACCCCCAAGGTGAAATCAGTTTAGTGTGTTTTTTGAC
>NW_010729148.1:2830063-2840219 GCF_000365185.1 Nelumbo nucifera | reverse complement strand
GTCCCCCTATTTATAGCCGGTATGTCCGAGATTCAACAGTTGAGATCAAGACGATCTAACGGCTCTCAAGAAAACCGGCTGCGCGACCCCCAAGGTGAAATCAGTTTAGCACATTTTTTGACGTCCGCGGAGTCTATATATCGCATGATGTCCACGCGTGAACTGTACATGACCCGCGTTATCCTTGATTGAGCTGAACAACGAACTGGTTTGACCGATGAATTTTCACGAGGCARCCTAGACTTCAGGTCAAATCCACCTGTCACGTTGTGAACTCCCCACACCAGGTCAGGACCCCTGGCTTGGGGAGTGGGGGGCAATTGATGGAGGGTGATTTGACCCGACCTCATCATAAGAGGACATGTGGACGTGACTCAGCATAAGTGACAACTCAGCACGACCAGTCTGCCAAGATCCAGCGTGGCAACTCGGTACCAAATGACACTCTGATTATCCCGAGCTCCTCCCAAGTAAAGAAGCCCCCGAGCTCCTCCTTAGTAAGGAGCCCCCGAGCTCCTCCTCAATAAGGGAACACCCTGAGCTATGATTCTTCCAAGGAAGCGTCCCGAGTTAAGGTTCTCCCAAGATAGGAATCTCCCGAGCTAAGGTTCTCCCAAGATAGGAATCTCCTGAGCTCAAGGCACTTCAGGGTGAGCTCGGGAGCCTCCTAAGAATAAATTTATTCCCGCTCAAACATAAGTAGGCCACCTCGGGTAGAAGCACCTCGATGCGGCACCTGCAGCTTGACACAGGGTAGCTCGGTGCAAGGCAGCTCGTGGAAAAACAGTTCGGCGTATCACAAGAAGATCTCCTGTCTGACAACCATACCTGCCAAACTTGGAGCCCTGCACCCACGTCTCTCGCCAGACGGCGTTGTGCCTACCAACCTTGAGAGGTGTCCCCCGCTTGGCAGGGCCGTACTCTACAACAGTTACCTGTGCAGCCCTAGCAAGTAACGGCTGCGACAGAGAATCAGAGGCGGTTATGCCTGATTTGACAGGCCACCACTATATAAGAGCTTCGGCCCCCAAAGAACAAAGGTAATTGCAAAATTGCGCATCTCCACTCTTAGCTTATTTCTCTGCAACTCTCTTTCTCAGCTTTGCACCAAGTTCTGACTTAAGCATCGGAGTGTTCCCACCGGGAGAGCTCCCTGGGAATCCTTCACCTTCTTCCTCGCAGGTATCTTGTCCGGTGCCAGTTAGGAGCGCAACCTCTACTAGGTAGGAGTACTCAGATCGCGCACCATCATGTTTCATTGCAATCAACTCAAGGACAATGACATAATAGCATTTGTTATTGTCTGTACCATCTCCTTAATGGCCATTTAGAAAATATGAACTTATATGTGTTAACTTAATAAATTTTTACGAAGATGGGATTAAGGGGTTAATTTTAAATTTGAGAATATGCGAAAACTATCACAAATATATAGTATTGTTTTATCATAATTAACTTATGGACAGTGATATAATAGTATTGATTAGTGTATACACCATCTCCTTAATAGCCATTTGGCATATATGGGCTATATATGTCAACTTGATAAACATTTACCAAGATGAGATTGCATTTTCTTCATACAATTTCTTCTTTGAATGAGTCATATTTTGTAATAAGGGCATTTTAGCCTTTGTTTTTTCAAAAGAAAATGAGAGATTGACATTGAAGCAATGTTGGCTTTGACACCAAATCATTCAAGATAATAATTCCTACATAGGAATTTGTCCCAACTTTTGTAGACTTATATATGTTTTCGGATTATGCTTTGGGCTCGAATTTAGAATTCTAAATTGGACCTGTCCGTACTTTCCCCTATGAGATATTATCCATGTACGGTCGCAAAAGGCTGTGATGACCGTGTGAGGACAATAAGTCTGTGATGACAATTTTATGAGTACTGAATCGAGTTCCGCTGAGACTTGCTGTTCCGACGAGAACGTGGACAGCAGCAGACCGACGCAGCAGTACGTTGTACGTGTGTACGCTTGTAGGCTGCCAAAAGCACAACCATCCGGGTGTCATGACTCATGACAATGGAAGAGGGAGATATGCGTACTACGCACTGAGCGTATTTCAAACAAAACTGGTTTTAAATGATTAACGAAGCGCCGATTTCAGTTGCTCCTATCTCCCTCCTTGGATTTCGATCTCCAAAGCTATCATTCTTCTCTGCAACTTCTCTCTGTTATCTCCGACGCCGTTATATCTTCGAGAAGCGTATCGGAGAATACTTTCCATCTCGACCGTCTATTTTCTCCAACATCCCTCTTCTTGTTGCTTCTTTCTCTGTTCATTGTTTCTGAGCTTTGGAAGACGACAATGGCAGAGGATGAGGGGAGTTAACCCCATGAATCAATGTAGCCATGGATCTAGCGAAATGGACAGCCAAGATTTTGTGACTGAAAGAGTGCTAGGGTTTCAGTCATGGCGGCAGAAACGTCTCGCAGCTGGATGGACTCTTACAAGGGCATGTCCTCGGACAACATCAAGGGTCTGGTTCTGGCACTGTCGTCGAGTTTCTTCATCGGTGCTAGCTTCATTATTAAGAAGAAGGGGTTAAAGAAGGCGGGAGCGTCTGGAATTAGGGCAGGTAAATCGTAGAGAAATCATTTTTTTTTGGTTCTCTGGATTCGAGTGGCTCTTTTTTTTTTCAAGTCTTTGGAGGTGTGATTGATGTAATTTGGGAATTACGATTGATCTGCGCTATGTTTATTTAGTGGTCTTTTTGTCCAATTGTTGAGATCTTAGATGTTTTTGGTGATTTTGTTGAACTATAATGAATTCATTTGATGTTGTAGCACGGCATTATAATTATAATTGTCTGCAACCTTAGCTTTCTAAAGTAGTGAACCAAAAAAAGGAAAGCTTAGCTTTCTAGAGCATATATCATAAAATTCTATCATTTGGATATTCTTATGAAATTAATTTTGGTTAGTTTGCATTTGTATTGATGATAGCAGCTTGAGGAGATCGATTCGACGGTTTTGCATGAAGGGTCATGTAATAGATCCTGGTTGATTAGGTTGGGGAATATTAAAGAGTATACTGTTATCTATCATGAATTTTTTTTTCAAGAAACACTGAAAAAACAGATTACAACCAAGGCCCCCAATGACAGGAGCCAAACACACACAACCACCTACAGTACATCATAACTCAAGGAAGTCCCTAGATCTCAACCGAGAACAAAGAATAGAAGCTTGGAGGCCCTTGGCCGCAGCCACCCAAGAGATGAGCTTGCCGAAAGCAAAGGCAATCAAGCAATCTATATTAGAAGTCTTATTTTGAAAGATTCTTCTGTTTCTTTCAGTCCAAACTGTGCATAAAATGGCTGCAGGCAGGACACGTTTGATCATGAATGGTTAGATTGTTGAATTTTTTTTATTCCAACAAAAGAAGTCACATTTGATCAAATGTTATCATGAATGGTTAGGATTAGTGGGTGCATTACATTTACTTGTACACGCAGGGATTCTCTTGAAATCACATTTGATCCTGTAGTGGATTCGTTGGTTTGCTTTTGTGTTATGTACCTTTTCTTTCCCCCTTGAGCTATCTCATCTAACATAGTTGTCAAGGCGGCTAGGTGAGGCTAGGTGACCATGGGACGCCCAGGCGCCTGGGTGATGAAATCTGTAAAGGGAACTGGTTCATCAAAGGAGAATCCCCCACCCAAGTTTGTTCCCAAAATTTAATGAGGTTTCCTGAATTCAAATCATACTTGATCCAAGGGGAGAAAACTGATAGAAGGTCATGGATGGGTTTCCATGGAGAAGCACTTATAGTCCCTGCCAGAATTCTAGGATCCCAACCATTGTCCCATGAATGCTAGCACTATCTTAGCCCACAACTTATCATTCTTTAGAGGGAACCTCCTCATCCACTTCCCAATAAAGCCATATTTCTTTTCCTAATATTCCCAATCCCAAGACCTCCTTGCTTCTTGTTTCTAGTTACCACCTCCCAACCCTCCCTATGGTCCCTCTTTTCCTCTTCTGGCTCCCACAAAAAATCCCTCATTAGCTTTTCTAGTTTGTTGGAGACCTCTACAGGGATCTTGAACATTGACATAAAATAGATGGGTAGATTAGCTAGGGTAGACCTATTCGGTGTGGTCCTTCCTCCTAAAGAGAGAGAATTCTTCTTCCAAGAAGCAAGTCTTTTCTCAAATCTTTCCACCACCAGAATCCAGAAACTTCCTTTCTTGGGGTTATCTCCTAGGGGAAGGCCTAAGTAATGCACAATCTAATATGAGATTGTACACCCTAGAGTACCTGCATACTCACTAATCTCCCTTCCCTCCACATTCACTCCTACTATACAACTTTTCTCAAAGTTCACCTTAAGATTGGCAATTTGCTCAAAAAGTTGTATAACCAATTTCATCTTCCTAATCCAACTCATGTTCCCACCTTCACAGAATAAGATTGTATCATCTGCAAATTGCAAGTGTGTAAGTGATATCTCCTCCCTTCCTACTAATCCAACTCATGTTCTAATATGTAATTTCCTTCTTTCTTCCTGCCTACTAATCAGGGGAAGATTTGTTGTTGTATTCTTTCTTGTAACCCTAATATAAATGATAAGATTAGGGGTTGTGAACAGTGCTTCAACCCATTCCTCTCAATCTTCTTCTTCTCCATTCTTCTTCATATCTAATCTGAAAACTAATAGATATCTCTTCCGCATTCTCATCTAAGTTGGAGCTGTCTTTAAATGATTCCTCCTTAGTGGATATGTTGAAGGTATTTTCAATAGTGCCATCTTCTTTTGCAATCTGTTTATCAAAGAACTTTTCTATGCTATTGTTTCCAAGATCTTCAAATATTTGTTAGGTGGAACCCTCCTGCCAATTTGGATGGACTGTTCAGCCCTTCTATTTTAAGAAGCACAGAAAAAGAGGATGGATTTTGTGGAGGTGTACAAGGGTAGTGGTATGTTGGAGAGTGTGGGAAGAAAGTAATGCAAGAATCTTCGAGGAAAAGGAGAGAAGCTTGGAGGTGCTAATTGATTGTATTACTCTTAAAGTTGCTCATTAGGTAAAAACCTTGAAACTTTTTTCAAACTTTAGAGTGGAGGACTTTTTCTGGAATTGGGGGGCAATTGTTGGCTCTTCATCTAGGAAACAAAAATCTCTAGAGGTTTGGTCACCCCCAATGGTTGGTCAGAAGAAGTTGAACTTAGATGGTTGTAGTATGGGTAATCTGGGTTCCTCGGGTATGGGAGGAGTTATTAGGGATTTGGGAGGCATTATTTGTGCTTTATTTTCAAGCCCAATTGAGCATTGTGATTTGGTCAAAGCAGGATTTTTGGCAGCAGTTTACGGGGTAGAGAAGGCCAAAGAATTGGGAATATTGATAGACTGATTATTGAAGGGGTTTCAAAAGTAATTGTGGATGGTTGAAAAAAGGAGAGGGGGTGACTTGGTAGCTGAGGAATGATTTTAGAAGATTCTTGTGGCTATCAAGACATGAATATCCAAGTACGTTCAGTTAGAAGATCTGCAAATAGCATGACAGATAACTTAGCTAAGCAAGGGGTTCAAAGATAGTTTATCTATTGGGCACAATTGTAATATGGGTTGGGTGGCTTGCCTTGTATTGGACTTACTTGTTCACAACTCCTTGTTGTATCTTCTTTTTTAATTGTTAATGAAACTTTCTCTGTGGTTGCTGATTAGAAAAGGTCTCCAAATCTTTGCATAATACATGAAGCTCAAACCTTGCCTTCTTTAAGTGCTTCTTCACTGCTTGCAAGTTCCTCATGGGCCTTTACTATGTTGTCCTGAACTGATTTATTTGAGGTGAAGAGGGTAGTGCAAAGGAATCAAGTTGCATTGGCTTAAGAGTTATTTTTTTTTTTATTATGTTTTAGAAAGCTATATGTATTCTTATCCCCATAATTAATAGTCTCTTTTTTTTTGGTAATAAAAAATTATTAAAATAAAAGAAAAGATATAAGAAAGGTGACTGGAAGTCACTGGAGAGAGTCAGAGAGAAGAAAAAAAGAGGATATAACCAAAACCCCAACTGCTGATTTAAAAGGCGTGCCTAGGCGCACAGGCGAGGCGCATTTTAGGGTATGCGCCTCGCCCAGGTCCTAGGAGCACCCCTTTCAAAAGGCACATGGATGGTGCGCCTAGGCGTGCGTCTTTTTAAAATTCTGCACTTTTGCCTTTTTTTTTACCCTAACGGCTAGGCCGGGGGCTCCGTCCCTGGACCCTCACTCATGCCCCTTGAGGCAAGCCCAAACAAGCCCATGTTAGGGTCTTAAATCCTTAGTTCTCACACAAAAAATAATGATTTTATAGTTTTAATTGCTTTTTAAGAAGATATTTTATTAGGATGAATGAATAAACAACATTACGAAATAGGGGGTTCTACTCCGCTCCGGTTCGCTCGCTTCGCTTGCTCACTGAAGCTCCGAGAACCCCCTATTGCTAATGTTCATTCATTCATTCCAATGAAATATCTTCTTAAAAGGCAATTAAAGTTATAAAATCATTATTTTTTATGTGAGAAATAAGAATTTATGTCCCTAACATGGACTTATCGGGCTTGCCTTGAGGGGCGTGGTACAAAGGCGACTCATAGAATCAAGAATGCAATATGTTTTACATCACATTAGCTACTTGAAGTAATGCAATTGAGGATAAAAAGAGATTGTGGGTTTTACATGCTTGAAAATGCTTTATATGTTTGCTTTTATTTTGAAGTTTTCATTTGAATATGCTTTATATGTTTACTTTTATTTTGAAGTTTTCATTTGAATATGCTTTACATGTTATGTTTATGTATTTTAATTTTAGATAATAGGTTTTTTAAAACATTTATTTTAAAATTTAGGTTTATATTTTTTATTATCATTATGTTTAATATTTTTTTGATTTTTTTTGCATTTTTTGAAATTTCTGACATTTGTTTTTATTTTTTAGTTTTTTTTTTTGTAATTTTGTGCCTTGCTTCAAAGAGGTGCGCATCTCGTCTTGTTTGCGCCTCAGGTGCAAATTGGCCCTTGTGCTTTTTTTTGCGCCTTGTGCTTTTAAAATACTGATTAAGACACCTCAAAAAGATCACTAAGCACAAAACCATAATTAGAAAAAACTCTCTGCCTTGGACCCAGAGACCCAAACCTGAAAAGCAAAAAACTGACCAGCAAAACAGAGCTCTTCATAACCTCTTACAACAGCACAATCAAAACAACCCAGAAAAATCTCCCTCCACCTGAAGAACAACAAAAACAGAAGCCTCTACTTTCTCTTATGACCCTTCTTGTGTTTCAACATTTTTTTACTTGGATCAATCCCAAAGAGCCATCCTTTTTGTCTAGCAAAAATACTTGACATCATAATTTGGCAATGCTTTCTCTGATGTTTGAACCTTCTAATTGCCAAACTGTCCTTCCTAAATTCCAACAAATCTCTAGTCTCATTAATTCTTTCCAATTCCATAACTGAATTCTTCTTAAACAATTGATCTTCTTCCAAGATTTTAACCTCATCAGTGGTGGCTCTTGTAATTTTATCAGTTCTCTGTTCAAAACTAGAGCTAAAAACTTCAGATCTGAAATCTAACTCCCTTGAGGGCAAAGGATACCTTACTTCCAGATCCTCAAACATCTTTCTAGTAAAAGCATCACCCCCTAAAGCCAGTAAACCCAAGGCTTTGTTCACCCCAACTGCTGTATTTATGATCTTTTCCACATTAACTTGCTTTTTAACTTCATGGATCTCATCTATCAAAATCTCCTCTCCACTTGAGTCATAGTCCTCATCTTCTTCTTCATCACTCCCCCAAACTGCCTCTCCATCTTTTAGAGGTCTAGTATGGTAACCTCTTCTCTTGTTGTAAGTCTTTAACCCACCAACTCGTCCTACTTCTTTATCTCTACCTCCTCCCCCTTCAGTGTGAGCCCCTTCTTTACTTTCAAAAGTCCAACTAAGTGTTTTTTTTTTCAATAGAAACCTTCCCACCTAGTGCTCTAAAATCTATAGGGTTTTTCTTTTTGCCTCCAATAGGAAAAGCCTCCTCGCTCATATCTCGTTCTTTTTCTTCGTCCAAACCTTCTTTTACGTTGTTGATATGGGTGTCCCTTTTCCTTCTTTTACGTTACTCATTAAAACATTACAAGGAGCTTGGAAACTTTGTTATAACCTTTCCTAGGTCTTACCATGGTGGTTTTAATTTTGGTAAGCCATTTCACAATTTCAATATTTTCTTGCATGTGATATTGAGTAATAGCTTGCACATGAAAGCCTAGCCTGGCTTTCCCTTCTCTTTGACTGAGTTGAAAGCCTAGCCTTCCAACATGGAGGAGAGGGGGAAGGTGTGAGTGGATGTTAGGAAGGTAGGAAAGATGAAGGAGAGAATGAACATCTTCGAAGCCAGTCTAGTGGGGAGGTTCGTGGGAAGGGAGATAGATGCCGGGAGAGTGGAAGCTTGGGCGATTTTGGAATGGGGTCAAGAGAGAGTGATGGGTGTCAGAAATCTAGGAGACAGTCTAATTCTCTTCATGTTCCACAGTATGAAAGCAGCGGATTGGGTGCGCTAGAAGTCGAACAATCGAAGATTGGGGAGGTAGAGCTCCGCCTAGGGAGATGGTATCCACCGGTAGGGGCGATTGATTCTGGAAACTCCAGAACCGCCTACTGGATTGTGGGAGATGGGATTCCCCTGCATGCGTGGTGTGTACTGACGTTCCAAGAGATTGGAAAGAAGTGTGGAAGATTCCTCACTTACAACCAGAAAAATCAAACTTGGGATAAGATGGACTTGGTGAAGATCCTAGTGGAGGTGGAAGACACATCTTGTATCCCAAATTTGATGTGGCTCAAGTTCGCTGGGGAACAATATCAGCTCAGGGTGATGGTGGAAGGTGAAGATAGGTATGCTCTACACTATTGTTGGGATGATCCCATGGGTCAACCTGTTATCCCGTGTAACAACTTTGAGGTGGAGTGGGTCTAGAAGCTACCGACGGATGATGGAGGGAGGAGAGCACACAATGGCGAGGTTGAGAAGGAAGGAGGGGTAAAAGTGGAAAGAAAATTTGGAAGAGGAAGGTAGACGGTTGAAGCAGGGAAATTGGGAAACGCAAATCGAAAGTTGACAGGGTTTGGGTAATCTCCAAGTTCGGAGGAGGAAAGAAGAAGAAGTTCTACTGCAGAGCAAGAGGAGGGAGTTTTAGTTGAAGTAGACAGAAGGAGGTTCTAGGTTCAATGTCGAGGAGAACAAAGAAAGCTGAAGAAAACCTTGCGTTAGTATCAGAGTCCAATACTGCGGCAGGGTCTGCGTCCAACTAGGTGAGGCTGACTAGTTTAGAAGAGGGGGTGAAAGGGGGAGGGAAGGAGGAGGAGGGGAAAAGGTCTGAGGGTAAGGAAGTGGAAGGGGTTGAGAAGGACGAGGGAGGGAGGAGTCCATTGTTGCTGGGTGATAAAGGGGGTAAGAGAAAGGTGGACATTAACAAGCTTGTGGAGAGGGAGATGGAGGTGGGTAAAACCTTTGGCCTGTTTTTCTGGGGAGGGGAAAGATTTGTGAGGAAAGCCTTCGAAAATTTGGAGAGGAGGAGAAGGGCAGAAAGGGAGAAGAAAATAGAGGTGGAAGGAGGCGAAGCGTAGGGCAAGGGAGAAATATAGGGTGAAGATTCTGTGGTAGTCCTGAAAAGAAAAAAAAGAGAGAAAAGAAAAGAGAAAAAAAAAGGAAAAAGAAAGGTAATTAAGAAAGGAAGACTAAAAGGATGAAAATCCTCTCCTGGAATGTTAGGGTATTGAGGGAGGATAGGAGAAGGATGGTGGTGAGAGAGTTGATTAGAAGGCTTAAGCCGGATGTGGTCTGCCTTCAAGAAACTAAACTGGAGGAGTTTGGGTTACGGGAGAAGTCTGAAAGCTGGGGTTCAGGTGTTGGGGAATGGTTGGAATTGAATGCAGTAGGACTTTCAGGGGGGCTTGGTTGTAATCTGGGACCCAAATGTGTTCTTGAAGGTAGGGGAGAAGGTGGGAGAATTTTCCGTGTCGGTCTGTCTCAAATCAGCATAGGGAGGTGAGTGGAGTTGGGGAGTCACTAATGTCTATGGCTCGAATGAGGAAGGTAGGAGGGAGGAGGAGGAGTTCTGAGAGGAGCTGGAGGAGGTTAGACGGTCTTTGGGGGGGGGGAGG
>NW_010729148.1:2795461-2829973 GCF_000365185.1 Nelumbo nucifera | reverse complement strand
GGGATTTCAATGTGGTTAGGAGGATAAGAGAGATGAAGGGAGGCAGGGAGGGGAGAGTTGGTGCGGGGATGAGTAGATTTGGGAATTTTATCGCCAATCCTGGGCTGATTGACCCTCTGCTGTTGGATGACCTTGGCTATATGATTGGGATGTATACCATTATGGAAACCTGAACACCTATGACTTCATGTTCAATAATCAGCAGGTTATTTTAAGGCCAATGTCAACTGAACAAATTAAGAATTATGGTGAAAACGCATCCAAGCATGCTGCTGAATCAAAGAAGGCCCTACACATGATCACCAAGGAGTTTGAGGTAGAGAGCAAAGAGGCATGGGTCATCTATGCTGTAGTAGCCAAATAAGTGGAGAAAACAACACCTGTACCACTTATAGATGCACCTCCAGAAGTACACAAATTGTCAGATTTTTTTTTTTCAGATGTAGCACCGGAAGAACTTCCTAATGAGTTGCCACCAATGTGCAACATCCAGCATGCTATTGATTTTGTTCCAGGCTCCCAACTTCCCAACTTGCCTGCATATTTCATGAACCCAATAGAAAATGTTGAACTTAAAAGGCAAGTTGAAGAGTTGCTGTCTAAAGGTTTCATTCGAGAAAGTCTTAGTCCTTGTGCAGTTCCAACACTTTTAACACCAAAGAAGGAATAAAAAAATAAAGAAGTCAGTATTTAACCACAGTAAATGCATAAATTTTCACAAGGAATACAATAGTTTGGTAAATCTCCAAAGGGTAGTGAGAAAATTTGGATAAGGATTCGACCTTTAAGAAGAATGTGGTGTTGGAATTAGAGAGGATCAATGCTAGCTGTGGTGTTGGTTAGAATTCGGAAATTTCATCAGTTTGTTTAGGTCTTGAAAGATTTTAATAGATTGAAAGGGGGTTTATTTGGGGTTGGGCCTGTCAAGAAGTTGAAGAAAGTTAAAAATGCTAGCAAGAGAAACAAAAGAGATAATTTTCAACCTGTTGGCAACATGAAGTAATCGAGGATTGTCTTTTTTGGTGTCTATTGTTCATTTGTTTGTTTTGATTGATTGTTGGGGCTTTGATGTTTGTTATTTTTTATTTTGGTTATGGTTGTTGAGCGTTTATTATTGGGTTGTATCTTGAGTTTGGGGTTGCTTTTTCTTCTTTCGGGTGGCTTTTGGTCACCTTTCTTGTGTTTTCTTTCCCTTATAATAAATTTGATTTTATTATGAAAAACTAAATTAATATTAAAGCAAAACCATCTTTTTTTCTCCCATGTTTGTTTGCAGAATGACCTTTCCACAGGCTACAAGTTTGGCATTGTTTACTTTGTTTTACGTAATACCTTGTTTTAGGCAATACTTAAGTACTATCAGGTCTTTGAACATTTTTTATTACTATGAACTAGTGCATGTAATATTTTAACTATGTCTATGCCATATGTTCTCATTTTTTAGAGGATTTTTCACCTCGAAGCTGACCACTCAGATTCTCAGAGAGAGAGAAATAATTTCCTCCTTTCCCTTCGCTATATGTTCTCTTGACTGCATGCGTATCTACTATGCAATTTAGGGCAAATTTTTGGCTATCATTGTGTGGCACATGATCTCATTCAAAATGAATATTTGCTTGTTTGTTCACAGGAGTTGGAGGCTATTCTTACTTAAATGAGCCACTTTGGTGGGCAGGCATGATGACAAGTAAGTATACTTCATTATTTTTGCAAATGAATTGCAAATTAATGTAATTCATTGTTTTCTTTTTTTAAAAAATTACAAATAGCAATGGGCCCTCTAATAGCTAATAGTCACGGTGAAAATAATTTTATTAGTTATTTATAGATTACTAGATGTAAATTGCTGCTTGAAATGTGTTATATGTATGGAGTTCATGCTTGGTTAGGTTGTTCTGCTTTGTTATATTGTCTACTTGTGCCTAATAACGACCACTACATGTTTGAGGTTAGATGGCCAATTCTTCAGTGGGTTCTCAAAGAAGAAAACACATAAATATGAAAAAGAAAAAAAATAAAATAAAAACAAGAAATAGGAATCAAGAAACATGTTAACATCCCTCTGGTATCTCTTTTGTCTTGCTCATCAATGGCGAGGGATGAACCATGGTCCAAATCCTTTTGATTTTAAACCTTTGTTGAATAATGCTAGTTTTGTTGATCATTGGAGCATATTAACCCCCACCCCCCCTTGCCTTTATTTTTTAAGGGCTAATGAGAGTTAATGGAGGCAGTCTTGAATTTGGATGACTATGCTTTGCTTGGTACTTCTTAATACTTGGCACATTTAGGTTTGGAATTTGTAGTAAAGGGTGTAAGCAGGGAGAGTAAGGCTGTAACAAGGTCTACTTGAAAGACGGTAGATGGCTCTGGTGAGGGAGAATAGACTGATGGTTCTAGGCCTGGGACAATTAGGGTTCTAGAGTGGCAGAGCTTACGCAAGGATTCTTGAAGACAAAGGTGAGGATAGTCTCAGACGTCTCCTATTTATAGACATAAATGCACAAGTGAGGCGAACTTTCCAAAGTGGGGAAGTTTGTTGGATCTAAAATAGGCAAGACACTTGGAGTGTGTCCATGTGGAGATCCCGGGATTTGGGTTCCTGCCCTTCTCATCAGGGCCCACACATGGGCATTAGTGTAGCTATTTCTCCCTTCTAGATGCTAGCCTCATTATGTTGTAGGAATTTCTTTTTCATGATGGGTAATAGGGCTTTGGCATGGAGTCATGGGATGAGTACAACAAAGTTGTGGTGTTGCGCTGTGATGCCAAGGCAGGATGCCATTGCAGCACGGTAGACCCTTGCTATACAGGGTCAAATCGTGGGGAAAAGTTGCAGCAATGAGGTTTTCGTGCCAGGACTATTGAGCTTGCGATTTGATGGTAAAGTGTTATGTCATGTCGTAGAATTGAGCGCAAGTTGTGATTTTGCAATTTTTGAAAAGCGGGATTGTGATGTGATGAACTTGGGGCCTAGATTGCAGTGTGGTCAGATCGTGGTGATCCATTTGCATGACTCCCATTGCAGTTCCCATGGATTCTAAATCCATGTATTTACATTTTTTTTTTATGAATAATAATAAGTTTATTGATTCAGAAACAAATTAGAGTGAGTTCATACATCATCCCAGTGAGAGGCGCGAGCTGCAGCCCCTCCTTGAAACTTACAAATAAACTAGGAAAGAAAAACAAGAATCACAACTGAGCCCAAAATAATTCTTCCCTATTTACCCCTTGCTTAGCTAACACATCTGACAAGGTATTTGCTTATCTCCCCACCCACTGTACACTGACCAACATATTCCTTGTCAACCAACTAAATTTCTTCATTTCATTCTTGTATCGCCACATAGCCTCTTCAGAATTTTTCAACCAACCCACCACCACTTTGGAATCCCCCTCGATTATTAGTTGTTGTACCCCCAGCTGGTTTGCAAATTGGACCCCTTGTACAACAGCTAAAAGTTCTGCCCTGATGGAATTCCCAATTCCCAAAGGATCTGAGTAGAGCAACAAAATCTCTCCCTTCTCATTTCTCAAAGCACCCCCCACTCCGGATAATCCTGGATTACCCATGCTGCTTCCATCAAAGTTCAACTTAATTGAGCCTTCGGGTGGAGGAGACCAGCTTGTAATTGATTTGGCCTTTAAATCCATGTATTTACATTAGCCCCCTTGCTTATTGATAGAAGTAGTTCTGTTAGTAAGCATAGTCTATTGTTGTGCTGGAAAAGATGGGTCTGGTCATTTCATTGTTTGCTTATCCTAATGTAGATCCCCTGCTTTTTGATAGAAGTAATTATATCACTAAGGAAGGAATGGGTTTTGTAGTTTCGATGTGGGTGAGTTAGCTGCGTTAGGTATGCGATGGGAAGCCCCCCCGTGTGTAAGAGAGCCATAGATATTCTAATACGATGTTTGATATTATTGATGGAATATTTTGATTAATGAAAGGCATTAAAAGGAGCCATTAATGCAATGAAATGATTAAGTGATGTTGTTATTGGCTTGTTGATTACGTGAGCATTAAACAACTGTTGGAGTTATTATGAAAAGCAGGGGTCTACTTTGTAAATTTTCAAAAATGGAAACTGTAGATTGCGATTTTTGTAGGTGTGGTTATTGTGTTGGTGTGACATGTGACGTTGCACGCGTGTGTTGGGTCTATTTAAATAACTTAGGGGTTAAGAAACTACTCATTCAATTTGAAGAGCCTTCAATCCCTTAATCTTCGTCATCTTTATTGCTTTTTTCCTTGATCAATAACAACAGATTTCATTAAATATGAATAAACTTACAAGAAGAGGAGCTAAGGCATCTTAACTCCCCAAAAGTTGGATAGGCACCCAAGCTGATAATAAAAAACAATTACAACTGAGCCCAGAACCCAGAAACCCTACTCACCCCTTGCCTAACTAATCCATCAGCAAARGAGTTTGCATTTCTCTTTACCCAAGTACACTGAATTTCCATATTCATGATCAGCCATTTGAATTTTCTCTTTCCATTACTGTCTCCAAAGCTTATAAGTGTCTTCTTTTAGCCAATTCACTACAACCACAGAATCTCCCTCTATAATCAGTTTCTTGACATTTAGGTCTTTAGCCCTTTATATCCCTTCCAAAGCTGCTAACACCTCAGTCCTCAAAGAGTCTCCCACTCCAATTGGGCCAGAGAACATAGCTATTACATTACCTATCTCATCTTTTAACACCCCCTATACCTGAGGGCCCTAGATTCCCCATGCTACTACCATCAAAATTTAGTTTGATAAAACCGGGAGGTGGAGGGTTCCATGTGGGATTCGAGGTCTTCTTAATTGAGACTGGACTTGCAATTTCTTTCCATTTTCTTAACATATCATCCGTTGAAAAATCTRTGAACTCATCCGTTGTTTTCAACCAGTGTATTACCCTTATATGGATCACTCCTAGCATAGTTTCCAACCCTCTCTCCTTTTCTGAAAAAATCCTTGAATTTCTTTCTTCCCATATTGTCCAACAAACAACAACTCTCACACATCTCCACATGATCCTTGACCTTTTTGTTGGGCAGTTAAAAGAAGAAGAGGTAAACAAGCTTTGCACATTCGTTGGGGAGATCCACCTGCACCCAAACAAAGAAGCAAATCATTCCTAAATATTTTTTGCCAAAACACAGGATATTAGTAAGTGGTAACTAGACTCACTAGCAACTTTGCAAAGAACACACCAGTGTGGAGATAAACAACCATTGGGTCTTTTTCTTTAAAGTAAATCACCTGTGTTAACTCTTTCCAGGAAAGCTTCCCAATAGAAACTCTCAACCCTTGGAGGTATAGGTTGACACCACACTTCCTTGACATGGAATGACAAGCCAATAGGAATTTCCGGTTGTATTAGGGCTTTAAAGGAGGCACAAGTAAAGGATCTGGAAGGAGACAAAGTCCAAATCCTATTATCTGTTTTTGTAAGCTCCAAGAAAACCCCATCAAGAATGGACAAGAGAGTTGAAGTACTTTCCAATTTTGTGTCCCTGAGAGCTCTTCTCAAACCCAAGTTCTAACCAAACCCAGAATTTGAATTTGAGGGAACACGGAATGTGGCAACTGGTTCATTTTTGAAGGTGGAGATTGCAAAAAGGGCTGGAAATTGGTCTTTCAAAGGATACTCCCCAACCCAAACATGTTCCCAAAACTTAATGAGGTTACCCGAGTGCAAGTCATACCTGATCTAAGGAGAAAAAAGAGGTAGAATAGCTTGGATTGATTTCCAAGGTGATGCTCTTTTAGTCATAGCCAAAATCCTAGAGTTCCATCCATTCTCTGCAACCCGTGAATACTACAGATTATCTTAGCCTACAGTTTTTCTTTTTCCAATGAAAATCTCCACAGCCATTTCCCTAGTAAAGCCAAGTTCCTTATATTACCTATGCCTAGACCTCCATCCTGCTTACTCCTACACACCACCTCCCACTTAACCCTATTGTCCTTTTTCTCCTTCCCTGGCTCCCATGGGAAATCCCTCATTAGCTTTTCCAACTTGCTAGCCACCCCTGCAGGCACCTTAAAGATCGAAAGGTAATAATTGGGCAAGTTAGCTAAAGTAGACCTAAATAGGGTGATTCTTCCTCCAAGAGATAGATAATTTTTCTTCCAAGATGCAAGTCTCTTTTCAAACCTCTCAACAACTGGAGTCCAAAAACTTCCTTTTTGAGGATTATCTCCTAGGGGAAGACCAAGGTAAATTAGAGGCCAATTCAACACTTCACATTCCAAAATGTTTGCACACGCAAGGATCTCACTTTCCCTCATATTCACACCTACAACACAACTTTTATCAAAGTTTACTTTGAGATTCGACATTTGCTCAAAAAGTTGTATTGTAAGTTTCAGATTCCTAATCCAATTCATGTCCCCTCCCTCACAAAAGAGAATCGTATCATTTGCAAACTGCAAATGTGTGAGTGGTATATTCTCCCTGCATACTCTCCACCCTTTGATTAGACTCCTAGAATTTTCCCTAGAGATCAGTCTCCCGAAGACTTCAACAACCAAGGTGAACAAGAAAGGAGAAAGGGGGTCTCCTTGTCTTATTCCCCTCAATGCCAGAAAGAAGTCCACCACCGTTCCGTTCACCAAAATAGAGTAGTGGCAAGTCTTAGTACACCCCATAACCCACCTGCACCATCTATCTCCAAACCCAAAGTTGACCATCACCTCTAGTAGAAAGGACCAGTCTACAAATCATAAGCTTTTTCCAAATCAAACTTACGAACCACACCCTTTTCCCTTGATTTCTTGAAATCCTCCACACTCTCATTTGCTATAAGTATTTGATCAGTTATCTGCCTTCCCCTCACAAAAGATCCTTGGTTATTTGATACAATGGTATTGAGCACCTGTCTAATCCTAAGGGACAAAACCCTCGCAATGATTTTATACATACTATTTACTAGACTGATTGGTCTATAGTCCCTTGGATGTGTTGCTTCTCTCATCTTGGGAACCAAAGCAATGAAGGTGGAATTCAACACCGGATTAATCATTCCTCTTCTGTGGAACTCATCAAAGACCAGCATTAAATTCTCTTTCAAAATCTCCCAACAATCTTGATAAAATGCCATCATAAAACCATCTGGGCTTGGTGCCTTTGACCTATCCATAGAGAATATTGTCTCCTTTACTTTCTCCACCTCAAAATTTCTCTCCAACCACTCCCTATCTTCTAAACTTAGGTTTGGCCATTCCATCCCCTCAATCCACACCCTATTACTTAAAGGTCTTCTATAGATGGTTTTGAAATGGTTTGCAAAAGCCCTAGCAATCTCACCCTGATTAGATAAAGTGGTCCCCTCCACTTCCAAACTTGAGATAAAATTTTTCCTTCTCCCACTTGCCATAGCATGAAAAAATTTAGTATTCCTATCCCCCTCCTTCAACCATTTACACCTTGACTTTTGTTTCCAGCTAATTTCCTCCTTGAACAAGTCATCCTCCAATTGTTTTCACAATTTCCACCTTTGTTCTTTGTCCTCCTGTGTAATACAACCCCTCCCCTCCTTCACATCGAAATCTTCCAGTTGTGCAATCACATCTTGCTTCCTTTCTTCTAACCTCCCAAATTCTAAGATATTCCATTCCTTAATTTTACCCTTCAAGAATTGTAGCTTTTTATGGAACCTCATCCCATTCCATTCTACTATAGGATCACTCTCTAGCCACCAGTCCTTGACTTTATTAATAAAATCTGGGTGGTGTAGCCACACATTTTCATATCTGAACGGGGCAGGCCCTATATTTCCCAACTCTTCCTCACCAATCACAATAGGCCAATGGTCTGAAGTTACCCTTGGAAATGCTCTAGAAGTCAAATTACCCTACTTGTAGGTTAGACCATGTATAGTTACTACGTGCTAGAGGAATCTCTTTGAGTTCAAGAACCTCCACAAATTGATTAAATTTCCTCATGCTTGTAGTCACCCTCTGTTTAGGGTTATTTGTTTCTTCTGAAAACCTAACTACATTAAAATCACCTCCTAGATACCAAGGTCCTTCCCACAAGCCCCTTATATCCCCCAACTCTTCCCCTAGATTCCTCCTCTCTCTATAATCATTAGGCCCGTAAACATTTGTTAACACCCACTCAAAACCACCTGCCTAAATTTCAAAGATATGGAAAATTGGCCTATCAACTCCTCCAGTCCTATGCAAACCTCATTCTTCCATAATGTTACTACCCCCTGCAGAGCCCCAAGAAGGGTGCGATAGCCAAACTGATCCCCCTAGTTCTCCAAATTTTCCTAACCCACCTAACATCAAAATCTGCTCTCTTAAACTCCTGTAACATAACTATATTTGGGTTTATCTTTTTAATTGCCTCTTTAATTACTGCTCTCTTCCTAGCACTTCCCAACCCTCTAACATTCCAGTTGACAATTCTCATTTTGTTCTTCTTTTTTTCCCCCCAATTCCAGTAAATCATTACTTAATCCCCTTCCTTCTTTCCCCTTTGACACCCAGATTCTTGTCTCCTCCAATATCCCTCATCAATCTTTCAGCCTCACTCAGTTTCCTCTTCCTCACCTTACCTTCCTCCTACTTTTGCAAGAAAATTTTGAGATCATTTGGATCTTTCAAGTTACACCCAAGTTTCCCCACAAAGGCTACCACAGAATCCTCACTATTCACCTCCCTTACACTTAACTTATTGGACCCTCCTTCCTTACTTGTTCCCTCACGCCTTCCTACACCCTTATTCTCATTTCCTACACTTAACCCATCTGCCATCTCCTTCTGTATGTTATTTTCCTCGAACTCATCCAATAGACTCTTTAAGATTTCCCAGTCTTACATTTCTTTCCATTATCTCCTCTTCCCCTTCACCCTTGTCAAGATCCTCTCCACTTCTACTATTCTCTTTTGTTCCTTCTTCTCCAACATGGGCTTCGTCCACCGGAATGGGAAGGGAATCTGGCACAACAGACAAAGAGCAATCATTAGTAACACAAAATAAACGGACACAGATGCCTGAGTTTTGCTGATTCCGAGGGGGATTGCAAGGACTGGTAATATTATCTGTCATTCCCTGTTTTGGATTGTGAATGTTATCTGTTTCCTTGGCTTGGTTTTGAATAGACAACTTTCCCTTCTCTTGTACAACACAAAGATTACTTCCTTCACCCTTCTGTTTACCCCTTACAGAAATAATTCTATTTTGCTGCTGAGAAGCCTCAGAAACTTTCTTACATATAACCTGCCTAGCATTCTGGTTTTGGCAGTGGAACTTCTGGTTGCAAGCGAAAGTTTCAATCCCCGTGGGTTTGTCTGTGCTCAACTACGTTGGCCTCCACTTCTCTATCAGGTTGAGCCTTCACACCATCACTATTTCGGTTTTCTGCTTCTTCTGTAAAGAGCCACTCCAGATTTAATGTGGCTTCAATTTCTTCTATCTGGAAGTTCCTTTCCCCTACACTTCCTAGGCTGAATGAATCTTCAAACTCTTCTTCCCCTTCAACCTCCTCCAAACTGCAGGCCACCCAATCTTCATCCGCTACCTCCCTCTCAACCACACTAGCTCGTGCATACCTTGGGTTTGGCCGGTCTGAATAGGAATGGATAGCACTATCAGAATCCACATCTGTGCGAGATGCCCATTGCAAAGGGCCCCTTGAGCCATGTTCAGTCCTTCATGACTGTAAGAAACTAGCCCCAGCTACCTTCGTTGGAGAAGAAGATAGACAGAAGCTACCGTCTACAGGCGCAAGCCTCTTCCCCCGATCCACGTGATCACTTAAAATATCACGTAGGTCGGTCTTCACACCAAGAGTTAAACTGCGCCTACTCCCAGTCGGTTCAGAGCAAGCAGTTCTCGGCTTATATTTAATCGACCCACATCCACTCTTAGCCACGCCAGCGTAGGAAGTCGGGGCCTCTTTCGCTCCTATTAATTTGAAATTTTTTGAATTCTTTACCTTAATTAGATTACTTAACTTTTGGTTTTACTTCGCCGACTTTTCAGCTTCCCCATTAGGATTTCTCTGCTTGCCAATACTTCTCACCACCGATTGTATGCCACATGTATACCAGCCTGCCACATCAGCATCTTCGACCTTGGTTCTTCTTCCCCAAAGAGCTGCTTCCACTTCAGAAATCAGCCAGACACGATACCATCAGATAACACTTCAACTGATCTGGGCAGCAACTCTGGTTTCACCCCTGCAATCTTAACCTCAGCAGCGTATAAATCTTGAAGATTAATCTCCTCCAAGGCTCCTCCCAGCAACCTCACTATTTTCTCCAGGTTCGACTCGTTCCAAAGATGAAATGGAAGTCCTATCAACTTGAGCATGAAGCTTCCGGTGGTGTGTTCCAACTCATTCCAAAGCGCCCTCTTCAGAGTCGAACGTGGTGAAGTCCCATTCTCCATCACTTACATCAATGATTGCCTTCCTGTCGGAGAAAGGCTTCAATGCTACATCGGATTTTGTTCCTAAGTTGCACACCACTGTGTCCAGCAATTTTCTCCAATCCTTCACTTCTTTGTTAGCTGTTAACACCATTCTCTTCTCCGCCTCAATCGAAAGTCTTTTAACCCCCATCGAACTAACAATAGCTTCTCCGCAAAGGGAAGTGCTCTGGTTTGTAGTTTCCTGCTCCACATCATTTCTGTCAACTACCAGTTGGTTCGAATGGTTGTGCTCACTAGGCTCCTTTGTGTTTGCGTCTTGTACCTTGTTTAAGCCACTATCAACATGTAACGGATATTGTTGTAACTTGTCTGCAACAGCCAGCCACCCCTATACCTCCTTCCCTTCCGGAATACATACCATCTGTCTCCTATTGTCAAAAAATTCTGTGATAGCAATGAAAAATACTCTCTCATTTCTTCTCAGCTCAACTTTAAATCTCTTCCTGTGCACTTCTAGGGAATTCCTCCAGCCTTCTTTCCTGATAGAGTAGGTTACTCCATCAATAAAGCTTTTCAACCACAGCACAGCTTTGTCACTTAGGAGGACCATCGCCCTCCTTTCTTCTCTGATTTTCAACAGGTTTCTACCTCCAGCCCTTCCAAGATCGAACAGGATTCTCTTGGTCTCAACCTTCAACTCAGTTTTCCACCTGTTTACCTTCTGGAAAACTCCTTCACTTCGAACTCTCTTCATTTTGTTTCGTCATACTGTTTGTTGTATTCTCTGCATTTCTTCTTCTTCCTAATCTCTGGTGGTCATTAACAAGGAAGAAAAACGTATAGATGAAAGTGAGGTTGTCTCTACATCAGCCCCAATGCATGCATTTGAATTGTTTGTGGGACAAATAGATGTTGAGCATTTTTGGAAGAAATCTGTTGAACTGAAAGAAAAGAGTCCAGTGCAACATTCTAGCCTGCGATGCTTGCAGGCTCGTTGGTGTTGCTGGCTCATTGGTGTTGGAGCCGTTGCTGGTTCATTAGTGGTATCGCTAAAAGGAGGGAGGAGGGAGGGGGGAATAGAGTATATGGAGCCGTTGCTGGCTCATTGGTGTTGCAGAACCCACACCTTTGTTAGGGCGTGTGGGGAATTTGGGATATCTGATGAGTATGCATCCTCTATTGGCCCTATGCGTAAATGGAGACTATACCCCAACACAAACGGTAAACGTTGAGTGTTTGCAGGAAGAGATTAGCCCTCTCTTTGACAAGAAGAAAAGGGACACTATTGTTTTTAGGAACTCACTAGCGAACACTATTGCTGGGGGTAAGTACCATTCGCAAAGTGGTTAAAATTTTGGTTTGATAGGAGTGAAGGGCCATTAGGGATGGAAGGAGTCATAAGCATCTCATCACATTTGTACTGTACTTTTATTGCATATTTTTGGGTAGTTTGGAAAGTCTATCGCATGTGGTGATTTTGGCAAGCATTGTGTAGAAACTGCCTTTTCTTAGCATGTTTCTAGGCTACCTGTATGATTAGATGGATGACAGTCTATTAATTAATGAACTATCTGTACACTATTTCTCTTCATGTATGTATGTGAAAGGTCCAAGGTAATTATCATAGTTGTCAAGGTGACGCCTAGACGACTAGGTGATTTTTAGAAGTCGCCTTGCTCAACRCCAAGTGTTTTTTGTATTAGGTGCTCACACATGTACACATTATATTTTTGAACACCTCTATATATATTGTATCATTTTATTTTATCAGAATGCATCTTGTTGTATGTTACAACTTTTTTTTATAAAGATAAAATCTTTTTTTACTAAAGCTACGAAAGCTTTTTTAGGTTTGCATTCTAAACCGAGATTGAGTAGAGAAACCAAGGACTCGGTCCAAGTCATCCAAGACCTCTCGGTAAGTTTCTTCTTCTTCTTAAACTTCAGTTGTTCTGTGGTCCTTTTTTTTTCCTATTTTTTGGGGATGAAATAGGGGCTCCGCCTCTTCAACCTCCTCCTCATCCCTCCTTCCTCAAATCACCTTGGTACTCCAGTATTTTATTTTCTATTTTTTTTTTTAAATACTTTTGGAAACGAAACAGGGGCTCCACCCCCTTCTTCTTTAACAGGGGCTGCGCCCCAACTTTCTAAAACTTTCCTATATTTTTTGCACTATTTTTTAATAATGCATTTTTTTGGACGAAATAGGGTCTCTATCCCTTTATTTTTCTCTCCTTTTTCGCAGCATTCTCCCTTTTTGTTAGCTTGAAGTAGGGCTTCTGAMACCTTAAACACAGTCCACATCTCTTATTCCTATTTCTCTTTTTTGTTCCATGTCCTCTAACTCCTATGTTTTTTTCTTTTTTTCTTTTTTAAAAAATATTTTTTTGGGTACAAATAGGGGCTTCGCCCTCTTATTTTTCTTGCTTTTTTTTGCTACATTCCTCCTTTTTTGTTGGCCTGAACAAGTATGATGTATATATGATGGAATTTTATGTTTTATTTGAATGAATTTATTGCTAATAACCAATATAATTGTATGTTGGTTAGTATAAAAACTAATACAGTAGCCTAAGAAGGGTAGGGATCTTTATTTTATATTTTCAAATTCCATCGCCTAGGTGCCTTGACAACTATGGTACTTATTACACCACATTATTTAGAACCCTTTATACTAACCCTTTTCAAATCAAAAGAAGGTGAGAAACAAAAAAGTCAGCTGCCTTGTCATGGTAAACAGTGGATGAGCTGTAAAGTTACTTTGTAATTCAACAAGGCTGCCATCGAGAGTTGTATTATTGGGATAGGGTCCTTTGGGAATCGACCCTACGCAGTGATTTAAAAGGCACGCTTGAGGCATGCCTAGGCGCATAGGTGAGGCACATTTTAGGGTAGGCACCTCGCCTAGGTTCTAGGCGCAACAGTTTGCCTTGCGCCTTTGCCCAGGCATGCGCTTATTTGGTAATGTTGTTCGTTCATTCATCCTACTAAAATATCTTCTTAAAAAGCAATTAAAATTATAAAATCATTATTTTTTTTTTGTGTGAGAACTAAGAATATAGGACCCTAACATGGATTTATTTGGGCTTGCCTCGAGGGGCGTGGCACAATGGCGACTTGTAGAATTTGGAATGTAATATGTTTTACATCACATTAGCTACTTGAAGTAATGTAATTGAAGAAAAAAAGAGATTGTGGGCTTTACATGCTTGAAAATGTTTTATATGTTTGATTTTATTTTTAAATTTTCATTTGAATATGCTTTACATGTTATGTTTATGTATTTTAATTTTAGATAATAGGTTTTTTAAAACCATTAATTTTAAAAATTAAGTTTATATTTCTTATTAATATCATGTTTAATATTTTTGATCTTTTTGCATTTTTTTGAACTTTTTTGTTTTTTTAGATTTTTTTTTTTCGTATTTTTGCGCCTTGCTCCGAGAACCCCCTATTTGCTAATGTTGTTCATTCATTCATTGTAATAAAATATCTTCTTAAAAGGCAATTAAAGTCATAAAATCATTATTTTTCTTGTGAGAAATAAGAATTTCAAACCTTAACATAGACTTGTTTGGGCTTGCCTCGAGGGGTGTGGTACAAAGGCAACTCATAGAATCAAGAATGCAATATGTTTTTCATCACATTAGCTACTTGAAGTAATGCAATTAAGGAAAAAAGAGATTTTACATGCTTGAAAATGCTTTATATGTTTGCTTTTATTTATAAGTTTTCTTTTGAATAAGCTTTACATGTTATTTTTATGTATTTTAATTTTAGATAATTGGTTTTTTAAAACATTTATTTTAAAATTTATGTTTATATTTTTTATTAACATAATGTTTAATATTTTTTTGAATTTTTTGCATTTTTTTAAAATTTTTTTGGCATTTTTTTTGAATTATTTAGCTTTTTTGTATGCACCTTTTTTTAAAAAGGCGCGCGCCTCGCACCTCAGGCGCAAATTGGCCCTTGCGCATTTTTTGTGCCTTGTGCTTTTAAAACACGGACTCTTCTCCCACCCTCTTAAATTTCAATGAAATCGAGAAGCAACCTATTAGCTCTTCCAGTGGTCTACTACCTCTTGTCTCCACATTGTCACTATACCCCCTGATGCCCCCCATGGAGGTGAAAAAGACCAGCCTAATCCTCTAGAGCTCCATACACTTCTCACCCACCTTCTATCCCAATCTGCTACTTTTGTTTCCTGGAGCAACACTATGTCTGGATTTTCTTTTCTGATCAAATCTTTTATCACCCTTCTTTTCCTAGCCATACCCAACCCTCTAACATCCCAGCTTATTATCTTCATAGTAACATTTCTAAAACCACCCCTAATCTGTCATCCCTTACTTGGCACCTTTCTGTCTCTCCCCCTGGCATTGAACTCTAAATCTGCAGTCACATCTGATTTTAATCTTTCGACTTCTGTCAACTTCTCCTTTCTTTGACAGTCCTCCTTTTTCCCATTCTTTTTGCCATAAACTTTCACGTTTTCTACCTCTTTAATTTTCAGGCCCAATTCTCTTGCCACTTCATCCATTGGTTTCTTCCCAAATCCTGTCCCTTCATGCTCTTCTTTCTCATTCCTCTGGTTCCCTTCTTGTAATTCCTTATCTTCCTCAAGGTTGGAAAAATCTCTCTACATCAAGGACATACAAGCCAAAGGTGGCTCAAATGTTATCATGGCATGGGCGAAGAACAACAAAGCGGGCTCATGGAAAGACAGGTGTATGATGAGGGAGATCATGATGTTGTCATTGGAGTTAATTTAAGTCGATGATGATAAGTGGTATTTCTGAAATTGGAATTCATAAAAAAAAATTGGAGTTCAATTTTGGTGGGTTCCAAGATCAGCTAATCAACTAGCTGTCGGGTTGGCAAAAACAGGGGCTTTGAAAAATCAAATGTATTGAGGAACTATACCTAACTTTGTAATCAAATTGTTCATGAAAATAATAAAATTCTGTTTGTTACCTATCAACTTGTAGTTGGTTGATTTATTTGATTAGAAAAAGAAGAAAAGCAATATGAATTGAGAAGAGAGGAGACTAACAAGAGTAAAGAGATTGATGGTTTGAAAGAGGACGAAATGTGGGCTACTAGCTGCTGCCTCATTAGCTTTTATATGAGAGTTTTATAAAGATTGTGGAATTACAATACTGTCCCTAGTTCAGTGGCAGTAGTAACAGATTATAAAAAGTGCCCTGCCAGTCTGCTACCATAGATAGCCCAATAAATAAAAATATAGACAAAACAGGCCCAAGCTGGAGTCTATCAACTCAACATGCACAGTTCATTCATTAGGTGATCAACTTGGTTATAGGCATGCATTTATTGATTCACATTGTGTACTGCCTAGGTGATGGGTGATTGAGTGGGCTATATGTGCCTTAATTACTATGATTACCTTTACAGATGTGATTGAACAAATAGTCAACTGTTAGAATATGAGGACATTTTGTCTTCTTCATGAATAATGTTGTTATTGTCTGTAAACTGTTCCAATCAGCGGGTGTTGTTTCTGAGTGGACTTATTGCCTTGCCAATATGAATTACATGTAGTCTATGAATCTTGAGGCATGCTGATGTGAATGCTAATGAGGTGCCTGCTATTGCAACAGTGATTGCTGGTGAAATTGCTAATTTTGCAGCTTATGCATTTGCGCCAGCTATTCTAGTTACTCCTCTTGGTGCACTCAGTGTTATTATCAGGTATGTAGCAAATTTGTGTCATATAGTATCTTTGTTTCTCTGATTTTTGGTTCTAAATAATTATTCTAATTTTCAGTGCTGCACTTGCACATATTATTTTACGGGAGAAACTGCATATTTTTGGAATTCTTGGTTGTGTATTATGTGTTGTGGGATCAACAACAATTGTTCTACATGCTCCTCAAGAACGTGAGATTGAGTCTGTGAAGGAAGTCTGGGATCTTGCTACTGAGCCAGGTATTGGACACAATTTGATATTTATGTGATTTGCCCCATATTTGTGTCTTTCTAATGTTTTTTCGTTTGCTCCAATAAGATGTTTGGCATATTGACCTTATTCTTTTCTTTTTTATGTCTTATGCAGCTTTTCTTTTATATGCTGCCTTGGTGATGACAACAGTTTTTATTCTTATATTCCATTTTATACCAGAGTATGGTCAGACACATATAATGGTCTATATTGGGGTTTGTTCGCTTATAGGCTCTCTATCGGTATGCATTTGGAAATGGTCCTTTTGTTATTGTTTTCTTATACTTTCTGGTTTGAAATTAGTATTTTTTTCTCAGAATTTGTTATTCTCCAACAGGTAATGAGTGTCAAGGCACTGGGAATTGCTTTGAAGTTAACATTCTCGGGAATGAATCAGTTAATATATCCCCAAACATGGGCCTTCACCATAGTTGTAATTTCTTGTGTAATTACTCAGATGAACTACTTAAACAAGGTAGTATTTGTTTTTTGTTTTGTTTTGTTTTGCCTTTCCCTCATTTTTGCTACTTAAACAAGGTATATTTGCTTTCTCATTGATAAGAATGTGTGTTGTGATTTTAATTGCTTATTATGAGATATATGTTTTCCTATTTCAGCAGCCATGGTTGCTTGTGATTTATGATTTCATTTTGTTTTTTTATTAATTTCTTTTTATTGGTGTTTACAAGGAATGCGTGTGGTGTTGGCTTATTTTTGGTTGTTTCATGCATGTTCATTTTATGAATTTTGATTATTAGAGACCAAACACAGATGTTATTATGAATGCTAGTATCCTTTATGGCTGGAGAGTATGGTGCTTTCAAAATTTTTTGGGCTCATACTAGGTCTGATTTTTTTAGATAGTAAATAGAAAGAAATTTTATTGGTTATTCAAAGAAAATAACAAAATCATTTTGAAATGGACAGAGATTTCAACCATGTTAGGTGCATTAAAGAGGAAGATCAAAAAGTCTTGGTAAAATGATGAGAGAAAATTAAAATAAGATGGAAAAACCATTTTGAAAATTTCTTAAATGAACAAGTGTTAAAAATAACATGTACCTTTGTAAAATCAGAACTACTAAACTGAAAGTGGCACTAAACAAGATGAAGGGAAAGGCATTATAACTGATGAGGGGTGATTTGGCCCTTTGCTAACCTAGCGACATGTAGCATTAGTCTTTGCCGCACCTCAGCGCCACACGGATAGACATGTATCTCGCCAAGTCAAGGAGACACACCCCGAAATCAGTTTAGGGCACCTCATACAATGCTCGAGCACCTCGACTGGGCGGCTACCAGCACCTCATCCAGGGCCAACCTGCGGTACCTTGTCGTTACTGGTCCAATGGACCTCGACATGAGAAGCGACCTCCCTCGAGGACTTGTCGACCTATGGTACCTGTCGGTATTGGTCCAAGGGACCTTGGCGTGAGGAGCGACCTCCCTCGAGGACTTGCCGGCCTAACTGAGGTCTAGGTAGCGATCTGCGAGACGTTCTCATCGACTTCCTCTGTGGGCGTCCCACCATTCCTGGGTCTGGAAGCGGCTCCCATACCAAATTTTCTGGAGGAAGGCACAAAAGCCTAGTCTGCATGTGAAACTACCTTTGAGGACTTCGGATCGGCTAGGCATGTCATCCCGGAGATCTCAGACGCAGTGCGTGGAGCTCACGCCAAACAATACCTATATAAAGGTCTCATTTCCAAGTTCAAGAGGTATGCGCAATTTAGCTCTCGCAACTCTCTAACTATTTCGATCTTTAGCTCTCTCGAAAATCTCCAATTCGCTGACTTAAGCATCTGAGTACCCACCCTGGGTAAAGCAGCTCGGGTACACTGATACTGTCCTTTTTTAGGTTGACTTGGAGAACTTGCCAGCTCGACATCCGAGTCACCTTCCAGCAGGGAACTGCCAGATCGCGCATCATCCATTGGCGCCGCTTGTGGGAACCACTACTTAAAAGCCAGGTTCTCAACTTTCATTTCAAATTTGCACATAACGGTAATTAGCTTGGACGAGCCTCGTTAGTTCTGTTCGTGAGGTTGCATCTACAGGTCCATCCCTTCGCGACTAACGTGGGAGTTGGCAGCCAATGGATTGTGCAGTCGCCCTTGCAGGTCGAGCCTTTCAAGGCTCCCGTGCGAGTTGGCGACCTACAGTTGGTAGAGCCACCCCCATAGGTTGGGCTCCTTGTGGCTATCGTAGGTGTAGACGACCATCGTTTCTGAGGGCTGGCACAGTGTAGCCGTGGCACCAACCTATTGTCCAACGCTGACAACAACAGATGTATCGATGATACTATCACAAGGGGGGAAGAATTTGGATGACCAGCCCGAGCAAGCTTTAGCGATTTGGCCCAGATAGTCTCTCAGCCCTAACTGCAAAGCCTCACTGCTGATTGAGCCCTCCATGGCTCCCGTGAGAGTTGGCAGCTGGCTGACTGTGGAGCTGTCCTCACGGGTCGAACCTTACATGGTTCCCTTGAAGATAGGCGACTCGCAAACAGTAGAGCCACCCCCTAAAGGTGAGCCCCACATGGCTCTAGTAGGAGTAGATGGCCGGTAGTTCTAGGAGTAGGTGCAACACATGTGCGGCATTGACCCGCAAATGCAAGCCTGAGAGGGTCACTCTCTCGCGACAAAATAGATGCAGCCGCACTTCGTGCCCAACTCCCAGATGCTTCAAGTGCACCCGCACCACAACATGACTGATAAGCTCGCTGGGTGAGTGTAATTCCGACCTATACACGTCTATTTGAAATTGAATGATAGAAGGTGCATTGAGTAGAAAAGCAACTACAGAATGACCATCCGCTTCGACAACCTGGTCAAGCCGAACTCCATTGGGAAGCTATACCACTTTTAGCTTAAGGCCCCCTCAAGCCCCAACCTTGAAACATGTCGGCAATAGGTAGACTGATCTAAGCAGGTCGACACCCCACTCAAATCGGTCTCAAAGAACGTTGGTATCTCACCGCTGGCCTGATAAAAAAGAGAAATGGAGAAGGGAAGACTTCAAAATTTCCATTCAAGAGGATTTCATACAACCAGTGAAATAGAGAACATGTCGCAATAAACTCAAGTTTCACCGAGCTCGCAGGCTCGGTGTACAAAAATCAGGTCACCTTGGGCCTCATCTTCAAACAAGCTACACTTCGTCGAACTGGCCTCGGCTCGAGTATGGGGGGCAACTGATGAGGGGTGATTTGGCTCTTTGCTGACCTAGTGATACAAGGCAATATTTGCTGCTTGACACCCCAGTGCCACGCGGATAGACGCATATCTCGCCAAGTCAAGGAGACGCACCCCAGAATCAGTCAAGGGAACCTCATACACAGCTTGGACATCTTGGTAGGGCGGCTAGGGGTGGATTCGATCCGAGCCGAGCCAAATAGTTAGATATTTGAGCTCGGCTCGCTAAGGTAGTAAGAGGCTTGAGCTCAATCTCGGCTCGAGTCAAAAGCTCATAAGCTCGAGCTCGTCTTGAGAAAAATGTTTTATAAAAATAAAAAAATTATATAAAAAAATATATTTTATTTGATATTAAAAAATTAAGAATTATAATAATTAGTTATTATTATATATAAAAAATAAAAATATTATATATATAATATTTTTATTATATATATTATTTTCTATAAATTTATATTATTACTACTATTATTATTATTATTATTATATGTATGTATGTATGTAGCTATTTGAGCTCAGCTCATGAGCCTCACGAGCCAAGCTTTATTAAGCTTGAGCTCTGCTCGACCAATAAACGAGCCTGTAAATTGGGCTCGAGCTCGGCTGAAATCGAGCCGAACTGAGCTTTTCATGAGTCAAGCTCGAGTAGCTCGTGAAGAGCTCGGCTCGTGGCCACCCCTAAGGGTGGCTAGCAGCACCTCGTCTAGGGCCGACCTGTGGTACCTCGTCGTTACCGGTCCAAGGGACCTCGGCATGAGCGACCTCCCTCGAGGACTTGCCGACTTGACTGAGGTCTAGGTGGCAACCTACGAGACGTGCTCGCCAACTTCCCCCGTGGGTGTCCCACCATTCCCAAGTCCTCCGGAAGTCAGCTTCCATACTGAATATGCCGGAGGAAGGCACAAAAGCCTAGTTTTCATGTGAAACTACCTTCGAGGACTTCGGACCGGTCAGCCACGTCTTCCTCATTTCCAACTTCAAGAGGTATGCGCAATTTAGGTCTTGCAGCTCTCTAACTCTTTCGCTCTTTAGCTCTCTCCAAAATCTCCAGTTCGCTGACTTAAGCATTGGAGTGCCCACCCTGGGTAAAGCAGCCTGGGCACTCTGACCTTTTCTTGCAGCTCGATTAGGCGACCTCACTAGCCCGACATCCAAGCTGTCCTCTAGCAGGGAGTTGTCAGATCACGCATCATCAATAACCATTGATATTCCAATAGAAATGTGGAAGGGTATGGGAGAAGTAGGCTTATTATGGCTAAGTAAGCTATTTAATAAGATAATGAAAGAAAAATAGATGCCTGATGAATGAAGAAAGAGTATATAGTGGCTATATTTAAGAACAAAGGCAATATACATAGTTGTAATAACCATCAGAGGTTAAACTTATGAGCCACACTATGAAACTTTGGGAGAGAGTAATTGAGCAAAGGTTATGACATGAAATAAGAATAGTAGAGAATGAATTTGAGTTTATGCTAGGGAGATCATGTTAGACAGTTATGCCCTTAGCTCCAATCAGATTGATGTATCTTTCGACATTTATTGTAAATGAATAAAGTACATAATTGATTCATGTCATTGTGGTGTGTTTCTGTGTAATACCCTTAAACTGGACACTTATGAGACTCGTGTTAGTTTAGAATCTTCACAGCCGTTGGATAGATCTGGGGAGATTTATCCTGCCAAGGCTAAAACTGATGTGCTGCTAAGTTGGTTGGGGTGGCTTGTCTCGGCTGCCAGGGTAGACCTGAGGTACATGTAGTGTGGGTTTTCTTGAAACCCTGAACCAGACCAAAATTCTAGTATTGCTCTGGACCTTAGATATAGATGGGCAAAACTGGAATGTTACACCTGACCCCTAGACTCGATTATGATACTGCACTAGGTGTCGGATTGGGCTGTCTTTAATATGCCAATCAGTGAGATCCTTATAGGGGGTCAAAACCTGGGTATGTTGGGACAGTTCGGGAATTCATTTGAGTGGGTGATCATAGTGACAGGATCAGCCCCTTTGTCGGACAAAGTGAATGATCGGGGATTCACTCTCTCTGATGGAAACCTAAATTGCCGGCAGTTGATTTCAACCGTTGAAATTTGTTTTGCAAAATATATTTATATAAAGATATACATATATATTATGGTTTCAAAATGTTTGCAAAAGGTTTTAATTCCCGGGATTCATGTGAGTAGAGTGCAGCACTGCACCTTGCAGCCGAGGGAGAGGTCCTCTCTTGTTGGGAAGTGAATCATTATGGGTTGAGAACCCATGGTGATGGACTCAGGGGTTCACTGTCTCCTGCAGTGAATTCGGCTATGCCTTGTAACAAAGACTTGGCTGAACCCATGTGGCTGATGTGTAGATTAATGTTTGGGTCTCACGCCATACAAGATAGTCAACTGGGCAGCCTTTATGTGTTTCCATTTGGATCACTTTCTTCCATTTCCTTACTATATCATTTGTTGAAATGTATTGATTATCTTTTCTCAAAAAAAAAAAAATATAATGTTGAAATGTCTTTGAAGATATCAACAGCTTTTACCCAGCTTTTACCCAGTGGGCAGATCTGATTTTTATTGTTTCAATTACTTCCTCTCCAGATCTGCTCTTCTCATTGAAAATCCTCTGATTCCTTTCTTCCAAAATGGTCCAAATTATAGCTGCCCTTGTTGCCTTCTACAAGCATTTTGCCCTTTTTTTGTGTTGCTGCAGAAAATTTTTGCTGAATAAGCTAACTACATCTTGTGGGGGGTCCCATCTGCAATCAAAGAGTGAGAAAAAGTAATCCCAAATGCAAGACACAAAAGAGCAAGAAATCAGTAAATGAGGAAGGGYCTCACCACTAGCCAGACAGAGGATACAAACATGAGGAGATAGGCACTTAGTTGGCCTTCTTTTTTGTAGCAAATCAAAGGTATTGGATCTTTCCAAGGAACACTTCCCAACAAAAGGTTTGCACTTTGGGAGGGATTGGCTTAGACCAGGTTTCTTTCACCGGGAAACTTTCTCCCAAAGGGTCCGAATGGGTAAGGATGCTGAAGGAGGCACAAGAGAAGAGACCATCAGGGGAGGGAGACCAAACTCCACTATTCTCGGAATTTTGATCCAAGAAGTCCCTTTCCAAAATTGAGAGCAGAAGAACTAGGGAGTTACATTCGAAGTCCCTCAAACCCCTTCTAAAGCCAAAATCCCAATTTAAACCAAGCCCTGAGAGTAAGCCAAACCTAGCAACAGGTTCAGTCTTGTATTCTGACAAAGCATAGAGTAAAGGGAACTGTTGTTTGAGGGGTGTTTCCCCCAGCCATAGGTCTTCCCAAAAAAGGATTTTATTTCCACAATCCACATTGCAACGGATAAAAGGGAGAAAAGGAGGTACTCAAAGATTGCTTTCCAAGGGGAATTTGAAGCTGCCTGTGGTGCTAGTTTTGCATCCCAGCCATTGTTTGCTACACCATGGATGCTTTCAATGACCTTGTGCCACACCCTTTCTCCTTCTAGGGGATATGATATCTCCATAGCCATTTCCCTAGGAGAGCTTTATTCCTCTTTACCAAATTCCCTAATCCTAGTCCTCCTTGGTCCTTGCCTTTACACACTTGTTTCCACTTTACCAAATAATCTTTCTTTTCATCTCCCGGTTCCCATAAGAAGTCTCATTATTTTTTCCAATTGCCTTGCAATTTTTACTAGAAATTTAAAGGTGGACAGGTATAGGTGGGTAGATTGGCTAAAGTGGATCTAATCAAGGTGATTCTTCCCCCCCTTAGAGATGTAGCTTCTCTTCCACAAGGCTTCCTAGAAAATCTTTCTATTATGGGTTTCCAAAAACTCTCCGCTCTTGGGTTTCCCCCAAAGGCATGCCAAGGTAATCTAGAGGCCAACTCTTTACCTCACATCCTAATACTCTGGCCAACAAACCAATCTCTTCTGCTCCCAAGTTTACTCCTGCCATACAACTCTTTCCCAGTTGACTTTTAAGCTTGAGACTCTCTGAAAATTATCAATTAGAGCCTTCAAATTTCTTAGTTTGGATTCCAAGCAGTCCTTCCAAAAAATAATTATGTCATCTACAAACTGCAAATGGGTTACCACAACCTGATTTCTTCCTACCCTCCAACCAACCTTTAATATGGTATTTTTAGATCTGCCTTTAAAATCAACCTGCTCAAAACCTCAACAACAAGGGTAAGGGAAGATGGGATCTCTTTGTCTTAACCCTCTTTGTTGTGGAAAAATCTTTAGCCACACCATTGATCAGTATTGAGAAGTGAGCCAAACTGATACAACCTTTAATCCACTTTCTCCACCTTCCACCCAACCCAACATTTTGCAGTAAACCCAGAAAAAAGGACCAATCCACCATATCATAGGTTTTTTCCAGGTCTAATTTACAAATTAAGCCTTTCCCTCCTTGTTTCTTCTTTTCTGCCAAACATCATTTGCCACAAGAATCTGGTCAATTATTTGTCTCCCTTCCACAAAGGCTCCCTGGTTTTGGGAGATTGTTGATGATAAAATCCTCTTGAATCTTAGAACCATGGTTTGCAATATTGACAATATTTGGTGAAATATCCCCGATATATCCCCATTTTCTAGGTGGTGATACGAAATCTTCCGAGAATCTCTTTTCTTCCAAATATCCCCAATATTCTGCCACTATGTCAGTGATATTTCAGATTTCAATGATAGACTCTATATTTAAATTTAACAATTTTAGAATATTATTAAAATTTTTTCAATATTTAATTAAAATCACCAATTTTTTTAAACAATATTTTCCTAAAAGAACCGACAAGGAATTAGTAGTTGGATTGGCTTACTATTTATGATTCACTTACTAAGTCATTATAATTCAACAGAAAAACACATAAATTACAAAAGTTAAAATCGAAAGCAATTGACATAAATAAAGAAGAGATGGCTAAAGACCAAAAGGGAGACAAAGAGAAACATATCTATTGCAACCGCTTAATTTCTTCCTATTTGATTTATACAATTCTTTGTTATGTTTTTTTGAGCCTTAAATGTGCAGTTGTATTTCTTCCAATGATCTTGAAGGTTTATTAACTAATTTAAGGTTTTTAGAAAATTATCTTAATTTTTAGATTTTCCAACTATCTTTAGCAAAATTAGCGAAATATCTCCAAAATTTCACCAACTCTACATGGTGAAATGTTCACCAATATCAATATTATGAACCATGGTTGAAACACTTGTAAGAGAGATCAGATTTTACAATTATGATGGGTCTTTACCAAGGTTCAGCAATTAGCCTTTATTTATTTGCATTGACCATAGATAAATTGATTAAGCATATTCAGGAGGTTGTCCCATGTGCATGTTGTTTGTTGATGACGTTGTTTTTATTGATGAACTAATGAAGGATTAAATGCAAAATTAAGTTCATGTTGTTTGTTGAGTTTTCTAATGGTCCTTGATTGTTGAGTATTCTTAAAACAACTAAACTTATCCTTTGTTCTGAGTACTCTGTACTGAGAAAATGTTCAACTTTTGTATTTAATGGCAGGCTCTTGATACATTCAACACAGCAGTTGTATCACCTATTTACTATGTGATGTTTACATCATTAACCATTTTGGCTAGTGTGATCATGTTTAAGGTAATTCTTTCTACTGGTTCATGTGCATCGGCACTTCTTACTACTTGATTTGCTGTTATATTATTACTGTGATTTTCTAAAGACCTAATGCTTTAAATGCTCAAATGGATTAACTGAGTTTACATAGAACATTGCAAAGCATCTAAAGTTTCTTCTGGTGAGCAATAGTTGCCACAGCCACGAAATTGTCTGTTCAAATACCCCATAGAAGCAAAGGCCACCCAACATGATTCTTTGAGCTTACATCCCATTACATAATTGGAAACAAAATTTCAACAAAAAGAAATTCTACCTAAGCCAGAAGAAAGAAAAAGAAATGGAAAAGAACTTATGAGGTGCAAGGACTCAGTTTGGACTGTATCCAGTTATTTAAATTTAATTTGAATGATCTAGGCTTATAATTTACATTTTTGAACATTGGTTATCATATATGATTTACCTTGATTCAGGACTGGGATAGGCAAAATCCAACACAAATTGTGACAGAAATGTGTGGATTTGTAACAATACTTTCTGGCACTTTTCTTCTTCACAAGACGAAGGATATGGCTGAAGGTACATTCTCATGTGACTGGTTCATAAATTCTATAGTACTAACTTTTTTTTTTTTTTTTGTCCCTTCTTTAGTGGATTGGTATAACAAGTTCATCCTTTCACAGGTCTGTCGACATCCTTGTCCTTCCGCCTTGGTAAGTACACCGAAGAGGATGGCTTTGATTCTGAAGGCATTCATCTTAGACGCCAGGAACCCTTGCGAGCACCGTGATGTATTCTTTAAGTCATCTCTCTACATTGCAATTTCAGGGAGGGACCACTCTGCCATCAACCTATATTTCATCGTAGCTTTGCTTGATCAACCCCATCATGTTCTTTTTGACTATAAATAGTAAACCAAGCAGGGCTTTTCTTTTCTGGATCAAAATGAAATGATGCTATTTCACCATTATGCCGTATTCTCGTCCTTTGCTTCTTCCCCCCTTCCCCATCTATAGACATTTGCAAATATAATTTTGAACACATTGGTTATATGATAGTGTATTTTAAATTCAATTTGCTAAGAAATATAGACTTCCTCACATAATTCATGAATTACTTGTCGTTTGTGTAAACAATATTACAATGATTTATATTCTTTTGGAGGAACAGTTCAAAATATAAATGAATACGTATGGAGGAAAGAGATGTACAAAAGGTTGGATTTGTTGGTCTAAGCTTGAGCCCCAAGCCCCCAACAATAATGAAGAAATGATGAGTATTCTGAATCAATTTGACGCGACGATATAGTGGTGTTTTATTGAATTTGAGTAAATGTAAATCCATAGTTATCAGCAGGCACATTCTGGGCCTCTGGCAGCCCTGTGGCTGTTGTAGTGTTGTTATTGCCTCTTTTGAGTGCATGCTATCCAACTTGTGGCAAAATCATGCAATCCGGGCTAGGCTATCACGACTTCACGAGTGAATATTTCAGTGTTCTGTACATATGCGTCCTATATGGTGACAAAACCATTCACCATCTATTTTCTGGTTGTTCGCTGACCAGATGGCTATTTGATTGGTTTAAATTTGACTCCTTTTAATGAAAGCCAATTATCATATTTTACTATTGTAAGCATTTTCATGTGGCAGATATGAAAATCTAGATGTAATTTAATCATGGAAAATCGGGCATTTGAACCTATGACAGTTATCTTCAAGGCCCAATCCCAAGTGGAGKAGATTCGAAGTTCTTTGTTGATTAATGGGGATATTTTTAATACTACCATCTCAAGGTTGGATGACTCCTCCCACTCTTATGTACAAAATCAACTTTGATGGTGTTTTATCGTCTTCAGATGGGGGTTTARGTGTTGTGATCYGTGATCACTCAGGTGTTCATGCAGCCCTTTTGTTTGTTTTAGATTTGGAGCTCTCTTCCATCATTCTCGAGGGAGATTCTAGAATTGTGACTACAAGTCTGTTGGAGTTTGGTTCTCACGCTCCTTGGCGGATTCACATGTTGATCGCAGATTGTAGACTTTTTATTAGAAATTTCTCCCACTGCTCAGTAAATTGGGTTGCTCGTTCTGGTAATGTGGCCACTCATGTTGGAAAAACATGCCCTAACTATTAATGACATGCATTCATGGTCTTTGTGTCCATCTTTTTTACAATCTGCTAGGGCTGTTCATAAGAAGGCCCAACCCGGACCGACCCAACCCGAGTTGGCCGGGTTTTCATAAGCACCGGTCGGTTTCGGGTTGTACAAATTCATAAACTGATGGTTTAGGTCATTTTCGGTTTTCTTGTGTGAAAATCGAAACCGACCCGACCCGAACCGACTTAATTCCTACTTAACTAAGTTGCTTCTATCCTAATTCCTAATTACAACCTAACCTAATCTTCTAGTTCTTACTTAAATAAGTTGTCTCTATCCTAGTTTCTATAGTCTTTTACACCAAATAGGCAACTAATAAGGCAATTACAATTAGAATTAGGTGTCATTTTTTACTTAGATTAGAACTTAGAAAGTTTCTTGAAACATACAAATTTTAGCCTTCTTTCTTGATAACTTTTGTCTTCTATTCTAATTCTAACTTGGTCCGCCCCCCTTAGCCCCTCAACTCAAGCACAATCTCTATTCTCTAATACAATTTGACTCTCAACTCGAATAAAAAATTTAAAATTTCAAGTTCTCAAGTCTCAACTTCAAGACACCATTTGAACTTGGTTCTCCCAATTCCCATCTTCTCAAAGTTCTCATCCTCTCAACTCAAGCTCAAGTCTCATTCTCAAAGTCTCAACTTCAGTCATTCAAAGGTTAGTATTTTTTATTTAATTTTTTTAATTTAATGCATGTTACAAGTTGATATATTTTATTTGTGTTTTGTTTAAGTTTAAGCTTTGAAAAAAAATTCGGTTAATGATGATATATTTGCACAAAAAACTTTAATTTTGTATGAAAAACCTAATCTATTTAAATATATATTTCGGTTTTAATTTAAATATATTTTATATTTAAAACTGTTAAATAAAGATATTTCAGTTTTACATAAAAACTGAAATATTTGAAAAAATCTATATCTAAAAAATATATATTCTGAAATATGTGATATATATTTCCAGAAAATATATATTCCAATGCGTAACCCCAAAAAGATATGGGTAACTCTGAGTGTACGAGAAGTGATTGGACCATATCCAATAAAGTCCGATTCCTCCTCTCTGACACACCGTTTAGTTGTGGTGTAGCAGGAGGAGCTAACTGTGATACTATCCCATTGACCTTCAAGTAGTCCTTGAATTCATCAGAGAGATACTCGCCACCTCGATCTGATCGAAGGGTCTTAATTTCTCTCCCTAACTGTTTCTCGATCTCTTGTCTAAACTCTTTGAACTTTTCAAAGGATTCAGACTTGTGTCTCATTAGGTACACGTAACCATACCGTGAGTAGTCATCGGTAAATGTTATAAAATAAACGTGCTAGTTACGTGTCCTAACACTCATGGGACCACATACATCAGTATGGTCAAGCGTGCCTGTACATCTTTCAGGCTTACCGTTAAATGGCCATTTCGTCATCTTACCCTGAAGGCAAGGTTCATAGGTTGGAAGATCTTCTACAGTTAGAAAATCCAAAGGACCATCCTTTACCAACCTCGTGATATGATCTATGTTAATGTGGCCAAGTCGGTAATGCCACATGCACGTGGGATTAATTGTATCATGGGCTCTTTTCTTGGGGATATCATCCGACGTAATTTCGGTTATGTTAGTTTCCAGAGAAGGATGGAGAACATAGAGACTGTCTCTAGTTCCCCGTATGTGATGAATCTGTTGTTTCTTTTAATAGTAAACATATTACTAAAGAAAATATAATATCCATCCGCACACAGTTTTGAAACAGAAATTAGATTTCTTCTCAAACTCTGTACATAAAGACAATCTTTTAGTACAATAATTCATTCTCTGAAAATTAACTCTACAGTTCCTATAGTTGTAGCTGCAAAACTTGCAGAAATCCCCAAGTAAAGAGTTACTTCTCCGTTACTCAGTCTTATGCTTATCCTGAACCCTTGCAGTGAGTTACACACATGAGTCGAAGCCCCGGAGTCAATACCCCAGGAAGAAGAAGTTACCAACAAATTGGTTTCTATGACAAAGGATTCAAAATTACCTTGTTTCTTGGATTCTAGGTACTGAGGACAGTTCCTCTTCCAATGGCTAGCCTGCTTGCAAAAGTGACAAGCATCCGATGCTTTGTCTTTCCTCTACCTCTTGGACTTAGTAGCTTTCTTTTGAGGCTTTTTCTTAGCCTTCATCTTCTTCTTGCCCGATTTGCCGGCTTCAACAAGCATGGCAATGGGCTCATCCTTCTTAATCAGTTCCTCGGCCCTCTACAACATATTGCTGAGTTCCTGGATGCTAACATTTAGCTTGTTCATGTTATAGTTCATTATGAACTGATTGAAAGGAGGCAAAGAATTTAGGATGGCATCCACTTTCGTGACATGGTCAAGTYCGGATCCAAGAGCCTCGAGTTCATTGATATAACCCATTATCTTAAGACAATGGTCATGAACCTATTGGTTCTTGGACATTTGTGCGGTCATTAAATGCTTCAAGACCTTCTGCCGATTAGAACGATTATGCTCTTCGTACATCGTCCTTAGACTGTCTACGATATCCTTGGACAATTCGATCTGATCGAACTGTCGCTGTATCGGATTGTCTAAGGATGCTATGATGTAGCAGCGGGCTAGGGAAATTTTCTCTTCCCATTCCTTGTAGTCCCTCCTACGGGCCTCAAAAGCCCTATCACCCGGACGTTCCGGGGTAGGACTTTTAGCTACTTTTTCCAGTTTTTCTGATGTCAGGACCAACATAAGGTTTCGGTACCAGTCAGCGTAGTTAAGGCCCTTAAGTTTGTTGTCATCCAACAATTTTGCGAATTGTCCGTTTGCCATTTCTAATAAAAAGCAAATATTAGTCCACAACCTTATTTGATTCATGTTATCTACATAGATATGCTTTTAATCTATGTTCCATTCCCATTTGTTCATCTTTGAGATTTCCCTCCTATCTCAGTGACGGAGACTGCGAATTATATCTCTGAAAATGTGGAAAATCACATAGGGTGCATGGAGCCAACTGTTTCAGCTGCATTACCCCACCACCTTTCTGTAAAGGATCATATCCACTCATCTTATGAGCTTTCCCTTTGGCCTCTGTCAGACAAGGTTCATTGTCATTTTAGGATAATCCTTTCTGTCTAGTGAGTGCTCACCCATCATATTCGTGAACGCCAAGGTATCGTGAGAGTATCTTCCATTTTATGATAGGCCCCTCCCACATCGGTCTATGACACCCCTATCATCTTATGAAACATTCCAACAGATCCAGCAGCAAATGGAGAGCCCAATTTTATGGTGCGTTTCCTCACACTACTGCACTCTCTACTCACATGGATCCCGGGAATTAAAACCTTTTGCAAATATTTTGAAACCATAATATATATATATATATATGTATATCTCTATAAATATATTTTGCAAAACAAATTTCAACGGTTGAAATCGGATGACGGTAGCTTTGGTTTCCATCAGAGAGAGTGCATCCCTGATCATTCACTTTGTCTGACAAAGGGGCGGATCCTGTCACTATGATCACCCACTCAGATGAATTCTCGGACTGTCCCAACATACCCAGGTTTTGACCCACTCTAAGGATCTCACTGATTGGCAAATCAAAGACAGCCCAATCCGACACCTAGTGCAGTATCATAATCGAGTCTAGGGGTCAGGTGGAACATTCCGGTTTTGCCCATCTATATCCAAGGTCCAAGGCAATACTGGAATTCTGGTCCGGTTCAGGGTTTCAAGAAAACCCACACTGCATGTACCTTAGGTTTTACCCTGGCAGCTGAGACAAGCCACCCCAACCAACTTGGCAGCACATCAGTGTCAGCCTTGGCAGGAAAAATCTCCCCAGATCTATCCAACGGTTGTGAAGATTCTAAACTAACACGAGTCTCATATGTGTCCATTTTAAGGGTATTACACAGAAACACACCATAATAATATGAATCAAATATGTACTTTATTCATTTACATTAAATGTCATAATGTATATCATTCTGATTGGAGCTAAGGGCATACACTGTCTAATAGCCTAATCTTTATTTATTTATTTTTGCTGTGGAAAAATACAAAGGAAAAAGAAATTTCTGGGGTTGGAAAGTTGAGAGTAATAAAAAAGAAGCGTAAAAGAATAAAAGAGATGGAAGATTCTCTCCCTCATCCTTAAATTTGAAGGTGCCACCAGCGACAATGATGAGGGACCCAATAATTGCAACTACAAAATCGCAGAAATGGAGAGGGTGGTCAGAAATCTGACACGAATCTGTAGAAAATTAGATGATAGGTGAATGGGAATTTTTGTCCTTTTATATAATGCTTAATGTCTGGTTTTTGACCAACTTAATACTTTTTGAAAGTTTGGGCTGACAAGTTTGAAAGTGAAATTTTCCCTACATTTTAACTTCAGTTTTGTTTTTAGTTACAAGTTTTATGTTTCCCTTTTGGTAGTAGTTGTTTGAACTCATTACCATGTTAAATATATTTTTGGGTTAAATACTTAAAGTACTCCTATGGTTTAGCAAATGGACAAAAACTTACCCTACTATTTAAAAAATGACTTAAGAACCCTTAAGTTTTCTAACAATAGACAAAATCCTCTCCTATCGTTAGTGCGCCTTTACAATCCCTTCGCATGTGATATCACATGACTTATATAATTTTTATTAATACCAAAACTATCCATTTGCAGTCAATTTTACCTTTCATTGTTCTTTAATTTTTTTCCTTTCCTTTCTATTGTTGCTAGTTGATTGATATCTAGAGTAGAGAAGGAACACATTTCAAGTGAGAAGAGTCATGAGAAACATAGAAATTGATGTAAATCCGTATAAGATCATTCTTAATGCAAAAAAAAAAGAAAAACAATGTAGAATTTTGGGTTGGTGGGAACAAGCTTAAAAAAAAAAAAAAGAAAAAGGTTTCAAACAAGATTTTCAACTCGTCATTGGCTCGGACGGTCGTATCGTCATCCAATCGACTTTTTGGGTCCAGTTCTTATGAAACCTAGGAATTGCTAGAAAATCGTTGACAAGTCAGCGAACTGGATGACTCGAACGGTTGAACCATCGAACCAGTGATCCATTAAGCGTACAACGATTCGACTGTTAATCTATGTTTTTTGGTCCCATTTTTTAGGTTTAAAAATATGAAAATTCTCCAAAAGTCCTAACTCCCAATATTAGCTTGATCGGTCTCAATTTTTCTTCTCTTGTTGACATTTTTGTTTCACTTTCTCTATTTTAGATCTAGGGATTATGTTTATTGTTAAAGATTTAGAGAACATAGGATACACAGGAGAGAACAAAGAGAACGGACGGTTGAAGAAGATCGATGGAATTTGATTCTTGTCTCCAATCACCGACAACACCAAGCTAAATGCCTTCTCTGTTTGGGCGACACTGTTCTTAACATAGCCTTTATTTGGGTGACACTATTCTTAACACAACCTCTATTTGGGAGTTGTTAGACAGTGTATGCCCTTAAGCTCCGATCAGATTGATGTAAAGATACATTTATTGTAAATGAACAAAAGTACATTATTGTTTCATCTTGATATTGGTATGTTTCTGTGAAATTACCCCTTAAATTGAACACTTATGAGACTCATGTTAGTTTAGAATGTTATCAGCCATTGGATAGACTTGGGGAGTTTATCTTGCCAAGGCTGACACTGATGTACTGCCAAAGAAGCTGGGGTAGCTTGTCTTAGCTGCTAGGGTTAGACCCATAGAACATGCAGTGTGGGTTTGGTTGAAACATTGAACCTGGACCATTTTCTAATTAAGTCTTGGACTTTGGAGATTGATGGGCAAAATTGGAAAGTTACACATAACCCCAAGACTTCATTATGGTACTGCACTAGGTGTCGGATTGGGATGTCTTTGATATACTAATCAATGAAATCCATTGAGGGTCAAAACCTGAGTATGTTGGGGCAGTCTGCAAATTCACTTAAGTGGGTGACTATAGTGATTGGATCGGACCCTTTGTCGGACAAAGTTAATGATAGGGCTTACACTCTCTTTGATGGAAACCTAAATTGTTGGTTGTGGATTTCAACTATGTTTGAGATATAATATATATATATATATATATATATATATATATATATATATATATATATATATATATATATATATATATATATATATATATATATTATCAAAAATGTTTAGAAAATGTTTTAATTCCCAGGATGCAACCGAGCAAAGAGTGTGACACTACACCTTGCAGCCAGGGGAGAGGTTCTTCCCTATCGGGCAGCATTTGATCATTATGGGCCAAGAGGTTAAGTGTAAGAGACCATTACAGGGCTGATTACCTGATGGGCTTTATCTTACTTAAGTTCATTATCCTTGGGTCTTCATWGGATGGCTGAATTCAAGGGTCATTTAAGTGTAAATGTTGGGCCCATTTTGAGCCCATGTTGATATGCTCAGGAGTATATTGTGTTTAGCAGTGAATTCGGCCAGGCCTTTTCATAAAGGGTAGGCCGAACCCATGTGGACTTATGTGAGGTCATTGTGGGGTCTCATGCCATATAAATCAGGCCTAATTTGGCCATGCAACACCTTTGGGTCATGAGCCTTATATCTGATGGGCTTAAGGCCCATAATTAATATGATTAATTAAGCTGTCACATGACAGCTTAAGTTGTCATGTGACATGGGGCGAATCTAGGTTGGAAATGGGTATAGAGCACCTATCCTCTTAAGAGGATAAGGCTTATCTCTTAAAAGAGTCTAGGTTCAAATTACATTTGGATAATCCCCTAATTTGATTAGAAGTGCTCCATAAAGAGATAAAAGAAGAGGGTGAATTGGACTAAAACACCTCTCAATTCTACTCTCTCTCTTCTTCTTTTGTCTTACAAGAAACCTAAGTTCGACTATAGATATTTTGGGATTGATATAGATAAATTTTCTTCTGATTTTTGCAAGAAAAAATTAGAGGAATTTCATGCTCACCTCCCCAGTTCGATCCATGCAGTTGGATTGCAGTTTGTTGAAAACTGCGTTCTGAACCGGCTTTAGGAGTACACTGGGCCATCTTCAGTGGAGGCTAGTTTTAGGAGTGATTTGGGCATGAACTTCTTGTTAGATAGTTTTTGTATGCCCTTAGCTTCAATCAKAATGATGTACATTATGAGTTTATTGTAAATGAATAAAGTACATATTTGATTCATGTTCCTGTGGTGTGTTTCTGTGTAATACCCTTAAACTGGACACTTA